>CM041535.1:1816401-2401401 GCA_023238725.1 Scortum barcoo
TACCAACTAGCTGTAATGGGATTATTGGTAAGGTACTTCCCAGCCTAGGACGACTGTAGGGCTGCAACTAATGATTATATTTATTTATCTGCTTGTTACTAAAATATTTATCAGTTAGTATATACATTGTTGAAAAAAAGTTTGAACCCAAGTCAACATATTCAAACAGCTTAATAGTGCCACAATGTTGCAGGAAACTAAGCACGTTTTTTAGCCATGGCTCTAGTCAGGCTTTGTACAGAGATTTATTGTTCACATGATTAACCCTGATGACTTTGGTGATCCCCAGAAATTCCCTCCAGTAAGGTGATTGTTGTTTTGAATTAAACTCAACAACTGCTTTCTCAACCACTGGTGGATGGGCTATATTAACACAAAATTTAGGGTAAACTCTTTAAATTCAAATTTCAGAATCAAATTTATAATGTGTACAACACTTTGGTTTATGACCAAACACATAACCAACTGCAGACATTCCCACCAGCCTCAGCTGGGCTTTGTGTTTATTGATGATTTTCTAATGTTAGCATGCTGATGAGCTAAACTAAGATGGTGAACATGGAAAACATGCATCAATTCATTTTCTCTATTTAGTCTTGTAAGAAAAATGCTAAATGGAGTCAAGTGGCAACACTGAGCAGTGTGTTTCCTGTTAATCTTGCACCTTCCCTTCCAGTGCAACCGTCCACACATCAAAAATCTCTCTACAGGAGACAGGAAGTCTCCCCTGTTTGCAGATTTCCACATGAACATATGAGAGGCCTGATAGGAGCCTCTATCAACTATGTCACTTCCCCTGTTCCCTGGCTCAGCAATGAGGAACAAGGTAGCCATTTTACACACTCACTCTCATTGTGCATCTGAAGTAATGTGTGTGTGTGTGTGTGTGTGTGTGTGTGTGTGCAGGGGTGGATTGGGCTTCTTTCTGAATGGTTAGCCTTATCTTCCCTCCCATGCACAGTCACAATGTATGCTGCACCAGATGGCCGGTGAACATAGAGCCGCTAATGGTATCACTTGATCATGTCTTCGCTCTGCTATAAATCAGTATATTAACAACATACATAAACGCCATACACAGAGCATTTGATTGATCCCCATGTGACGCATAAAGCCATTTCTTAAAAGGAGAGGAAACACTTAAAGGACAACATAGATTTGGCCATGCGTGCCCGAGTGTTACATCGGAGGGATGTCACAGGCATTATCCACTATTTAAATACATTCACTTTAATCTAATTAGTATGGCTCTTCATGTTTGCATTTACATATATCTTCAGTTTATAGTGAGGAGAGATTACTGGTGAACATGTGGGAAGAGTTAATTGGACTGCTTGTATGACTCAATACTGAAACAGCTTTTATTTTTCAAGTTCAATGTAAACAAGTGGTTAGGAGTCCAAATCCAAGAGAGAGTTATCACAGACCATGTGAGAGCCACACACACACACACACACACACACACGCACACACGCAGACATATATATATATATATATATATATATATATATATATATATATATATATATATATATATATATATATATATATATAGTATAAACACAGCACATTCAATGGTAAATGAGAGGCAGTGTTTCTCTAGTAATACATTACTGCTCCCATGTGGTGACAGGCTGTACTTTGTAAGCCTTTTTCACAGCAGACATTTTGACTTGGGGCGGCGCAGCAGTTACCACTGTCACCTCGCAGTAAGAGCCTGAGCGCCGGCTGGGGTCTTTCTGTGCAGAGCTGCCTGTGTGCATGCTCTGCCCCCGTTCTCTGTCTCCCTCTCAGTGCCAGCTGGGACTGGCTCCAGCCCCCTCACAACCCTGCAAAGGATAGCAGGCATAGCTAATGGATGATTCATTCTGACTTGTTGTAGTACAAAAAGCACAGGTGTTATAAGTAACAGTAATGACGGCTCTGTTCTGCTGAAGTGTGTCAGTAAGTTGTGACAGTGTGACAGCATGTACAGTACCAGCACACTGACACTGAGGCTGCTCAGGAGAATTCAGTCATCATTCACTTTATTTACATCTGTGCTTTTCCTCTGTGACATGTCAACATGTCCTCTGTGATAAAGGCCTTTAGACTAGCCTTACTGGCTAACATTGTATTTCTGTGTATGGCTAACAGTGAGGCGTGTTGAGAAGGAGAAGAGAAGAACTCAGTGAATACGATTAAAACAAAAAAGAAGCATTTCATATGGGAAAGTCATCAAGTCATATTCCTGTGCATTTGTTATACTCCACAAACAAAACCATTCTTATTATGTGCATGATGTTAATACCAATTCAAACTAATCAATATCATATATTGCTTTTCATTGTCTTGTGACCTGCTCGTCCTCAGCCTGCGGCTCCTCTCTGATATTCTGAGCCCTGGCTCTTGTGTTGAAACAGAGATGTGTGTCAGGACAGCCATGATTGTGCATGTGAGATCGGAGATCAGTGTCAGTTTCCAACAAGGGCTCTATATTTAGCTGGCAAGGGGACTGAGTGACCCAGTCTGAGTGCAACACAGTGTGCAGACACACTCCTCTAAGACCCCAGCTCTCCTTCACCTGCCGGTTGTTTCTTATCAGTGTATGGTTTGCCTTTGTACCACTCGTGGATCTTACTGAAAATGACGTAAGTTATAAATACTTTCTTGTCAAGTGCATGTTTATTCCCTTCTTCCCCATTCTGTTATTTTCTTTACATTTCACATTAACAGTATCCCCACACTGCCATGATGGACTGAGAATGGTTATGCTGCTTGGCAATGGAGCGGTCATCAGTGGCCCACTGAGAATACAGCTCGGTGATTAGTGAAGTGGCAATTAGAGGCGACCATGTGCCAGTCAGAGGTGCCAGAGGCCAGAGTGGGCCTGAAGAGTCCTGACCTGCTGGTGAGAGAGGCTTTTCTGATGGCTCACGACTACATAGATTATGTAACCACAGGGGGGGCAGATGGAACCATGGGTCCTGCCCCCACAGCCTGCACCGCAGCCCTGCGGCACGCCGGGGATGAACTCCTCACCCGCTTCCCCATCTTCTTTAGGCGCTGGCCTCGCGTCTTCCAGGACGTGACGGAGAACACGGCCTGTCCCATGCTTATGAACATCCTGGACGAACACTTCTTCCCAGCCGTCCCCGGAGGGCGGCGCAGGGACCTGGCCTGGAGCGCGGTGCTGTCAGTGTATGTGCTGGCTGGCCAGATGGCTCTGCACTGCCAAGAGAGGGGCATGGTGGTGGTCCTGCCACAGCTGAAGGAGTTTGTGGGGGCCTATGTGGAGAGGGTCATCTGCCCTGAGATACGAGACAAGGGAGGATGGGTGAGTGTTCCACATCTACAGAGAACATAAAACAAGAGGGTTCTCCTTTTTGAGCATCCACCTACTTAAAACATATGCAACCACAGCATATCATAGAGTTTTAGGAACTGATTCAAATCGCTGCAACTCTGTGAGCACTCTGTAAGCAGTGATTTAGTATGCACTTCCATAAACCTAGAGTGGACTAAGCTGTAAAAAAAGTGGATCCTACATCTCTCCTGAGCACTCAGTGCACACTGAAGACTACACAGAGCATCTTAGTTATATTTGGTGATGCTACCTTACCTGTGTTTCACTGTTCGTGAATATAGATGGTAAACATTTTTTTTAACATTGAATTAGGTAAGAATGCTGCATTAAGGCTATTATAGTTTTCAGTTTATGTTGTGTTTTAATCATCCATTTTACAAAATGATCTCAAATTTATTGCCAGGATATGGGCCCAGTGTGCTTACCTGCTTTATCTGGGAGCTAATCCAGACTTGAATATAAATATTTTTTCAAACAAGATGCCATTAAAATACTGATGTCTCTTTTAAAGCCCAAATTGTATCAAAACTCAGTGTATTTTCAGAGGATACTAAAAAAGAAATTTAATTTCCGAGACAGTAAGTAAAAGACCCCCCAAAAAAACAATAAAAAAATTAAGAATAGAAATGCAAACAAAATGAGGCAGCACTTTCGGAGAGTCCTGCCTTCTACCTGCCTCTCTCTTCTAACTGCTCTTTTATTTCACTGAGATGAAGACACTCCCAAAACATGGTTTAATGGTCGTTGTCCATTATGTATCTCTTCTTATGTGCCTACTTTTTGCTTCTCACAGAGTGGTTTTGTGGCTCGCTTCGGAGAGAAGCAGGGCCTGGAGGGCCAGGTGAAGAAAGTGTGCTGCTGGACACTGCTGGCATTGGCCATAAGCATCCTCACCTACTGCTTGTGGAAAAGAATGGCTTAGCCAACACTGCCACCTAGTGACCACATAGATTGCCTGCAAGTGTCAGCTTCCATATGAAAATATCTGCAGAGGTATTTCTCATGTATCTTTGAATTGTGGACAACCTTGTCAATTGCTAAATAATACACACATCAGTCTGACTGACAGCAGGTGCTTTGCTCTGGTGGTAACAGATGTGGTAACCTGTGATGTAAGCAGCATTTAAGCCATTTTAGTAGTCACAAGCTCATAATGTTTGCGCAGCACTGTCTGAACTTTGATCAGCTATTGTGAATTAATCTGCTTTGAGCTCTATAAACTATGTACCAGGCTTCCATAGTCAGGATTACAGAACAAACCTAAAGTGGATTTCTGGTTCCTGTTGTTGTTAAAGGACTTTAATCTTCTACATAGCATTTATATTATCACCATGTGGCCAATTATGTTGTGAGAATATACACCACAATAAACAAGCATTAAAACTCAACTGTTTTGTAGGTGCACTTTTGTTTTTAAAATGAACGTCTCATTTCTGTAAACACCAGTTCTGCAGCAACACCTTATGTACAGTGTTGTGCCACATTTTTTTTTTTAATTTAAACAAGTATTAATTCACTTTCAACCTCATCTTTGTCAGTTCAATGTATAGTGATGTACAAAGGCATTAATACCAGGGAGGCAGACATCAAATATGCACAGGAACTTTTATTAACATGAACAGCAGACAGAACACTGAAAACTGGAAAGACTTTGAATGTTACATTTCACGGCAAAGATTTGACAGCAGAGCTTTGTAAAAAAAAAAAAAGGTAGATTTAGGCCAGCTCCTCCTCACCCTCCTCCTCAAACTCTCCCTCCTCTTCAGCAGTGGCATCCTGGTACTGCTGGTACTCTGACACCAGGTCGTTCATGTTGCTCTCTGCCTCGGTGAACTCCATCTCATCCATGCCTTCACCGGTGTACCAGTGGAGGAAAGCCTTGCGCCTGAACATGGCTGTGAACTGCTCTGAGATGCGCTTGAACAGCTCCTGGATGGCCGTGCTGTTGCCGATGAAGGTGGCAGCCATCTTGAGGCCACGAGGAGGAATGTCGCACACGGCGGTCTTGACATTGTTGGGGATCCATTCAACGAAGTAGCTGCTGTTCTTGTTCTGCACATTCAGCATCTGCTCATCCACCTCCTTCATGGACATGCGACCGCGGAAGATGGCAGCCACTGTCAGGTAGCGGCCGTGGCGTGGGTCGCAGGCAGCCATCATGTTCTTGGCATCAAACATCTGCTGGGTGAGCTCCGGCACAGTGAGTGATCTGTACTGCTGGCTACCTCTGCTGGTGAGGGGAGCGAAGCCTGGCATGAAGAAGTGCAGACGGGGGAATGGCACCATGTTTACAGCCAGCTTACGCAGGTCAGCGTTCAGCTGTCCGGGGAACCTGAGGCAGGTGGTGACGCCGCTCATGGTGGCGGAGACCAAGTGGTTGAGGTCACCGTATGATGGGGTTGTGAGTTTGAGGGTGCGGAAGCAGATGTCATACAGTGCCTCATTGTCGATGCAGTATGTCTCGTCTGTGTTTTCTACAAGCTGGTGGACTGATAGTGTGGCGTTGTAGGGCTCAACTACTGTGTCGGATACTTTTGGGGAAGGCACCACGCTGAACGTGTTCATGATGCGATCAGGGTACTCTTCACGGATTTTGCTGATCAGCAGGGTACCCATGCCGGAGCCTGTACCGCCACCCAGGGAGTGTGTGAGCTGGAAGCCCTGCAGGCAGTCACAGCTCTCTGCCTCCTTCCTCACCACATCCAGGACAGAGTCCACCAGCTCTGCACCCTCTGTGTAGTGACCCTTGGCCCAGTTGTTGCCAGCACCACTCTGGCCTGCAAGACAAAAGAAATTCAATTACACCCTAAAATACTTTGAATGCATAATATCTTACTTTTGGATATATATATATATATATATATATATATATATATATATATATATATATATATATATATATATATATATATATATATATATATATATATATAAATTAAAAGACCGAAGACAAAGTTGTCTGGTCTGAAGATCTGGCCAAAAGGTCCAGACCTCACCGAGTCCATGGTGCCTGGCTCCAGATCAACCAGTACAGCACGGGGCACATATTTGCCACCTACAAAAGAGAAAAGCAAACAAGGTGAGGAGAAAAAAAAAACTAAAAAAGTGGTACTAGTCTCAGTTGTCTGTACAAATAAAATCAGGGCTGATTTAGACTTACCAGAGGCTTCATTGTAGTAGACATTGATCCTGTCCAGCTGCAGGTCACTGTCTCCATGGTATGTTCCAGTTGGGTCAATACCGTGCTCGTCACTGATCACCTCCCAGAACTGTAAAATACATGAAGTATGCAAACCTAAGTTAGCTTTTAAGAAGACGGAACCATGACTAAGCACCGTATATCCCGCTCCGATCAGAGTTCCGTTTTCTTCGGATTATTTTAATGTTAGTTTTAATTAACGTTACTGTTAAAAAACTCTAGCTTCATTTCCCGCCGTGCTGCCTTCGGCGCGCGCGCCCTCCCCCCCTATTGGCTGCGACTCATGGCTTATGAATTTGAAAATTCCTGGTTACGTCACTAACCGCCAACACCGCCTACTTGAGGCAGAAGCCGGCGCAGAGCAGGCCTCCGCGGACTGTTAACGCACAAACTCGCACCAATTCACATTTACCGTGACAATTAAATAAATTATGGTTTCTCTAGCGTTACGTGTATGTCACTGTTCAGTCCACTTACCGTTAAAAGGATTACAATTTCTTTTCTGTCGACAGCACTTCCTTTTTCGCAATGCAGTGGCGGTTAACGTTACAGAACGAACAGTGCATACGTTAGATATTTCGTCAAAGTAAACTCAACTGTAACGTTTATATTTATTTCTAACGACTGTAGAGAGCTCACTGCAACAGGCCGATAGTTACTTAACCGGTTATATTTTACAACATGCCAAAAACGTTTTTAAATTGTCAATACTTCGACGCATTATGCCCATAAAGACATCCCAAAAACTCACGATGGTTAAAATTAGACGTGAAACGGAAATTTTCATAAGTAGGACACAGTGATAGTCCCAGGGTGTGGTTTCTGGGAAGCGCACTGGCACAAAGCACCGGCTCACTGAAAAGGGAACACGATGTTTCTGAATAAAATAACTACGTTTAACACTAAAAAGCCAAATATTTTACTAACCTTGGCACCAATCTGGTTTCCGCACTGGCCGGCCGGCTTGAAGATGCACAATTTCCCTCATTTTTTCTTTCTGGAGGTAGACTAACCCTTCTGATGAATGACTTTGCCTTTCTCTATGTGCGTGCTCAACGGCTCAACTCTCATCTTTATACTACAATTGACCCGCCCTTTGGTTCACAGCTCGAATGTTCATTGGCTGATTCGCGCAAGCATCCCTTGCAGGCACAGATTTTGACCAATCATATGTCCAAATGCTTATCCACCATTGGTTGTATCCGTCTGTCAATCAAATTCATCTCAAACGTGTGACTAACGTGTAATCTGTAGACGTTGGCCTACTTCCCTCATGATGGCGGACAGAAATGCGACACTGACAACGTATTAGGCATTTCTCAGCCGCTTGTTAGCGCCTTTTAACAGTGAAATGGTTAATTTTGTCCCTCACAGGGAAATATTTTGATTTGATAAATTACAAGGCAGTAATCTTGGTGACTGGTAGTTAGCCATAGTCCACGTGGCTGATTGAGGGGATACAATGGTCCAGTTTAGCAGAAGTTTCTGTGGTGGAAACTGTGGCAACAGGACTGGATAAAACAGTGATTTTCAGTCATGCGCCTCTCAGGTCAAGGAGCCATGGCTTTTCATTCCACCTAAGCACAACAGCAGCTAATTTCACAAATGAGTTTGGTGCAGTCTCTGGTTATGAAAAGTTGTTTCTGTGGCCTTGATGGTGCATGACTGAAACCATCAGACAGCACAGAAACTGTCTAATGAGAAAACACTTGGATGGAAGTGTGTCAAATTAAAGAAAACAGTAGTTATACTGGCGAACATAAAGGCTACATGTCAAGCATGAACACAGTGAACATTAGTACCAGGCCTCAGATTATGGTCGAGACAGAGAACAGAAAAGAGCCCAGCAGTGCCCTGATAGATGTCACACAAAGGTAATGATCATGTGAGATGAACCTTTCAGAGTGATTCAACTTTCATCCTTCTCAGAGCATCTTGTGGACTCATGGTTGAACAAAACTGTTAGAGCTCAGTCTCAGTGTCAGGTTTAAACATACTGTGCAGCAGCTGGCTCATACGCAGGGTGTCTGGAGAGGAGAAAAGCCTGTTCATGAGTGTTTGGACTGTGCTGTCTTCTGTAATACAGAGTGCTGGAATGAGTGCAGATGGTTATTATTATTAATAGTTAATCTGAATGCCTGGCGAGAATGCGGCCGTGACGCCAGTGCTCCAGCATGGTACAGTTGCCATGGTCTTGTCTCCAGCGACTAGGGGGAAACATCACTCCCAGGTGGTTGTCGCCATGACGATTAGGCTTTCCCACTGGGTGTTGTGGACTTCTGTGCATTAGTAAAGGGCTTTGCATAAGCTTTCTATGGACCTGCTCAGCCTATAGCACAGTATGTATGCATACCACACATTTTGATGTAGATTAGCACTTGTGCAGACTAGTGAAGGATTTCTGAGATGTATGAATAGTAATTCATTGAGAGTGTGTCATTACATCTAAATTGCGTTATTATGAGTTCATATTCGCTCAGCTCAGGCCTGGGGGGTTTTACAGGAGCATTACTGCTATACTGCTATCATATCATATGTATGTAGGTCACGCTCATAGTCTCCAGTGTGTGCGCATTGTAATCTGACACACAAAGGCCTCCTGTGTTTGTTCCATGAGAGGACTATGTCACAGAGAGGATGAGTCAGGATACAACATGACCAGCTAGCTTGTACTGTAGCTTTTCCCTTTGCCACACTGAGCCTTGTTTTCAGGTCTAGTTACTGAAATTAGAGGAAAACTGAAGCTGACATGCAGACGTGAGCAAACTGACCCACTGTATACAGTGTGATCAGTCATCTCATGCCTTTGGACTATCCTGCAACAGGAAGGTTACAATTTAGTTTTCTGCAAAAGCTGATGTTTAAATATCAGACACAGGAGGGAGATATAATGGGTCTGGAGATTGGTCAGCAAAGGACCAGAGTTTACAGCCCCTCACTGAGATTACTGAATTCTCAGCCAGCTCCAGGGCTGCCGCTCTATCACTGGAGCTAGAGAAATGATATGCTCTATTCACACAGCACAGCTGTCTTCTACATGTAATTCCTCAGGTCAGCGTAGACCCAACATTTAACCAAGACTAAAATCTTTTCCTAACCTTAACCAAGTACACTGAATGTGTTAATCATGAAAGTGTTAATTGTGCTTTAGTTGTGAAGAGTGGATACTGTAAAAAAACACAAATGAAATATACTGACAGATACTAGTTGCTGAATTGTAATCACTTTGGGGGTCCCTTTGTGCTTCATTTAGTACAGGGGATTTCAAAATCTGTAGGCCTCCCCTCAGACAAAGCTTACTGATATACTGACATTAGCACTGAGCTCAAAGCAGTGCTGTGCTCTACACAATCACAGAGCTGCTATATGTATATCATGACCATAGACAGTCTTTTTTTTTCCTTTCAGCAGAATCACCTACATGAAAATGAACATTTTGGGCATTTTGTTTGATTTTACAGTATCTTGTTGGTTGTCAGTCAAAAGATTTTGGGTGTGTCTGGTTCTGAGGTAATTTAGACAAATGAACTCTCAGTATTTGTGAAGTCATGGGTACAGCCCTGCAGACAGACTCGGGACTTTGTGGATATTTGTGGGTTTGATCTCAGTTGCTTTTGTTCCTCCTCAGTCTGTTGCCTTTGTGCTACAACTGATCAATTATTCATTGATCTCTTTCTTTGGGGGGATGCGTTTGTATTGAGTGGTTTGTGGTCACAGTAGGTCAGCTGGAGCTTAATGCATGAAAAACCTTTGAGTGCACTGGGAGGAGATTTTGCTGTTTAATGCTTTTTATGAGTACAGTACCTCATGATGAAGCGCTTCCCACAGTGTGCTTACAGTACAGCACCATGCAGTGTGTCTCTGTGAAGCCCTTTTGAACCAGTGTAGCTTCCTATGACTCAGCATCTCTCAAGACACTGCAGCATTCAGCACTCAGCCTCCAGCAGCGAGATCAATAATATAAAAAGGGAACAGATGCTGTTGGCATAGACACACCCACATCAGTCCTGCTAAGAGCTTATAATGCTTTAACAAGTTTATCTGGGATGTTGCTGATGCCATTTGATCATATAGTGTGTCCACTTAGCAAAACCATTACAGGTCCTGTCACTGTGTGTCTAACAGGGAGGAAGTCTGCTAGAGAAAATCATCTTTGGAATGAATTGAATATAATGATGTTGAATTTTACTTTCAACCCAAACTATTTCAAATTTCATGATTTTATAATGACTATTCCTTTAATACAAAGTAGTTCCAAAGGAAGCAGATAGAGGGTAGATTATTCAGTAAATCGTTTGTTCCAATGCAGTGAGCACTATAAATGATCAGGGACAGATGTTTCAGAACTGATAGAATTCCTTTAATGTGTAATATTAGCTGAATTCCAGCTAATATCAAAGCTTCATCAATGCACTGTTTTGAATGTAAAAACATCTCCCATTGCGTGCTTAACTAAAACTACCAGCACGCCACTTCAGATCAATAGATTGGATTCACTTATACACACGTACTCTGTCACTGCACAGAGTAATTACCAGCTCTGTAAAACGCAGGTCAGCAAGAAATTACAGAATGCAAACAAGTGAGTGCACACAGATAAAGATGAATTAATGTTTTTATCACGCATTCAGAATGAACAATGTACAGTAGTATGTATAAACCAGTAGTCCCTAAATGTTTTCTGTCTTGCCCGCCATTGGAAGCCAAAAAAAAACGTAAGCTCCCCAACCTTATATCATCACGTCTAAAAAATGTATTGATTTTTATAGTAACAAAACAAGTGCATTTCATTATCGAAATATCATTATCAAGGGAATGACTTGCACAATAATATGGAATAGCTCTGCAGAAAATCTCAGACAAATGCACTTTGAGGAAAATAATGCACCAGCTGGGGGTCCAGCCTGGTCCTGCCATATACTGTAGATATGGTGGGGAATCGCCTATCAGGGTGGACAGGTGTTAGACGGGAACAGTTGGGCTCATGTACAGTATGTCTGCTGAGTGAAGCACTGATTCACCCTTGTATCAAGTTACTGGCTCCCCACTGCAGCAGCATTCAGCCAGTCTCACATTCTGCTGCAAACCGCAACACTTTCAGGCCATACACATGGATTATACAGCATCAAAGTGTGTCAGGACATACCGGGGTTGTTCGACTACAGGTTACACCCTGAGCTGGCTTTGTGAAAAATGCTGGGAAATACAATGGCTCATGGGAAAAAAGCAGAATGAATAGGCGTTTCACAGAGATTCACGATTGAAACTTGATGTTGATTTGGATGTAGACCACTGATAGCCGATTCTTTCTCTTTAGTAAAAACTATCCATTATAATCAATACAGCCTTACAAAGCCAACACACATAAATATATTTAGTAAAATTTGATTTAAGACTGGAATCTCCATCTATTCTACCATGTAAATAAATAGTCACATTCACATTTAAATGTAATTAACTGTAGATGCATTCATCATGTTGAATTCAACATAAATATTATACTAACAGACACAGCAACATAGTCTCCTGTGGGCTGTGAAGGTTCAATATAAAGGTCACTTTCTTAAACAATCTATTTAATTGACAAATCTAATGGACAAATAAAAAGAATTCAATAAAAGGAAGCTGTATTTGAAGATACTGCTTTTCCTTTATTTCCTAAAGAGAATGCAAAGGCAGAGTGAAGCATCTGGATTAATACTGTGTGGGTTTGGGGGATGAAATTATCAGCCTAGTGTAAAGGAAAAAAGTGTTTCAACCTTTCTATCTCTGTTTAAAGCCTTTTCTTTATCAACTTCACTGCCTCTGTAGTTATTTTGGGCAGAATATATGAATAGGAAATGAGAGCCTCCCTTTGACAACCGGAATTATAGACAGATTTTACAAACCTTTAGTCAAACATTCTGAATTACAGTGGCAAGCAAAATGGTGGGCATATTCCATATTTCTATAGGCCAGATATAAACATGTCAGAAAAACTTCCCTTTTGCCATGTGTTTAAATAATAAAGAGGGAGAAATGCACCCTTCCATTGTCTCCCCCTTTCATTTACTGTGTGTTATGCGTCTTTAAGACTGCTGTATCTGTTTGGCTGCTCTCCAGAGAGTTGAGTCAGGAAGTCCATTTGATGCTAATACAGTCAGACAGTCACCAGCAGGCTATGCACAGCCACAGCCCCACAGTGTGCAGAGCATGATGGTCCAGGGGAAGTTCAAGATGCATCCGCCCAGCCTGCTAACACAGATATCATGTTACAAAAATACAACGGTGCCATAATGTTGGGGCGTTGCAGCAGGCCCCGCTGGCTGCACAGAGTGGGGGGTCTAATTCTACCGTACAAGCTACTGTGTCTATATCTCTGGGACTTGATTATATGAACCTTAGGGTACTGAGAGTATCTGCATCATCTGTTTTAGTGATAAGCTTAAATTTGATGCGTGCAGCTTGATAGCGTTCATAAATCACACAATGTTTTTCACCAGAATGCTATCAGCACCAAGTCTGGTGGCCTCTAATGGCCTTGGGCTGAATTGCAGAGTTCCTGGCAGCTGGTAGCTCACAGAGAAATCACTTCCATCACATTGAGATGCCAGCAAAAGGGAGGGATCAGGAAACAACAGGGTTTATGGGAAATGTGGTTTTAAACAGAGACAGTCCTTCTGCCTGATCAATTGAGAGTGGTCACATCTGTGTGGACATTTAAAAGCAAACTGAAGTTTTCTCAAGCTCAGCATTGGCTGCTCCATGTTTGTGTCTGTAGGGTAAATGTGTGTTTTTGTCAGTGTCTTGGGGAGGTTGTCAACCATACTAGTAGCATAGCTCCAGTGATGGCAGCAGTGCTCGGTCTGCCCAACAGCCCACAATGAAATATCTCATCCCCTCCAGGATAACTAAATCATCAGCTGTACTGTGCTGTGATGAGAGCTGGTTATCATGCTAAAGTGCCAGACTCATGTGGTAACTATGGTTAACATCATATCTACATTATAATCATGAGCATGTTAGGATGCTTAGCATTTAACTCAAAGCACTTCTAAATGCTACCTGCTTTGCCTTTATTTAAACAAGCACTAATAATACACAGTACAACTGGTGGACTGATGTGAACACAGCTACAGTATCACCATTGTGGTACTGGTATTGGTGTTAGATTTAAGTTTGTTACATTGGTTCACAGTGTCATTAAAATGAAGGATTTCCTGTGTGCAGATACAATTAACTCACTATATCACTAAGATTTAAAGACTACAGAGGAATGAATGTGCGCATTCAAAATCCTGAGCAGGTGCTGACACAAAAGTCAGAACCACAACACAGAAGAACCACATTGTGCATACTGGACCTATTCTCTCTTACTGCTCCATTCAGCAACAAATGTCTGCGTTGTGGTTGGATGAAACTCAAAGACAGAATGAATCGACCAGGTTTCCTTCATGTCTACATTGTTGTCAGTGAGGTGGAACCGCTTGTAGAGTAACTGCCAAATGACAGCTGAATTTTGGAGAACCTAAAGCCACAAGGGGGAGCTTTATGTCAGTCAAAGACAGGGCTGATCAGGCAACATTTTCTGAGTGTTTCTTCTTCTAATTCCTCTGAGTATTCGGTGGTCACCTTCAGGATTAGATGGTTACAACAACCCTCTTAATGCATGCATACTCAGAAATAGGTTAATCCTGATGGCACACATGTCTGTTATGTCAAACCTGTGGTCCTGATGATGGACAGGTTTTCCCAGAATACCATCCTGCACCTAGACAGAGGACATTAATAAAAACAGGCAGACACAGACTACATTCATTCTTATCTCTTCAACTTCCTCCTGACACACTGCAACTTTGCATGATGGCAAATTCACTAGACTTCCCTGCGTGTTAAACAGCACACAGTACAGCTGTTATAATAAACAGACTGGAAAGTGATGGTGATGGGCAGCAGTTCCACAGAATGCACTCTAACATGTCAGGGAGTCAGTGAGTCAGCAGATCTGTTTTAGATTAATCATCGAGATGAAACACAAAATTGATTCCTATTGTGATGTAATATCAATCAATACCAGTCCTGAAAAATGTATTTATTGTGTGGCAGGTTACCCTTTACTTGATTTTGAATGCTAAACCAATGCTAATGAAATTAACTGTAGGTCACTCCCAGATGTGATCCTCTGAGTATCATCTTCATGTAACCTTATGAAAAAAGTTTTGTGGGAGTTTATGGGAGAGGCAATCAGTAGCTATATAAGAAACTGACTAAGTTTAATGAAATGATTCTTATTAAATGGTTTCAAATCTCATTGAATCATTGATGAGAGTAAATAAAAAAAAACATGCTTCCTTAGGCTGCTAGGTTTTGATCTTTGTGTAATTTGCAGAGTTTCTCAAAAACATTAGATTAGGCTTTTGTGCAGGTCCTGCTTTTCAGTATGCAACATACAGAGCGAGGAAGCACGTTCTGTTGTGTTACACTGTCACATAGTGGTACGTTTTGGAATTACTTTCAAATGGACAGATGGGCCATTGATCTGAAAATAAAATTAAGCAGTTCAATAAACAATAAAATCGTACATTTCCATAAAATTTATACTAATCAGTTTCATTTCTGTTTTGTTGTTCATTGATTTTTCAACTTATCAGAATTCTCAAATTTTCACATTTTGTTGACATTTTCACATTCTGCGGTTTCATGCATCATATTCAGTTTCAGTTTTTTGTCAGTATATAAATGTCTATTTGTAGCACACAGTTATCTTCTGTACAGTCACACTTTAGTCTTTTGTTAAGTTTAACTTAAGTTGTTGCAATTTATATTACCAGAGTCACCAGGGCTGAGGGTGCTGCTGCTGGAGTGACATGTAGTCAGGCCGGAGGCACCCACTAACACAGAGCCCCTAAACAAAGAATCAGACTAAACCAAGTCCCAGATTCAGTTCATTCAGAAATAGTCAGCTCCATCTTTACATATGTTCCTCTTTGTGTCCAGTCGTTGGTTCAGTTTTGTCTGCTCAGACCATGGAAGCCCAGTGGTTCATGATAATGCTCTGACCCATCATTAGGCCTTGCAGTAAGCATCAGGCAGGCGATACTGTTGTCTAACACTACCAAACCTTTAAACTGCCTTCAAATTTTCAACCGAGCAATGAGCGGACATTTAACTGTTTGAGGGGAACTTGTATCTGTTTTTTGGCTGAACTAGACTGAAATGGCTCCACAGTGTGTACCAGCGTTCCACAAGCACTCTCCTCTTTTCTTCCAACCACATATTTAACACAGCCCTCTCAGGAAAAGTTTTCAACATCATGAAATCATTTGGAGCTGAGATCCAGTCTTCATTTTTTTATTAATGCCATACATTCTTAATTATAAGAACAACAGCAAATTGCATCATTTTTTTCTCTGTAATTTATGCTTGAGTTTGATTTAATTCATGTGGATTCAGAAAAATGCCATTCCCACAAATGTTATACTGAACCTCAATACAATTAAAAGCATTCAGATTCAAGATGATTTTATTAGACAGGGTGTTGGATCGGATTTTATAAAATTATTTACAACATAGAGTAAAAAGAAGCATGTGGGGTTACAGGGATGGTCCAGGTCATCTACAGCAGGGTGCAGGTTTTCCTTGGGCTCACTCCACCTCCCCCACTGGAGCTGTTGCCTGCTCCACCCAACTCTCTGCCAGCTGTAACATGCACAGCCTTTATGCTGAAAAGTGAAAGTAAATATTGGTGAGGCATGCAAATGTTAGAAGACACCAAAAAGTGTGAGAAGCTGTTACTAAAGGAAAAGGTGAATATTCTTAAAGCATGCACCAAGTAAGAATGAGAAGTCCACCAGAAGATATTTAGATTACCACTGTAGAATCATGTTTATTTAAAAAAAAGAACTACACAAGTTCCTGTCAGAGGCCACTGCATGCACCCCAGAGAATAAAGTCAGGTGTACAGAATGTTTGGTACCAACACAGGCTGGTTATGTATTTGTATGTAACAATTTTAAACTGTGAACAGTACAGAATAACTGTAAATGAGCCTTTATCTTTAAAGTAACTACTAAACTGTAGCTGTCAAATAAATATAGCAATGTATAAAGTACAATATTTATCTTTGAGATGTAGTGGAACATAAAGTATAAAATGTAAGTCTTCAAATAAAGTACATCAAAAATGTACTTCAGAACAGTACTTGAGTAAATGTACTTGATTACTTTCCACCTCTGGTCTTTAATTTGACAAAAAATCTGACAAATCCATAACTTGACATCACTTCCACACAAGCATGCTGCGATTTACAAGAATTCTGGGTGAAGAAAGTCTCAGATTTCCCTTTGTAGCTGCAATCTCATAAAGAATTCTGCAGTGTGGTAATGTGTTCAGACAAATAACATGCAAAATTATGGTAATATGTTACCTAGAGGGAGGACGTTTTTCTCAAAGTAGCCCGGCATGTTCATGTTGCCAGCTGGACGATACTGTCCAACCACGAAGGCTACATGGCCGTCAGTGGCATAGCCCACACCAAGCTCAGTGCTGTCTTTCCACACCACCTGAGTAAAATGACCTGCAGGGAGAAACGCAGCACTTTAGTAAGGCTAAAGTCTGGAGCTGTGTTTCTAACTGATGACAAAATCTTCAAATGCCATATTGAATGCATGATATGAAACTTAAAACTAAATTCATATAAACCTTGATGTTTATCTTTCTCACCCCACTCTCTCACAATGTAAAAATGTATTACAGAGCAACATGACAAATCATTCACTCATCAGTTCTCATACGTCACTTTGCTGCTCATCATTTGAAATGCCCCCTGTGTGTTTTACCACTTTTGCCGTTGTATCCCGGGTTGCTCCAGCTGTAATCCTTGATCTCACTGTACCAGGAGTCTACAGCTTCTTCCCCTAAAACATGAAACAGAAAAACGTGCATAAATTGAACATGTCATGTACATTTGAATAAGGTGGGGTGTGAGCTCTTTAGCCAAAACAGAGCTGCTGTGGAGACTTTTATAACCATACTGTTTGATTTAAATCTTAAGTCAGGAAAGTGCAATTTAGCTTACTGGTCATTTCAGAACATCTAAGGTTGTAGCAGCACAAGCCCTGAGCGTATTGACTTAGGCATGAGTGTGTTTTATCACATTGTAACTACAACATTTTATTTGTAAGTGCAGAACAATGGAAATTCTTCTTTTGGATCGAGCATGATCGACGTGATTTTGAAACACGAGCAGGTGAACTAATGAAATAAAGTTGAAATAATGTTGTGAAAAAGAATGACTTGATGAAAGGAGAGAAAGAAAGGAGGCTGGGTCTATGATCCACCTTTCAGATTAAGGGTTGCTGAGCTGCTCATGTTGTAGACGTTCTCTCCATCCTTGGTGTCACTGTGCTTCAAGATGCGTTCTGCCAGCAGGTAATTGGCCCATTCCTGAGCGGTAGCACACATGTTGCTGTTAAGGGTCATTGGCGGCGTGTTGTGCTTCTGTCTGTAGGCGTTATGGGCTTCCAGGAACTTCTGCTGAAAGCTTGCATCTGTGAGACATTATTAAATGATAAGCTTTCAGTGTTAAGAGGGAAGAGGTCTTATGCAATGAGTCTGGCATGTTTAAACACTGTGGATGTAGACAGGAGAAATCATGCCCTGTCATGATACAATTCCACTCGATGATGATGCCTTTTGTGTTCTTTTTTTTGTGTTCAATGCACTAACCTGCCATTATGTCTGTGGTTATGGAGGCTGGAATGAAACAGAACAAAGTTAGAAAATAATCAACAAAAACACACAAAAAAAAACGAACAACATCCAATAAATTATTACAAATCCCAAAATAATCATAAAAGCATCACCCGGGTGCTCAGGCACAGTGTGGTGGTGATCAAAGTAGTCATTTCATACAGCTCATATAGCAGCAGTAACCGCAAACGCCCTCCTGTGACTTGCGGTTATCTCTGGCACTTACCTGAGTCCTGGTGCTTTCTCGAGGTCTGGAGGGATGTCCTGTAAAGATACAGTTCTGTTTAGTGAAATCTGTATTTATAACCCTGTGCTGCACCTCTCCCTCCACATCTATAAGTAGGAGGAGACAAACACCCAGCCCTTGCCTGTATTTATTTCACTTGGCCACTTTTCTTGTTTTCAGGATTCCACATTTTCTGCGCAAGAATCAGTACTTTTAATTTGCATGTAGAGTATGTTTAGTCATTTTTGTCTCCTTAATCAATAATTTATACATTAAACAATATATACATAAGGTAAATCAGGCTGTGGATAAAATTTTTCTTTGTGGAAGGTGCCATAAGATTTAGGTGTCTTTCTGTTTCATTGGTACTTCTTTGTTTAGGGTTTGCTCGTACATCTGCGTTAATTCACAGACAATAGTCACCGCTCAGTCTGGGTTACCACCCTGGCCTAGGTAAGCATCTTTTAACTACATGAGATTAATACGGTAATTAAAGAGGAGCAGACATACTTTCTGTCAAAGAAAACATGTAAACAGAGCGCAGATTAGTGAAGGCTTGTTGAGGGGCCGTCAAACAGGTTGCTGTAAAGTCTCCAGTAAAGAAAGGATTCCTTCCTGCCATCCGACAGTGATCGTCTACAGTTGCTGGTGGTTTTAACGAGTCAAGGCCTGAATTAAACACAGGCAAATTTAGGACTTCAAAAGCACATGGATCTCATTAGCTCACTATAAAACACTGTATTCCAAGGCCCTTAATGCGTGCTTATGTTTACCACAAATCCAGCAAATGTCAGTCTAATCAGAGTGACATGATGAGTGGCTCGCCCTCAAGCCTTACTAAGGACTGCAGTGCTGATATTCAGAACATCACTGCTCTCAACCATCTTCACCTCACAAGGAGGAAAGCTGTCATGTACTCGTGGGTTGTGATGCAGATGAACTTTGGCACCTTGTGAGGAAGTCCTCCCTTCAGCAGAAGGACCTAAAGCTGTGTTTGGACTGACATTAGCACTGCATCGCCAACCTTTGTCTCCTCATTCTTTTCACTGACACCATTTCAGCTTCATTCAGATCAAGACCTGGTTTGCAACGCACCTGAGAACAAATTGCAAATATTAAACACAGTGGTGGAAGAGGTATAAAGGTATAAAGCATAACATCTGTTTAAATATACTCCATTAAAAGTAAAAGTCATGTCCCTTTGCACTGAAAATGATACCTAAATAAAAGTACATAAGTATTATTAGCAAAATGTTCTTAAAGTATGCAGAGTACAAGTACTCAGTATGCAAAGTTGGGTCTTTCAGAGTGCTATATCTTTATTTATTTTATAATATTAGATAGTTATTATCGATGCACCAACATGTGAAGAAGAAATGAATTAAACTTAAACCCTTAAACAGATGTAATGGAGTAAAAAGTACAATATTCATAGGGTATGTAAGTGCAAGTCAATGTAACATGAAATAGAAATACTCAAGTGAAGTACAAATACTTCAAAAACTTGTTTGGTTTCTTTTTTTCCCACCAGTACACATCCACTCACTGATATCACTGCCATCCACATTTGACCTTTCTTGCCATTCAATTTATGTTTTAATAAATAAATCAGTTAAAGGAGCAGCGTGTAGGGGATCCATTGGCTGAAATACAGGAATATGACATTCACTTTTTATTTGTGAATAATCATCTGGAACTGTGGTTGTTTTTATTGGGTTAGAATGAGCCGAATATGATCAGAAACCTACATAAGTTTGTCACAATATACAGCATTAAATCGGGGTACTTTACATCTATCGATGTTCCTGAGAGCTGATATGATGTCACCTTATACAAACACATGAAGGACACTCCACAATCTGTACTCAAAAATCTGTTTTGTCCCTGACATTTGGTCAGACAGTTGGAAGATCTGATTTGCATGTAGACAATGTAACATGTTTAAGAGGGATTGCTGTAAGTGTCTCGGATGTACAGATTCCTCCTTTGTGTGCAAATGTGGAGCCTTTCATTATGAACAAGAGTAAAGGGATGTAAAGACCTCGAAGGCAGCTCTAAACTCAGACAGACACCCTGAGGGAGCTGTGTACTTTCAGTTCATGTCTGATGGGATGATTTGCCTTAGCTTTGCTTCTACTGCTGCTGTGACCACCTGAAATGTGACAGATGTTCTTAGTCATTCATTTTTATCTAACTCTAACTTTTAGCTGTTACTGTGACACAAGTCAGTCCTGAACTAAACCCTAACTGTACTCTTCCCTCTAAAGGTCTTAAACTATAATTTAAGGTTCTCACAGAGACACACATAGGAACACACACACATGCACACATACAGTACATTCTGTTAATCATTTTTTCAGATTGAAATGTGTGGATTGATGGATATCAATATAAAGACAGCAACAAAGAGATTTAAGATTGTATTTGACTCACCTCAGTGGTCCAGCCAGCTGTAAGTCGTTTAAGCAGTGTTTCCAGAGTATCTAATCAAGCTAAATAAGAGGAGCTAGGCTATTTCAAGCAAGCAATAGTTAAGGAGTCAGATTTTTTTTCCTCTGAAACAACAACTCTCTGCAATTACAACATTCCCATCACATATCTAAACTGCCTTTGTCTCTATGCCTTTGTCTATCTATCCATCTTAGGATTGCTTAAATACATTACTTTTATTGTATTTTATTTCTTCTTTTTTTTAAACCATCTGCATGGGTATATACCAAGATCAGTGAGAGGATACTTTGGATGGTTTTTTTTGTTGTTTGTTTTTTCATAATTTGGGGGAACAGACCAGTGACTAGCTGTGAAAACTTCTTGATAGAAACGGTCTTAGTAAACAAGCAGTGTCACATTACAACAATGGGTATCACCTGCACATTTCCTGCGTATTTCCTGAATGGTACATTCATTCTTAATAAAGTATGCAAAACTAGTCTGTTAACTCAGAGACCAAGAGTTCCAGGGAAAGGCAAAAAAAAAAAAGAAAAACAGTGACTGAATGAATTTGATCATTTAACCTAACGCTGCTCTTGTGTCAAAGATTTAAAACACTGTAGTTGCAGGTACATAAAGAATGAAACACAGTACAAGGACAAAAATAACACTTATATCCCACTTAACTACAGCAAATACAAATAAATGAATGGTGGCCAGATTATATTTTTCATCAACATAAAAACCAAACACTGGTAATGGACATATCTGGCAAGTCTCAAAACGTTGGTATCTGCAAAACACTCACTGACAACTTACAGTGGATATAAAAAGTCTACACACCCCTGTTCAAATGCCAGGTTTTTGTGATGTAAAAAAATGACACCAAGATAAATAATTTCACAACTTTTTCCACCTTTAATGTGACCCTATAACCTGTACAACGTAGCAATTGAAAAACAAACTGAAACCTTTACAGGGGAAAAATAAAAAATAAAAACTTAAAATAACCTGGTTGCATAAATATGCACACCCTTAAACTAATACTTTGTTGCAGCACATTTGGCTTTAATTCCAGCACTCAGTCTTTTTGGGTAAGAGTCTATCAGCGTGGCACATCTTGATGTGGCAATATTTGCCCACTCTTCTTTGCAAAACTGCTCCAAATCTGACAGATTGTGAAGGGCATCTCCTATGCACAGCCCTCTTCAGATCACCCCACAGATGTTCGATCAGATTCAGGTCTGGACTCTGGCTGGGCCATTCCAAAACCTCAATCTTATTCTGGTGAAGCCGTTCTTTAGTTGATTTGGATTGTGTGCTTTGGGTCATTGTCGTGCTGAAAGATGAAGTTCCTCTTCATCTTCAGTTTTCTAACAGAAGTCAGAAGGTTTTGTGCCAACAGCTGTTGCTGGCTATTTGGAACTGTTCATAATTCCCTCCACCCTGACTAAGGCCCCTAGTTCCAGCTGAAGAAAAACAGCCCCAAAGCATGATGCTGCCACCACCATGCTTCACTGTAGGTATGGTGTTCTTTTAGTAATGAGCAGTGTTGTTTTTGTGCCAAATATACCTTTTTGGAATTATGGCCAAAAAGTTCAACCTTGGTTTCATCGGACCACAACACATTTTCCCACATGCGTTTGGGAGATTTCAAATGTCTTTTTGCAAAATGAAGCCGGGCTTGGATGTTTTTCTTTGAGAGATAAGGCTTCCGTCTTGCCACCCTTCCCCATAGCCCAAGACATATGAAGAAGACGGGAGATTGTTGTCACATGTGCTACACAGCCAGTACTTGCCAGAAATTCCTCCATCTCCTTCAATGTTGCTGTCGGCCTCTTGGCAGCCTCCTCTGACCAGTTTTCTCCTCTTGTTTTATCATCAATTTTGGACGGACGTCCTGTTCTTGGTAATGTCACTGTTGTGCCACTATTTTCTCCACTTGATGATGACTGTCGTCACTGTGTTCCATGGTATATTTAATTCCCTTGGAAATTCTTTTGTACCCTTCTCCTGACTGATATCTTTGAACAATGAGATCCCTCTGATGCTTTGGAAGCTCTCTGCTGTGGACCATGGCTTGTGCTGGAAGATGTGGCTACAAAAATGTGAAGAAAAGCCTACTAGAACAGCTGAACTTTATTTGGGGTTAATCAGAGGCACTTTAAATGGTGACAGGTGTGTGCTGACTCCCATTTAACATGAATTTGAATGTAATTGGTTAAATCCGAACACAGCCATACCCCCAGTTATATAAGAGGGCGTGTACATGCAACCTCATTATCTCAGTTGTTTACTTTTACTGTACCCTCCCTAAAAGGATTTCAGTTTGTTTTTCAATTGCATTGTACAGGTTATAGGTCACATTAAAGGTGGAAAAAGTTGTGAAATTATTTATCTTGGTGTCATTTTTTTACATCACAAAAACCTGGCATTTGAACAGGGGTGTGTAGACTTTTTATATCGACTGTATATCATGTGTTTTCCTACAATATTAGGTCTTGTAATATAATACTGACCATAGTAACAAAAGTATGAGTCAACATTTTTACGGCTCAATGCAGGGACTCACAACACTTAGCAAAACTGAATGAAACATGGTGGTTTTGATTAAATCATGAAAACCACAAACATCACCTCAGGTAGCGCTGAAGCAAAAGTCCCCAGGAAAACTTCAATGTCGGTAAATTATAGCAAATATTTTTTTATATTATAGCAAATATTTTTTAAGAGCTAAAATAAACCAGTATTATATGAAGATAACTTCTAGGAGATAGGGCTGCATAATGTCACTTGCTCACATTTATTTCTAATTGAAAGGGTATGTTTAATCATATTCCATATGACCGGTTGTCTGGGGGTGAATGGAGACTCGCTGTCGCCAGAGTCTCGAGAGCGTAGCAGGAATATTGTTGTTGTGGGAGTTCAGAGGCTGATCGACATCAGGGAATGCATTTCTATTTACGTCACATTATGTGACTGCAAGTCTGTAAGATGTAAGATGAAATGACTGTAAGATGAAAAGATAACATAAATAAGCTAAAAGGGTTTATGAAAGAATCATAGTAAAAACACACCTATTTAGTTTTACCATTGAAGTACAACTTCTATACCCTTCTATACAAAATCAAACTCTCAAACAACTCATTGTTTGTTGCTGATACAAATATGTAAAATGTTCTTCAGCAGGAGACCTCTGCCAGCATGTGAGAACAAATACATCCAACCACTGTCACCACTACCACCATCACCACCATGGAAAATAAAAAAAAAAAGAAAATGAAAGAAAATATTTTAGCCCTCATTCTGTAGAAAATGTCCTTTCCAATTGGTGTCTCTTGACGTTTGTTCAGAGTTTCACAACTCCAACGCTTTGTCACTATACCCATATCCCATTTTTAAGACTTACTAACAGCCTCAAACAAAGAAACATTTCTATTTGTGAATCTCTGGTGTAGATGCGTATTTTTTTAGTGCGAATAACTTTGTGCAATAACAAGGTTGTGCAAAATCCTCAATCTACACTCATCTGTGCAATAAGCAGCATTTGTATATTTATATTTATCTTTATTCTATTTAATATATGTATTCTGTTATGTACATATTCTGGTTATAGTATTTTTTCTCTTTTGTGTTCTCTGTATCTGAGCAGCAACTGCAATTTCCCCCCGGCATAAATAAAGTATTCTGATTCTGATTGATTCCCAAAGAAGTTGAGCAAAAAGACTTTCAACCAAAAGGTACACAGACATAGTGTGACTATAGAAGGCCGCAAATATGGTGAAATTGAACCCATATGGAGCCTAAATTCAGACTCTTTGCCACCAAGTGGGTTTATATGCCAGAAAATTACATATTCAATTTGGAATTGAACTCTACAACTTCAACCACATCAATCTGCAATACATTAATTAACGTTAATACATGTACACACAAGTTTCCTCTTGTATTTGACTGAAGTGTCTGTCAAACTCCACCACAAGGCTATAGAAAGAGGCTGAGTGGTATCAATGGGGGTTTGCACAAGCATTTCTGACGAATTACAGGCTCATAAAAGCATGCTGTCAACCAAGGGTGGTTAGATTCTGCAGAAATGTCCCTTTGTTATTTGTGTTTTGAATAGAGGTATGCACCAACTTGTTGCCTCTGGAGATGAAAACAGATACGGTAATAAGAAGCATTAGAAAACAGGTGCACAAAGAAAGAGAAACCAACAGCACCCACCATAACTTATGTTGTTTTTGTTACAGTGTTATTTTTCTTTAAGCAGATGATGGATAGGTAGATAAGTCTTAAAACGATAGTAAAAATATGAAAAAAAAAATGAAGGAGACCATTCTGAGTGCAGGGAGATGTGCGGTGTTCCAGACTTAAAAATAAAAAAAGGAAATGTATTGTCACATTGATTTTAAGGAATAAATCAATGAACAGATGGTCCACATAAGGTTTACTGTGAAATAAAATCAGTTGAATTCATTATTTCATTATTATTTTTAGGCGTGGCACCACTGCTGACCTTGTGTACCTGTGGGTATGTACAGTAGCTCTATAGTTTCTTAATATCTATAGCTTTTCCGGATATCCCCAACCCCTACCTCAGTCTGTCTAACAGGATGCTGGGATTAATTGTGCTAAAGGCTGTGCTAAGGTCAGGTGTACAAGGACTGAGCACATGCTATCATCATCAGCTATTGGGGAGGATGTTCCCATATGTGATACTGTTTCAGATGAGGTATTGGTATAAAACTGGTTCAAACTTTCTTGTTTGATGGAGGATAGTGACATGGTGGTTAATAGGGGCTCTAATTGTAAAGCTTTATTATATTCTATAAAATCAAAAGTATTTATAAATGTATCATAATAAGAATAAAATAACAGTAAAAAGCAAAAAAAGCATTGCATTAAATAAAAAAATGCAGATTAATAAAAGAAATATTAGATTAATAATGTTTTTTAATGCTACAGGAGAAGTAAAAATATATAAGGATGTATAAATGTATCTGTATTGTACTTACAAATCTCAGACATATTTGAAAAAGGGCTGCCATGGTTGTTGAAATATGGTCTTGCTTATTTCAATTAACACTGGCAGTGGAGTTTTAAATGAGCTATCAACATGATAGGGATTCTTTTTCATGCCAGAGAAGGGGTTTATAATAGTCCAACAGGAGAAATTTAGAGATTCATTACACTCATTAAAAACAGAAAGATGGACAAAATAATATGTCAATTTAAAAGTGAAATGGCATGAAGAAGCTTAGTGTGACTTGATAAAAACAACAATATCAGAATGAAATGTGGAGGGCAATTGATCATGTTAAGGCTGGATTACCAACACAACCACACCTTAAGGGCTCCAGGGCCCCTCAAAGAACCTGTGCACCAAGTGCTTAGTAGTCATTTCATTAGTTGCATTTTATTGTAATATGGCACTGCAACACAAACTAAATTTATATGTAGGAGCATTCCTCCAGCAATATTACTTTATATTTGCCACAATTTTACTTCTACCCTACATGCTGCATTTCTACCTCTTGTTAATACCTCTTGCAGAATGGCCCTGTGTCAAACACTAGAATCAAGAATCAAGAATCAAGAATATTTATTGTCATCATGTTTTCACATGACGAAATTAATATTGGTGACTTCCAGCTTTAAACGTAAATTATGGTAAAAAAAATAGTAATAGTAACGTAATAGTAAAAATGTGTAATATGTACACAAATATCCAAAGTCCAAAGTTGCAAGCAGCAATGCACAGTAGGGGGGTGGGTCAGTTGTTCAAGTGCAGTCAAGTGCATGTCTCAAGTTCTCAATAGGGGGAAATGCATTGTACAGCTCTGGGGAAAAAGCTGTTTTTCAGTCTGCTAGTTAAAGGTTGTCTTTATGTTTCTGTACCACTTTCCAGATGGAAGATGTACAAACAGTCCATTTTTTTTCCGGGTGGGTAGGGTCGGCGGCAATATGTCGGGCCTTCTTCTGCATCCAATGGCCAGCGTATATTGAAGTCCAGGTCTGGAAGAGGACTTCCCACAATCCCCTGTGCTGTTTTCACCACCTGGGCTAAGTCCTTTTCGGTCTTGTGCAGTGCAGCTGCCATACCACACTGCTGCACTGAGGCAGAGGATGCTCTCTATTGTGGCCCTGTAGAAGTTTGTCAGGAGCTGAGGGGAGAGTCCAGCAACGTTTCAGCTTCCTGAGGAAGAAGAGTCTTTGTTGAGCCTTCTTTACCAGGTGAGCTGTGTTCATGGACCAGGTCAGGTTAGATGTGATGTGGATGCCCAGGATCTTGATATTTTTGACACGCTCAACTGCTGAGGAGAGGAGGAGGTGAGATGAGGACTACTTAGCATTCTTACAATTTCAGTCTTGGTTGATTTGGCGACACCTGTAGTAACTAATGGTAACAGCAAGTGAAGTTTAATATTTCAGATCCCAGGATTTTCTGTGTTATAGCATTAGCAGTAACTTAACCAAGCATTTAGGAGAGTGAACAGAAAACAGTGAGACTGATATCAAGTCAGTCCTTTGTGCATGTAAATGCAATTTTAAATCTGCACAGTGGACTCCCACACTACCACTGAAAACTATTACACTATAAAGAATTAATTACAGAATGTTTATAATTTATACTGACTAGAGTTGGAAAATGCTGATCATAAATATCAGAAATGGGGTTGGATACATGAAAATCTTGTGCTTATATGAGACATGTAAGTTAGATAAATATATCTGTTTTCAATCTCCAAAGTGGATTCATGCAAACCTGGATCGTGTGAACAGAAATGCAGCAACAGGTCCAGAAGTTCTGTCCCATAAGATCTGCCTCTGAGTCCACTTTAACTCTGAAGCACTGGAGTTAATGTCCTTTGGATGCAAAACATGAGCTTCGCTGTATAGACTTTACTGTAGAGAGGTATACAAACTTTTGCAGAACTCGGTTTGAAGACTCCAGTTAAGCCTGAGGTGACAGCCACTTTGAAGACATTTATGGCATCCATGCCGTGGGGTTTTTAGAATGCACAGCATTTTGTTCTGTGGGGCCACTTTCCATCTTAAAATTTCAAAAGACCTCTGGGTAAAATGTGAGAGTCCTGCATTGTATGCACAGCATGGTAAAGGCGTCAGGTTTACCCTTATATGTTGTTCATGAATTTAAAATTTCTCAAACTTGATGATGATTGTAGAATTTTTAAAAATGATTCTAACAGCTGATGAGTAGCACATAAATGTTTCATTGCAAAATTACTCAGCAATTATACTCATTATTATTCCTTTTTGCCAGCCAGGGCCCCAAATTAATAGTGTAGTGGTTATGGGAAGGAAGAATAATAGGGCTTGTATGATTAAGGCAGGAAGCTGCCATCATAAACATATTGATGTAATTACCTCATGTTTGGATCACAGCGTTTTCTTCCTTTCTATTGAGATGCTTCTAACCATTTATTAATTCAACAACTTCAGCATTTAAATGCAACAGTTTTATTAGGCAGGTAGTTCACTCATATTCAAAGGATAAGATAAGTAAAAATTCATATTTGTCTTGTCAGCAAATCACATAAAAAATGCTAAAACCCGATAATGTGTTCATTGTCGGTCATCTTTCAAAAACATTTCCTACTCATCCTTGTGACTTCAAGACTTCAAGAATTTATTTGTCATTGCACAACAATAACAACATGAAATCACTGCCAATGAAATTCTTAAGTCTCTTGCTCCCTACAACCATGCTTAAGAATATAATAAAACACTCAAAGCTCTGCGGAGGAAGAAGAGCCGCTGTCTGGCTGACTTTGTGATAGAGTCAGTGTGGTGAGTCCAGGACAAGTTCCTCGCTCCGAGGAACCTGAAGCTGCTGACTCTCTCCAGCGTAGTCCCGTTGATGGAGAGGGGGGCGTGTTCCTCTCTCTGCCTCCTCCTGAAGTCCACGATCAGCTCCTTAGTTTTGCTGACGCGTTGAGCGTGGAGGTTGTTGTCCTCGGCACCAAGATGTCAGGGCTCTGACCTCCTCTCTGTAGGCCGTCTCGTCGTCGCCTGGTGATCAGGCTGAATGACGGTCGTGTCGTCAGCAAATTTGATGATGGTGTTGGAGCTGTGGGTGGCCACGCAGTCATGCGTGAACAGGGAGTACAGCAGAGGGAGAGAGAGAGAGCACACAGCATTAAGCATAGCTATGACCAAATTTGCATTAGAAACAGTTGAAAACAGGCACAACAGACACAAAGGCTGTCTGCACTTGTTGAGTCTGCTCTACATGTGAGAAAAATACCTTCAGCCTCCTCCTCAAGCAAATTTCAAAAGCATTCTCAGAGTCCAGTAAAACATCCTGCGATTTACAAGATATACGGTATAATTTAGTTGTTGTGTGTCATGTTTAGGGGGTACTTTTGGTATTCTATAGCATGAATAGACACATGCTGTATAGTTCGTACATATTGTGCAGCACATGAAGTCAGCTAGCAATCCCACAGCTCTGTCAGGTAGTTTGCCAGGAGCAGACAGTGGCTTAGACTACTTGTCTGTTCATGTCTTGCTTTCAGTGTGTCTGATGTGATGAAAACTGACATTGGACATGCAAATGTAGGCCTGCATAATGAGCAAGTCTGAAATGAACATACAGTGTCTGAATAAACTGGAGTATACCTTAGCACCTTCACTACACTCTGCTACTGCCATCAGGACAGTAAAATATGTATACATCTTAGCTGTCCAGAGTTTACCTTGCTCAATTAAGTTTTTTTTATTGTATTATTGTTTAGAAATGTAGCACTTGAATCAGTTCAACATGTCTGATGAAGTCAGTGTACTTGCATGATTCTTCCAATTTTTAGGTGGTTGGTAGTTGAATGTGAGGAGTCTTTGTCGAGTATACCCCACTGTGGTTTCATCATTATGAGGGTTACTTCATGAAGCTTACAGGAAAGGTGAATGTTCTATGGAAGTGTTCTATGAATCTGCCAACTGTAACTTTATCATAAATCTGTGCACATATTTCTGATTTGGGTTTGAGCCGAGCACACAGCATGATTCCTCCTTAAAGCACTATTGTTTGGGGTTTGGGCCTGTCAAATAAAAAAAAAAGATTAATTTAAAGCCCAAAATCACAAACATTGTTTGCCTCAGAGGGCTTTACAATCTGTACAGTTGTGACACCCTCTGTCCTTAGACCCTCAAACCGGGTCAGGAAAAACTTCAAAAAAGCCTTTATGGGAAAAAGAAGAAACCTGAGGAAGAGCCACAGATGAGGGATCCCTCTCCCTGGGACAGACAGACGTGCAATAGATGCCACATGTACACAGAACATCATCATCAATATACTGAGTTCATTGGGTTTAGTCCATGTGTGAAGGTATCACAGGTAATGGAAATGAGTCCGTGAGTCCAGGTGCATCTCTAGATGTCCTCATATGGAGCTCTGAGCCACTCGACCTTCTCTCCACAACACAGACACAGATCATCATGGCCCCACCAGGCCAGTGAACCTCAGACAGATGGACCACAACCAGAATCAGTGAGGAACCTGCAAGACTGAGAGAGAACAAAGAGGACCGGGGCTCCGGCAGTAACATGCACTTTACAGGACATAAGAGTATTCACATTAACCACTTTAGCCACTTTAACCAGTTTATAAGCTTACTCCAGTTTGCACTACTTCTGTATCAATTTGCAATGTCTTTGTTTTATTGCCATGTGTTACAGAAATATACTTTCAATCCTCAGCATGTCCTGCACATGCCGCTAAATTAACAACTCTGCCTCCTGGACCCAGACTGGGAGCTGGTTCCAGAGAACAGGGGCCTGATAGCTGAAGGCTCTGCCCCCTAGACTACTTCTGGAAACCCTGGGAACTACAAGTAAGCCTGCATTTTGGGAGCGCAGAACTCTAGTTGGATGATAAGGAGTTATCAATTCATTAAAATATGATAGTGCCAGACCATGTAGAGTCTTGTGGAACTCCATGACAGACTTTAGTATGCACAGAGGATTCATTATTAATTATGGACAAACTGAGACCGATCTGATAAGTATGATAAGCACGTTTTTTTTTCATTCTCAGCAACAGAATGTGATGGTTAACTGTATCAAAGGCAGCACTGAGGTCTAACAGGACAAGTACAGACAGAAGCCCTCTATCTGATGCTGTCAACAGGTCATTAGTGACTTTCACAAGTGCTGTTTCTGTGCTATGTTGAGCTCTAAATCCTGACTCTTCAAAAGGACCATGTACAGACCATGTAGAGCCTTATATGTGAGGAGGAGGATTTTAAAATCCACCAAAACTCCACCATAAACTAAGTAAATAGATGAATGCAAACTGTTGCACAAGGCTACAGTAACAGGCTGAGTGGTATCAATGGGGGTTTGCACAAGCATTTCTGATGGTTTACAGGCTCATAAAAACATGTTGTCAACCAAGGGTGTTTAGATTCTGCAGAAATGTCCCTTTGTTATTTGTGTTTTGAATAGAGGTATGCACCAACTTGTTGCCTCTGGAGATGAAAACAGATACGGTAATAAGAAGCATTAGAAAACAGGTGCACAAAGAAAGAGAAACCAACAGCACCCACCATAACTTATGTTGTTTTTGTTACAGTGTTATTTTTCTTTAAGCAGATGATGGATAGGTAGATAAGTCTTAAAACGATAGTAAAAATATGAAAAAAAAAATGAAGGAGACCATTCTGAGTGCAGGGAGATGTGCGGTGTTCCAGACTTAAAAATAAAAAAAGGAAATGTATTGTCACATTGATTTTAAGGAATAAATCAATGAACAGATGGTCCACATAAGGTTTACTGTGAAATAAAATCAGTTGAATTCATTATTTCATTATTATTTTTAGGCGTGGCACCACTGCTGACCTTGTGTACCTGTGGGTATGTACAGTAGCTCTATAGTTTCTTAATATCTATAGCTTTTCCGGATATCCCCAACCCCTACCTCAGTCTGTCTAACAGGATGCTGGGATTAATTGTGCTAAAGGCTGTGCTAAGGTCAGGTGTACAAGGACTGAGCACATGCTATCATCATCAGCTATTGGGGAGGATGTTCCCATATGTGATACTGTTTCAGATGAGGTATTGGTATAAAACTGGTTCAAACTTTCTTGTTTGATGGAGGATAGTAAGTGACATGGTGGTTAATAGGGGCTCTAATTGTAAAGCTTTATTATATTCTATAAAATCAAAAGTATTTATAAATGTATCATAATAAGAATAAAATAACAGTAAAAAGCAAAAAAAGCATTGCATTAAATAAAAAAATGCAGATTAATAAAAGAAATATTAGATTAATAATGTTTTTTAATGCTACAGGAGAAGTAAAAATATATAAGGATGTATAAATGTATCTGTATTGTACTTACAAATCTCAGACATATTTGAAAAAGGGCTGCCATGGTTGTTGAAATATGGTCTTGCTTATTTCAATTAACACTGGCAGTGGAGTTTTAAATGAGCTATCAACATGATAGGGATTCTTTTTCATGCCAGAGAAGGGGTTTATAATAGTCCAACAGGAGAAATTTAGAGATTCATTACACTCATTAAAAACAGAAAGATGGACAAAATAATATGTCAATTTAAAAGTGAAATGGCATGAAAGAAGCTTAGTGTGACTTGATAAAAACAACAATATCAGAATGAAATGTGGAGGGCAATTGATCATGTTAAGGCTGGATTACCAACACAACCACACCTTAAGGGCTCCAGGGCCCCTCAAAGAACCTGTGCACCAAGTGCTTAGTAGTCATTTCATTAGTTGCATTTTATTGTAATATGGCACTGCAACACAAACTAAATTTATATGTAGGAGCATTCCTCCAGCAATATTACTTTATATTTGCCACAATTTTACTTCTACCCTACATGCTGCATTTCTACCTCTTGTTAATACCTCTTGCAGAATGGCCCTGTGTCAAACACTAGAATCAAGAATCAAGAATCAAGAATCATTTATTGTCATCATGTTTTCACATGACGAAATTAATATTGGTGACTTCCAGCTTTAAACGTAAATTATAGTAAAAAAAATAGTAATAGTAGTAATAGTAAAAATAAAAATGTAATATGTACACAAATATCCAAAGTCCAAAGTTGCAACAGCAATGCACAGTAGGGGGGTGGGTCAGTTGTTCAAGTGCAGTCAAGTGCATGTCTCAAGTTCTCAATAGGGGGAAATGCATTGTACAGCTCTGGGGAAAAAGCTGTTTTTCAGTCTGCTAGTTAAAGGTTGTCTTTATGTTTCTGTACCACTTTCCAGATGGAAGAGGTACAAACAGTCCATTTTTTCCGGGTGGGTAGGGTCGGCGGCAATATGTCGGGCCTTCTTCTGCATCCCTGGCCAGCGTATATTGAATCCAGGTCTGGAAGAGGACTTCCCACAATCCCCTGTGCTGTTTTCACCACCTGGGCTAAGTCCTTTTCGGTCTTGTGCAGTGCAGCTGCCATACCACACTGCTGCACTGAGGCAGAGGATGCTCTCTATTGTGGCCCTGTAGAAGTTTGTCAGGAGCTGAGGGGAGAGTCCAGCAGCACGTTTCAGCTTCCTGAGGAAGAAGAGTCTTTGTTGAGCCTTCTTTACCAGGTTGAGCTGTGTTCATGGACCAGGTCAGGTTAGATGTGATGTGGATGCCCAGGATCTTGATATTTTTGACACGCTCAACTGCTGAGGAGAGGAGGAGGTGAGATGAGGACTACTTAGCATTCTTACAATTTCAGTCTTGGTTGATTTGGCGACACCTGTAGTAACTAATGGTAACAGCAAGTGAAGTTTAATATTTCAGATCCCAGGATTTTCTGTGTTATAGCATTAGCAGTAACTTAACCAAGCATTTAGGAGAGTGAACAGAAAACAGTGAGACTGATATCAAGTCAGTCCTTTGTGCATGTAAATGCAATTTTAAATCTGCACAGTGGACTCCCACACTACCACTGAAAACTATTACACTATAAAGAATTAATTACAGAATGTTTATAATTTATACTGACTAGAGTTGGAAAATGCTGATCATAAATATCAGAAATGGGGTTGGATACATGAAAATCTTGTGCTTATATGAGACATGTAAGTTAGATAAATATATCTGTTTTCAATCTCCAAAGTGGATTCATGCAAACCTGGATCGTGTGAACAGAAATGCAGCAACAGGTCCAGAAGTTCTGTCCCATAAGATCTGCCTCTGAGTCCACTTTAACTCTGAAGCACTGGAGTTAATGTCCTTTGGATGCAAAACATGAGCTTCGCTGTATAGACTTTACTGTAGAGAGGTATACAAACTTTTGCAGAACTCGGTTTGAAGACTCCAGTTAAGCCTGAGGTGACAGCCACTTTGAAGACATTTATGGCATCCATGCCGTGGGGTTTTTAGAATGCACAGCATTTTGTTCTGTGGGGCCACTTTCCATCTTAAAATTTCAAAAGACCTCTGGGTAAAATGTGAGAGTCCTGCATTGTATGCACAGCATGGTAAAGGTGTCAGGTTTACCCTTATATGTTGTTCATGAATTTAAAATTTCTCAAACTTGATGATGATTGTAGAATTTTTAAAAATGATTCTAACAGCTGATGAGTAGCACATAAATGTTTCATTGCAAAATTACTCAGCAATTATACTCATTATTATTCCTTTTTGCCAGCCAGGGCCCCAAATTAATAGTGTAGTGGTTATGGGAAGGAAGAATAATAGGGCTTGTATGATTAAGGCAGGAAGCTGCCATCATAAACATATTGATGTAATTACCTCATGTTTGGATCACAGCGTTTTCTTCCTTTCTATTGAGATGCTTCTAACCATTTATTAATTCAACAACTTCAGCATTTAAATGCAACAGTTTTATTAGGCAGGTAGTTCACTCATATTCAAAGGATAAGATAAGTAAAAATTCATATTTTTCTTGTCAGCAAATCTCATAAAAAATGCTAAAACCCATAATGTGTTCATTGTCGGTCATCTTTCAAAAACATTTCCTACTCATCCTTGTGACTTCAAGACTTCAAGAATTTATTTGTCATTGCACAACAATAACAACATGAAATCATTGCCAATGAAATTCTTAAGTCTCTTGCTCCCTACAACCATGCTTAAGAATATAATAAAACACTCAAAGCTCTGCGGAGGAAGAAGAGCCGCTGTCTGGCTGACTTTGTGATAGAGTCAGTGTGGTGAGTCCAGGACAAGTTCCTCGCATCCGAGGAACCTGAAGCTGCTGACTCTCTCCACCGTAGTCCCGTTGATGGAGAGGGGGGCGTGTTCCTCTCTCTGCCTCCTCCTGAAGTCCACGATCAGCTCCTTAGTTTTGCTGACGTTGAGCGATGGAGGTTGTTGTCCTGGCACCAAGATGTCAGGGCTCTGACCTCCTCTCTGTAGGCCGTCTCGTCGTCGCCTGGTGATCAGGCTGAATGACGGTCGTGTCGTCAGCAAATTTGATGATGGTGTTGGAGCTGTGGCCACACAGTGGCCACGCAGTCATGCGTGAACAGGGAGTACAGCAGAGGGAGAGAGAGAGAGCACACAGCATTAAGCATAGCTATGACCAAATTTGCATTAGAAACAGTTGAAAACAGGCACAACAGACACAAAGGCTGTCTGCACTTGTTGAGTCTGCTCTACATGTGAGAAAAATACCTTCAGCCTCCTCCTCAAGCAAATTTCAAAAGCATTCTCAGAGTCCAGTAAAACATCCTGCGATTTACAAGATATACGGTATAATTTAGTTGTTGTGTGTCATGTTTAGGGGGTACTTTTGGTATTCTATAGCATGAATAGACACATGCTGTATAGTTCGTACATATTGTGCAGCACATGAAGTCAGCTAGCAATCCCACAGCTCTGTCAGGTAGTTTGCCAGGAGCAGACAGTGGCTTAGACTACTTGTCTGTTCATGTCTTGCTTTCAGTGTGTCTGATGTGATGAAAACTGACATTGGACATGCAAATGTAGGCCTGCATAATGAGCAAGTCTGAAATGAACATACAGTGTCTGAATAAACTGGAGTATACCTTAGCACCTTCACTACACTCTGCTACTGCCATCAGGACAGTAAAATATGTATACATCTTAGCTGTCCAGAGTTTACCTTGCTCAATTAAGTTTTTTTTATTGTATTATTGTTTAGAAATGTAGCACTTGAATCAGTTCAACATGTCTGATGAAGTCAGTGTACTTGCATGATTCTTCCAATTTTTAGGTGGTTGGTAGTTGAATGTGAGGAGTCTTTGTCGAGTATACCCCACTGTGGTTTCATCATTATGAGGGTTACTTCATGAAGCTTACAGGAAAGGTGAATGTTCTATGGAAGTGTTCTATGAATCTGCCAACTGTAACTTTATCATAAATCTGTGCACATATTTCTGATTTGGGTTTGAGCCGAGCACACAGCAGGATTCCTCCTTAAAGCACTATTGTTTGGGGTTTGGGCCTGTCAAATAAAAAAAAAAGATTAATTTAAAGCCCAAAATCACAAACATTGTTTGCCTCTGAGGGCTTTACAATCTGTACAGTTGTGACACCCTCTGTCCTTAGACCCTCAAACCGGGTCAGGTAAAAAACTTCAAAAAAGCCCTTTATGGGAAAAAGAAGAAACCTGAGGAAGAGCCACAGATACAGACAGGAGGGATCCCTCTCCCTGGGACGGACAGACGTGCAATAGATGCCACATGTACACAGAACATCATCATCAATATACTGAGTTCATCATTGGTTTAGTCCATGTGTGAAAGGTATCACAGGTAATGGAAAATGAGTCCATGAGTCCAAGGTGCATCTCTAGAGATGTCCTCATATGGAGCTCTGGGCCACTCGACCTTCTCTCCACAACACAGACACAGATCATGCATGTCCCCACCAGGCCAGTGAACCTCAGACAGACCTTCTCTCCACAACACAGACACAGATCATGTTCCCACCAGGCCAGTGAACCTCAGACAAGATGGACCACAACCAGAACCGGGGCTCCTGTGAGTACCAGAAGAACTTTAACAGACTGGAGAGAACAAAGAGGACCAGGCAGTAACAGTGCACTTTACAGGACATAAGAGTATTCACATTAACCGCTTTGACACTTTAACCAGTTTATAAGCTTACTCCAGTTTTTGCACTACTTCTGTATCAATTTGCAATGTCTTTGTTTTATTGCCAATGTCTTACATGTGTTTCAGAAATATCAGCATGTCCTGCATTACTGCCATGTGCTAAACATTAATGTCAACTCTGCACTCCCTGGACCTTACAGACTAACTGTCCTGGGAGCTGGTTCCAGATGCCAAATTAACAAGCTGAAACTCTGATAGGCTCTGACCCTAGAGCTGCTCTGCCCCTAGAACAGGGGCCTCTCTTATGGAACTACCCTGAAGGCTTAAGCCTCTGGGACCCCCACTAAAGCCTGACTACTTGGATGAAAGGAGTTACCCTGGGAATTCATTACAAAGTATGCCATAGTTTTGGGAGCGCAGAACTCTAGTTGGATGATAAGGAGTTATCAATTCATTAAAATATGATAGTGCCAGATATTATTATGGACCATGTAGAGCCTTGTGGAACTCCATGACAGACTTTTAAGTATGCACAGAGGATTCATTATTAATTATGGACAAACTGAGACCGATCTGATAAGTATGATAAGCACTTTTTCCATTCTCAGCAACAGAATGTGATGGTTAACTGTATCAAAGGCAGCACTGAGAGGTCTAACAGGACAAGTACAGACAGAAATCCCTTTATCTGGGTCATTATTGGTGACTTTTCACAAGTGCTGTTTCTGTGCTATGGTGAGCTCTAAATCCTAAATCCTGACTGAAAAACTTCAAAAAGACTATTACTGTGGAGATAATTACATAACTGGTTGGCTGGCAACGGCTTTCTCTAGGATCTTAGACAAAAATGGGAGGTTGGATATTGGTCTGTAATTGGCTAACACATCTGCATCAAGTGTAGGTTTTTTGATCAATGGTTTAATTACAGCTACTTTAAAAGACTTGGGTACAAAGCCTGACACCAGAGACAGATTAATAATAATATGTGCAATAACAGAAAACTTCAGTAAGATGTGCCAATAAATGGGAAAACTTCCTTAAGCAGCTTGGGATGGGGCTAGGAGACAAGTTGTTGCTTTCGGATCTAGGAAGACTAAGTTGTTGCTTTCGATGATGAAATAACGAGGATAATTCGGGAAGGCCAATTGGAATAAAACTGTCTAAGCAATTGTCAGGTTTTAATGTATCTGCTTCCTAAATTTCCTGAGTCTGTTTGAAGGATCGGAGTCTAACGAGGGCAGATCCTGACAAATTTTGTCCCTAATATTCAGAATCTTGTCATTAAAGAAGCTCATGAAATCATTACTACTTAAACTTAAGGGGAATGCAGGGTTCAATAGAGCTATGGCTCTGTGTCAGCCTGGCTACAGTGCTGAAAAGAAACCTAGGGCAGTTCTTATTTTCCTCTATTAATGCTGAATAGTAGGCTGCTCTGGCATTACACAGGGCTTTCCTATATGTTTTGAGACTCTCTTTCCAGGCTAGGCGAGAGTCCTCCTCTTTGGTGGAGTGCCATATCCTTTCCAATTGTAATGTTAAGTTGTCAGGATAAATGTTTTGACAGCACTGTATTTGTATCCTCTGGCAGCATGCTTTCATGAGGCTGTAAATGGGCAGAAATCTTGTTCAAACAGCCGCCTCGTGCTGAAAAAGCAGGAACAGGAACCTGATCACACCAGTTTGATACTTCTCACGCTCAGCCTGTGTCAGTGCCACCAACAGAGTGTATTACTGGCTGTATAAGATATGATCTTCATTTTACTGGCTTCAAATGCATGTAAATTCTCATTTCTATACTTTTAATGGAGTAGTGAAAGGTTGTTTATTCACTGATAAGGTGTAAAGCCCTAACCATGGTCCTGGGTCAAACTGCCGTTGTGAACAGGACCAAAACTTTTCAAGTGAGTATTATTAAACACATGAGTATTTAATTGTATCGTATCTTTATGCTTACTTTGTATGATTATTTTTAGCTTTTATAACTTGCTTAACAAGCTTTCATTTTGGCTGAGATGTAGTTCCTAAATATGTCACTGTGTGTATGTGTATGCACGTTCTCAGGGAGCTGTGTGTGTCCTGAACAGTCTGCAGAATAACGCTTCCTTGTTGGACTGGTTGCATGAACGTCAAGAGAATCCAGGTCTGCAGCTCCAGGCCATGCAGGGTTTCCTCCATCGCACCGGCATTACTGTGTGTATTATGAATTATTTCCATTCTACTAATTGTGTTTGATTCCTGCCCTGACTGCTGAGAGACAGAGGCAGGCACACCCAGTCTGTTTACTGTCATTAAGATTAAAGTGGGAATCTTAGTATTTGAGGTAAACCTCAGTGTGCAGAGGCAAAGACACACATTTTCAGAGTGGCTATATTCACTCGTATACTTAATGGAAATATCATCCTCTGTATTCATTAAGCCATAACCCCACTAAATGACAGAAATAGCTTTATTAGACAGCTCTAGGGTTAGATGGCAGGTTGCATCTTTTTAGTTAGACCATAAGTGCTGGAGGACATATCTGGATCCTATAAGCAACAGTACTAATACCAAATACAAATAGTTAAGACCAGTATAAGTAAAAGTCCTTAAATGTTATTTAAGTAACAGTTCATAGATAAATATTAATAGAAAAATGTACTCAGTCCTCATTATGCTGTACAGAATGGTACCCTCTAAAGTGCTCTAAGTGCTTATGTATTAACAATCTAAATAGCATTTAAACATTGTATCTGGCTGAGGTGAGGGTAATTGTTACTAATTTTATACAGCTGGATATAACAACAAGGCATAATATTTTATTTCATTTAGTTGATCTTGTGTTTTATATCAAATCATATTCTGCAACATAACTAGTAACCTAGTAACCGTATCTATCAGATGATGTAATGATGTAATTAAAAAAAGCACAAAATCTCCTTCTGGACATAAGCACACATAAGTCATATTCTATTAACCTCATGTGTCCATCAAAAGCTCTATAGTGCTTTCCTGCAGTCACCTTCATGTATGGTTTTTATAACAAAATAAAACTCCAGGGATTAAAACACTACATAATATATTCAAAATAAAGTCACTCATTAACAGGGATTAAAACACTAGCATAATATATTCAGAACAGTCAGAACAGCTTGTGTATCAGCATCTCTCTTTCTCCAGGTGGGTGAACTGGACAAACTCAACATCATCCATCCAGTGTTACTGGGACCAAAGGAAAGACAAACTCAACTCATCCATGTATAAAACAGCAAAGCCAGTCTTCTGCTGTACAAAAAAATTAACAAAGAGAAAAACACTATGACTGATAAAAATGCTACTTTCTTTTTCTTCCAGGGATCAACATGTGCTTTCACTGAGCGAGTACTCAGGAACTATAGCTTTCGGACTGGACTTTACAGGTATCACAAAATATTTTCTTATAGTTTTAAAATTTTAATGCACTGACAAATTGAGAATGAAATGTTATAGTTGTATCTGTATTGTAAAATATCATGAATTCTAATGATAGGTTGTGTTTACTTATAGACACAGAAACCCGAAAAGTGCAAATATAAATATCATAGAAATGTTGTATTATAACAATAGCATATGAAATAGAAAACTAAAAGGAAAAAGAAAAGTCTCCACTTAATATTAAGACTGAGTCATCATTCCAGACACAAATTTGCTCTGCAGATAAATACAACTGTTTAAACATCATTATATTATAATCATATAATAATATAAAGGTAATATATTTAAAACGAAGGATCTGGCATTCAAATGGTAGTATGTTTGAATCTCGTTCTGCATTTTGGAGTCTGGACTTTGTCTTACTGGTGGTTACTGGTTACTCTCCAGCTGATTAATAGTTAACCAGCACTGCTATGACAAGCCTGTCTGAGAGATAGTATATCTCAAGGAGTTTATCTCCAGTTTGTATTTAGTAGGAACAGTAAAACTAATATAGCACTGAATTTATGATGTTTAACTCAGGACAGATAGATCACATAGTGTTATTGTACAAGTTTCAAATTTAAAATGTTTTTTGTTTCCTCTCAACTCATTAATTAATCACAGTGAGTTTCATGTTTTAATGTCGCTTTAAGGAAACAGACTTTTAGAAAACCTCCCTAAAACCCAGTGGATGAACTGAAGGCTGGTTTTGGGGTTCCTAGGAGGTTCACCATTTTAGCAGTAAAGGTAACCTCAGTCTTTCTGCCCTCAGCTCGCCACATTTGGTTCATGTAAGAGAAAGAATACGTATCAATGGATGGCCAATCAGCAAGCAGCTTTTCACCAAGTACTTTTGGGAGGCTTATGAGCGGTTAGAGGACACAAAGGTACACTGTAGTTCTGTGCATGATTTCAGTCCATATGATGGATTTGTTTGCAGTCATATCTGTTTTCAAGATGAAATAAAAACTTAAATGAGTAAATGCATCCATCCTTATTACCCAGAGTTGAGTTATTATGCTATCTTGCTATCCAGCCATCTTGGTGCAGTCACAACACTGCTTAATATTGCAACCTGTTGCTATGCTCGCAGCACCATGAGGCTGTACTTCAGTACTGTTGTGCACAGACTTCAGTGCTGTCCTGCTCACAATGAAAATGTTATATGTTCACTATCTTATAACCAAAGTGAAGTTTTTAGCTGCCTTCAATGGATACCATTTCACATCAGTCCCAGATGTTTGTGAGCCACATGACTCTGGACAGGCGAGTCACTGAGCGAGTCGAAGAGTTGAGGTTAGTTCAGACAAGAGACTGCACAGAAACTAGTGGAGCAGAGGCTTTCCCGAATGTGACATCATTTCAAATATTCCAGCATGTTAGCATGCTACATTTACTACTCAGCACAAAACAGAAAGCACAGCTTGTGGTGGAGTAGAATTGATACCTTTACTTAACTTAACAGACCTTTAGCACAGAGGTGTGTGAAATGTGAAAATGCTCACAAGGACTGATTTTGTGACAGTTTTATGGATTGTTCTATGAGATATAATATAATATATATAACAATACAATATATAATATATATTATTATATATAATATAACAATATTTAAAGTATTTAGACATTTTGGAAGGAAAATGGGTCATATGTAAAAATAGCAAACCAGATCAGTAAACATCATTATTAGTAGCCTGTAGGAAAAAGTCAACCAAACCCTAATGGTTATCAGTTTTGGTTATGAGAAATACCATAAATCACTCATTTATTGCATCTTGATTCACTACATGTTATCTGCAGCAATGTTTCTTGTCCTGCAGTAATACAGGTATCATATTTAGTGCTTTGTAAATCAAGTTTTTGAGAGTAATCCTGAAACAAGAGTTATTTTTCAAGACAATTACATTCTAAAGCTCATACACACTGTATGTGAAGTGTCACGCTGCTAACCCAGCTTCTGCATTATTTGACTTCCATGAATCCACAGGATGTCAGTGGAGGCACCATGCCCTTCTACTTCCAGTTCCTGACTCTGCTGGCCTTCCATGTCTTCCTGAAGGAGCATGTGAGCTGCTTACACACATGCACACACATACCACAGCATGCCACACATACCTGAACACATACACCTGAAGCCTGAATCTGTTCTCAGTGGCATTTCTGTAAACACAGGTGGATTTAGCAGTGGTTGAAGTCGGGATTGGAGGGCAGTATGACTGCACAAACATAATCAGGTAATGTTTTGAGTGATGTAATCGCTCTGTAATGTTCTTGTAATGATCTTGCTTAATAAAAGCAAACCAGATGTTTTCTGTTTGTGCTGCAGTAGTTAAAAACCATGTTTGATCCACAGGAAGCCATGGGTGTGTGGGATCACATCTCTAGGTTTTGATCACTGCAGTTTGCTTGGAGACACCATAGAGAAGATCGCTTGGCAGAAGGCTGGGATATTCAAGGTGAAAAAAAAAAAGAAAAATGATTATTTAATGTTTTAACCTTTATTTACACTTACCATGCCATCTGACTGAGATCACAGTCTCTTTTGCAAAAGACCTGAGTACAGCAGAGAGAGAGAAAAATAAAGTCCTCCCATGTTTAGGATTTAAAGGGGTGTAACCAGTGGTGGCCTATATTTATTGAAATATATGAAAATTTCTGGGTATTTCAATTTTACACACTTTTATACTTCTACTCCACCACATCTCAGGTGCAAATACTGTTTTTTTTACTGCATTACATTTGTTTGACAGTTTTAGTTAACAATTCAGATTTTGCATACCCTTCCTGTCTAAAAAACACAGCACTTGTTCAAATTTAGTGAATCAGAATTTTTCTGGAAAACTGAGGGATGAAATGTTTTGTCATGAGTTGACTGCAGACACATGATGATGTTATAGACCATGATGCATTGTTTTAAAACTACACTGGCCAACAAAAAGTTTAAAATGAACTCAACCTTCAACATCTACAGCAGTGAAATGCAACATACACATCACTGCAGCAGTAATTAGTAAAAACACAACAGACATTTCTACACAATGAGTACTTTAACTTTTGGCAATTTAAGAACATTTTGCTGATACATAAATACTTACTTTGAATTAAGTTAAGTTTTCTAGTTCCGGACAGGACTTCCATCAGTAACCATGAAGACAGACTGACAGACAGATGTGTTGTTTGTAGTGCAGTGCTCTGATGGCTGCCTCTGTCCTCAGCCTGGTGTCCCAGCATTCACTGTCAGACAACAACCCGGCCCTCTGAGAGTCCTGCAGCACAGAGCTGAAGAGATTGGGGTGAGCAGACTGTCCAGCCTTTAGCCTTTACTTAGCTCCAGTAAATGTAAACATGTGACTGAAACAATATAATAATGCCCCATTTCAATCATGGAATAAAATCACGCCTTGCATAACTCATTCAAAACAGTTTGTACCTCTAAACCCTAATGACCTTTTGGTTGCAGCTGTGCAGCTGTAGGCTGACTGAGTGATTGTCAAAGCTCAGATCAGTTTGAACCAACTAAATTTTAATATTTCTATCCCTTTATTTTCTGTAAAAGCAGCTTAGGATGTAAACATTTCCCAGGTTTTAATCATGAGGCCTTCAGCTAAAGAATGAATTTGATGTTCTTTTGAATGTTTTATGTAATATTCGCCTCTACTTTTGCTTGTGACCCGTACAACTCCATTCTCTGAAGTGTCCTCTGTGGGTCTGTCCTGACCTGGATCAGTATGAAGCTATGGTTGGTCCTCTGAGTCTGGGACTGGCAGGAAGACATCAGCGCTCAAATGCACAACTTGCCCTGCAGCTCAGCAACAGCTGGCTGCAGCGCCACGAGGAAGAGGAGAGAGGAGGTATTTCCAAAAAGCACTGTGGAAAACATCAGAAACGCATGGGCAAGAGCTATTTTGAGGCCAGCTTTAGTTCAAATACGATTTTTCTGTGTGGGTATCTGTCAGATGGAGAGCAAAGACTACAAAAAGTCAGTACAAATCTCTTAACATATCAAACTATGTGAAATTTGGATTCAGTGTATTTGGGTTTATTTACTTCTTGCTTCCTTTAATGGTGTTTGTTCACTGTCCTAAGTGTGACACTATTCTTTGTGAGGTGCAGCACTACAATGAGCTGGCTGTTATTCTGGAGAAGGAAAGATGTTGCTTCATAAAAAAAACAAACAGAAAACACTTGCATAACAGTTATTTGTGATGTCTCCCAGTGCAACAACACCTCACACACACTACAGTAGCTGTGTGCTTTCTTTATTCACTCTTTGGTGTGCAGACATTTCCTGTGTATTGTTAGAGACAATGTGGACTGTGATGAAACCTTACAGATATGAATCTGTTTAGCTCGAGCGATCAACAGACCGGGCTCCCAGGCAGTCTCTTTTCAGCCCAGCACAGCCATGCTAAAAGGCAAGTTTTAAACAAAGTTCATCATTTGCTGATTATAAATGACTTGAGTAAAAACTGAGACAAAGCAGATATCTGCACCAAGAAAACAAGATAACAGGCCAGGATGTTTGCAGTTTCTCCCTGAACATTTGTGTGGTTTTAGAGCTTAAATATCTTTCTGAAACAGTTTTCAATGTTTGCATTTAATCATTCAATTCCAATTTTGTTTTTAAATGCAATCCATTTTTCTTCCAGTTTGGATACTTTTCACCCACATTTCTGCCTCACAGGGTTTAAAGCTTGGCTGAATACACATGAACTAAGGATCATTAAAAGTATTACTGGGTGACTTTCTTCTACTCCCTCCCTAACACCTTCAGGTCTACAGGAGACGGAGTGGTTAGGACGAAACCAGACGCTGAGACGTGGCTCTGTCACATATTACCTGGATGGAGCTCATAACACAGACAGCATGGAGGCCTGTGTCCTGTGGTTCAGACAGGAGATGCTGCAGAGACACCAGACTCAGTATGATAATGACACTGCAGTTAAACTAAGCAACCTGAAGATGGTCATGCATGAGGGTTTGAACAAGTAAACCACAATACATAAGAGCATGATGCCAGATATAAGGGCCTGTAAAGTGCAGGCACTAATCCAATAATTCAAACACAGAGCTAAATAAAGACTGAATAAGACAGCGGGTTTGAAGTAATCTTCATACATGATTGTGTAAATATTCAAAGTCCTCTGCTCAGTGTTGTAGTACAAGTACAAGTAAGGAATTATCAGCTGCAAAATGTAATTGAAGTATTAATTAAATGTAATTAAAGTATAAAAGCAAATGTTCTCATTATGCTGCAGGATGGCTCCTATTTAACCCACCAGATTTACACATGGACAGATGAACTGAGCAAGCAACATGTAAAACACATGCACGGTTTTGTCTAAAAAGTAGCTACCATCTGTTTGATAAGGACTCATACCACTGTAGAAATCCTCAGGGAGGAGGAGAGACATTTTTGTACAAGAGGCTCACAGAACATGTTGTAAAAATCACAAAACAGACATTTTTTTTCCCCTGGCCCTTCAGCTATCCAGCCATGCAGGTAGTTTGTCCAGGTTTTGAGATCTGTATCTAAAATGAAATTTAAAAGTTTAAAACTCTCATTACTCTGGGTGAGACAGTATACTCTGGGAACAGTTTTATACAGTTTCATGATAGTTAGTATACTATTATATACTACTTCTCAGTGGAAAGTCTTTTCATTGAAAACTTTGTACTATTCATTGTGGTTGAGGCAGAAAGCTCAGAGACCGATCTCAAAACCTGGAAAAATAAAAACAAACCTTTCTGCATGGCTGATACCAGCAGAAGTAAATGAATATTGTGTTCTTTCGTCATTTTGGGAATGGTGAAAGTTTATTAGATCTCCTGCTGTCTTACAGAAGCCCTAGAATCAAAATCTTGCTCTTTAACACAACAGGAGAGAGGGACCCTGCTGCTTTACTCAGACTGCTGCTGGTGAGTATAACTGACACTACAGTGCTACTACATCGAACAAACTCTGCATGTGTGTGTGCCAACAAACGCTATGACTGTGTGACTTGCAGCCCTGCCAGTTTGACTACGCTCTGTTCTGCCCCAACATTACTGAGGCACCAACAGGCAGCACAGGTGAGATGAGATGACTGCTGATTTATTGTCATTAAATGTCATTATAATGTGGCCAGATTTGATATTGCCTGCAGGTAGAATACTGTGCAACAAACAGTGTGTCATGAGCTTCTTGAAGAAAGTGAATAAAAGTATGAAGAAATTTAACTTGGAAAGAGAAAAGAGAAACTTAAACTTAAACTTAATCTTTTTGGATTTTTATGAATTCATAATGACATTTTTGACTGACATGTTGACAGGCGGGCAGCACAGTGGTGTGGTGGTTAGCACTGTTGCCTCACAGCAAGAGGGTTCTGGGTTCAATCCCCTGGTTGAGGCAGGCCCTTCTGTGTGGAGTTTGCATGTTCTCCCTCCCTGTGCCTGTGCTGTGTGGGTTCTCTCTGGGTACTCCAGCTTCCTCCCACAGTCCAAAGACATGCAGGTTAGGTTAATTGATAAGTCTAAATTGCCCCTAGGTGTGTATGTGAGTGTGAATGGTTGTCTGTCATCTGTGTTAGCCCTGCGATTGACATGGCGTCCAATCCAGGGTGTACCCTGCCTCTTGCCCAAAGATAGCTGGGACAGGCTCCAGCACCCGCGTGACCCTGTGTTCTCAGGATAAAAGTGGGTTAGGAAAATGGATGGATGGATGTTGACAGGCAGATGTAAACAGAAACTTTTTAGAAACTTTTCAGAACCTGATTTGAAATCTTGTGTTGTCTCACACTAAGAGGACAGTCTTTCACATGTACTCTTCCTGTGCTGCTGCTCTCTGTAGCTCACCACAGCATCAGTGTGTGTGCGCAGCAAATGTTGGGGCGCTGCAGAGAAAACCAGAGCTGCTGGCAGAGCCTGAATGCAACCGAACCAATAAATCACCATCATTGCCATCTGTTGAGCAGCTCTGTGAGTCACAGCCTGGTGTTCCCCTGCATCTTCAGCGCCCTCCAGTGGATCAGATGGAGAAAGGAGTTTGCCCCTGCAGGATCATTGAGCTCCAGCAGGATCCCACCTCAGCCCGCTGAGCTCCCCAACAGGCTGAGAGAGGCGGGGCAGGTCTCTGTACTGGTCACTGGCAGTCTGTACCTGGTGGGAGGAGTGCTGAAACATCTGGAACCTTTACTCGACTCATGAGGATCAGAAATCATCATCACTGCTGGTCACTCTACAGGAACATCATCTCTATGAGCTTGTAGTGACTGTGTTTTCTCCCTTATATGTCAGCAGCATCACTGTGATATTTAATTGCATCCAGTGTTTTCTACTCAGTAGTTAGTGAGTGGAGTATAGTGTCCTTTTTGTGGTACAGTTAGTGTACAATAATATTTCTTTAATATTACTACCTGGAGATAGTATCTATTAAGCTAAATGGTCAGCATAGTAAAAGTGAAGTACTTTATGTTTTCTTCATCCTCTGGTATTACTTGATAGTAATCTATCTCGATCTCAGGCCCACAAAAATCTGTATTTGGAATCCAACAGAAACATTAAGTCACCATCGCTGTCATCTGGTGAGCAGCTCTGTGAGTCACAGCCTGGTGTTCCCCTGACTCCTCAGCGCCCTCCAGTGGATCAGAGAAAGGGCACATTAATTCTTTTTTTCAGGACTCAAAAACAGCATGAAAGCATATGTACAAGTGGTGTCCTCGTACTTTTGGCCATATAGTGTATAACTACTCCAAATAATGTAATGTTACACTGCAACACTTGTGCAGCCCACTGATATAATTTTTTGTGATGCTGGAGCATTGTGTGTATTTTCTACTGTTTTCTACTGTAACATGTTTAGCAAATCTTTTTACAACATTTGCAAACACAGTCTTCCTTAACTGAACTGCAACACAGGATGTAGTATTCTGATATATCATTTCTGTTTGAAAAAATAATGGTCACTACTGTGACCACAGCTGTGTCTTCGTGTATAATAATGTTTACACTCTAAGAGCCAAGTTATCATGACACTAAATAAAGAGAAAATTATATTTAACAATCGATTTTTTTTTAATATATTTTCATTCAGTATGACAATAGCTGATTAAAAAAAGGTCCAAGTTTTACATTTCACACATTGTATATTCAATTATTGGAGGATCACATTACATAAATAACAATTTAAGGAGACATGACATGTCCACAAAATGTTTACAAGCCAAACACTACTAATGATTAATGCCTGTGATATTCATAAACAAAATACACATTTCTCCAACTAATTACATATAAAAGAAAGACCAAAAATATTTTTAATGTATTTAAAAAAAATAAAAATAAACTTCCATTGTATCTGTGGTCTAAACCATGCAGTCTGTGTCATGCAGATTAAGAACTTCAATAAAGATTAAATTAATGTTTATTTTGAATGAATGAATATTTAAATTTTGTGCCATCTGTAACCTGGTTTTACTTAAGGACCACAGTAAGAGAAATTATACTTTGATTCTTTATTACATCATTGTCAGTGATTTATAATAATAACATCATGTATATAGCACCTTAAAACCTTACAGATGCATTTAGGGTTGTATTAAGTTTGGATACTTGTGACAGACAGCAGAAAAAGATCTAAATTGCAGCAGAGCCTGAGATATTGGGCTTTTTAGTCCTCATATACATTTATATACCCATAATGCAACTCAGCATGATGGCATAATCAGGGTTATTTTCTTTGACCTCACAATACTCCACCGGAGGCACTGAGGACATTGACATAACTGACCTTAATGTGTTGTGCCCTTTTAAGTTAGTTTTTGTCATGCACTCATGTCCTTATTGCAGGTATACACACGTGGACAAAATTGTTGGTACCCTTCTGTTAAAGAAAGAAAAACCCACAAAGGTCACTGAAATAACTTGACACTGACAAAAGTAATAATAAATAAAAATTTACTGAAAATTAACTAATGAACAATCAGACATTCGCTTTTGAATTGTGGTTCAACAAAATCATTTAAAAAAACAAACTGGCCAGGACAAAAATGATGAGTGAGTGAGGTGAGTTTTTCTTTCTTTAATGGAGGGGTACCAACAATTTTGTCCATGTGTGTATAACAACTGTCACAAACTGCAGAGTCCTGTAACACTAAGAGTAAAAATGCTGCACCAGAACAACACAAACATGTCTGTCTGGCCTGTCCTCACTCCCCTGCTGTGAATTCCTGGTAGTAATGTCAGAGCTAAGCTGACAGACAGACACAGTCTCCAAAGCCAACTGGAATGCAATGTTTTACTGTTGTATTTGCCTTCCAAATATTGCTGGAGGAAGTTTGCTTTGATCCCTCCTAGCCTTGTTCAAATCCCTTTCATTACTTGGGCATTCGAGGGGGCATACTTCAGACCTGGTTTGGGTGATGAAGGGTTAACAAAGGATACTTTGGAAGGTCGTTGGAGCCCGCTGGGGGGCCACCGCTGGGAGCTGCGGGCTTTCTGGCTTATTAGCCTCTCATCAAGATTACTGCAGACTGGAGGCCAGAGGACAGGACAACAGATTGAGGCCTGACAATCTCTTTATAGCATACATAGAAAATATCATTAGAGAAGAGGTCAGCTGTTTTTCTGAACCACAGACATTCTCATGTTGAACTTGAAGATTTAGCTCGACATTAGTCTTGTTTATTGGGCACAAAGTATATAGTACAGTATGTTGCAGACTCCAGGTGCACATGGATGATATCTTAATAGGAGCCTGAAGAGAACAAAGACCCTCACACAGACAGGTAGTGAGAGATGCCCCAGTTGGCGTGTAAATCACTTTATTTTGCTAATCAGGTTTTAGAGACAGCCAGCGCAATTAGTGAAGTCACAGCAGAGAATTAATTTGGCGAGCCACCGTCAGGCAACAACATTTCTCCCTCAATGAGAAACTTCAGGGATTTGGTCTTGTATGGTGTGCCGTTGCTCTTTAAGAAGCTTGAACAGGCCAGAATCCTCTTATGGAGACTCCCACTATCCACACTAATTCCCCGTTGAGGTGTGTTGCAGTGTTGTAGATATCACAGACTCTTATAACGGCTTCATCTGTCAGGATTCTGTAGTAAGACTCGCTCTCTGTTAGCCTGAATCTACACAGGATGCTTTGAGTAACATTCCCTCTCTGAGTGACTGAGTGACATTACCTGCTGTCTCAGCTGTGGACTACCCAGGACATTTAGAGGGAAAACTTACTCACTTTTTAGATAGATAGATAGATAGATAGATAGATAGATAGATAGATAGATAGATAGATAGATAGATAGATAGATAGATAGATAGATAGATAGATAGATAGACAGATAGATAGATAGATAGATAGATAGATAGATAGATAGATAGATAGATAGATAGATATAGACAGGATAGATAGATAGATAGATTTATTAATCCCAAGCTGGGAAATTACCGTGTAGCAGCAGCATTACACATACACAATAACAATACAAAGAGATAAAAAGAAAAAAGAAAGAAGAAAAACCTAGACATCTTCCACACAATATAAAATGCAATAACAAAATGTATAGAACATGTATAAATAGCAGTACTGTTTGTAGTGCAAAATAAATATAAGGTGCAGTGAACAGATATGCTACAAGTGAACAGTGTGTATTAAAAAAAAAAAAACCTATAAAGTGCATATAGACCTGGAGTGTTATGACCAGAGTATTAGCTGTTATTGTACAGTGAGATGGCATGTGGCAGGAAAGATTTGCAAAACAAGAATTAGTTATGGACTGACAGAATGCCACATCTTGATCTGGATAATTAGCGCTCAGATTTCCTTTTGTGTAGTTTGATTAAACAACCAGAAAGACTCCAGTGCTCCTGCTCCAGTGATGGAGACAGAAAACAGATGTGAGAGGAGAGAGCACCTGTGGTTATCACTGCCCCTCTCAGGTGGATTGATAATGCTCAGTCAAATAAAACCAGGGTTCAGAAATTAGGTTAAACCTGTTTTTCCTTTTTGCAATAAAACTATTATAAGTCTTTAAAAAAGTTTCTATTTTCTGAAAATAAGCATCTACAAAAAACTAAACTGAATTTCCCTACAAGGGATCAATAAAGTTCATCTTACCTTATAAAACTCACACCAAGCATGATGAGTCGAACCTTTCCATAACTTTTTTTAGTGTCGCCCTCAGATCTTAACATTTTTTTTTAAAGCTGTTGGTTTTAATAATAGCAAAAGTGATTTATCAGTATGTTCTTTGTCTTGTCTCTCACTTTGGTACTGTCAGGTATGGTGATATGATTACAACTTCTAGCTGGCTGGTATTCAGGCTTCAGAGTTTAAATCTCGGTATCGCTAACAATATCACAGAGGACTTTTTCCACGTCAGTTTTACACATTTATGTTTTGTTTTATACAAATCTACGCTATTTTAGAGAGTAATAGTGTTTCGATTGTTAAATGGAGTCTGAATGCCCCCCCCCCCCCATCTGAACTCCAGCACCATTCTTTGTTGGCAGAGTTTAAAAAGGGGGAGTGATAGGGTGAACTTAAGGGTCACAAGGCAATTGCAGCTCTTTGAGATGCCATTGTTGTGGAGGGCCAGACAGGAATGGATGTTAACATGTGCGGGAGAGGGAAATGTGTGTGTGGGTGGGTGAGTGCAAGGCAGAGAGAGAGAGAGAGAGAGAGAGAGAGAGAGAGAGAAAGAGGGAAACAGGGAGTGAGGATGAGATGGAGTATCCACAGCAAATCTCCTGTCTGGTAATAAATTATCAACAGCCCTGTCCCTCCTCTCTCAAGGGAAGGTGGGACATGTTAACTGGAATTTGTATTGAAGGAAACACACAACACAAAGCATCACCCTGTTACACACTCTTCAGAAATCAATGTTAACTTTTAAACCACTGACCTTTCATACCTAGGTGCTTTCTTCTTACCACAAGTCTCATAAATGAAGTTTTTCACAGTGTTATTAGGACTGTAGCATACTGCTGTGGAAAGAGTGGTAATAGTTGCTCTTCAGTGGGCGATGATTAGCTGTTAAACCCTTATTACCATTCAATAGCAGAATTAGCATTGACTGCCCATTAGCAGACACCTGCAGCTCTTCCCACTGCTTGTAAAATACCACCAACAGTGTTTAAGTACTTTGCGCCTGTGGAAACTTGGACAGACAGTTTGTTCATCTTAGAGAGCACACTCAGTTTAACACAATGTTAACATTTTATTAATTGTCTTATAAAAAAGACTTTGTGCTCTATGCCCTATGGGAGTTTATTTTATTTGAATTGTCTTAGTCCAGTTTAGGTTGCTCAGGTTGTTCTTGACCTTAAAGGGTCAGTTCACAAATTGAGAAAAAAAAAGTTTAAAATATTTAAAAGATAAGACTGGTATTGTTTTATAATTTTCCTTTTTCAACAAAGCCCATGGGACCAGTGCTGAAGGACTGAAAGGGAGAACCGAGGGCGACAATTTGTTACCCATGAGCATTGAAAGTGGGGTGCATAGGTCGCTGCAGCACCCCCTACTGGAATGCAGATGATATGAGTATTTCTGTTCAAAATATCTAAATTGTTAACACTGTAATCACACTCAGTACATAACAAACAAATCAAATAACATTTCTGTTCTGAAAGAATCGTTAATTAAACGATGCTTATGGAATTCACCTGTCTTTTCCAGGAAATTTCTACTTGTTCAATTGGGAGCACTTCCACTAAATTCATTAAACTGCCAAGTCAGTTGTATCTGTATCAGATCTCTCTATAATGTCCATCTCCCCGCCTGCGAGAGTAAACTACATACTTGTTCCCATTACACTTTGCAACACTTACCCTTACTTACACTTCGGTTACGTGCGCACTTTTTTGTCACTGTGATTGAGGATGTCAGGTCAACTCTTTATGTTTACATGTGCTGACACATTTAATCAGAAAAGCTTTCCTTTTCTTCTTCAGTGGCTACCCGTCAGCACCAGACCATTCAGCAATATTTCTTTGGCACATCTTTGATCGGCTCACTGAAGATGGATATCTGTGGTCTGTTCAGCGCAGTAATTGAGGTTTTGAGTTGCTCTAAATCAGGCAGCAATTGACACTGATACATTATGTTGATATATGTAAGCTGTGAAAATGAAAACCATACATTCTTATGTCGGTGGTTCAGTTTCACTCAAATACACTCTTTAAATCAAGATTATCCACTTACAACATTCTTACAGTCATTACATTTAGTTTATTCAGTTGTAAGTTTATTAAAACTTTAATCAATAATCAGTCCTGCAGATGAAGCTCCATCAGTCCTCCCAGTCTAACCCAACTTTAGGAGAAGAAGAAGGTGAGCAGCAGCTTGTTGATGGTTGCTAGCCAGTTTAACCCAGAGCAATACCCCTGATGATGGGGTAAATATAAAACCCTCGTCTGCTACTCCCAGATATCATTCATTACCATACAGTGCAGGTGTAAAAGAGGAGGTATGCTGGCATCCTGTTGGTAGGTAAAATTTTCCAGGTGTGATGTTTATAGTTGCTTGTGAGTGTATTGTGTATTGTGTGTATACTGTAAACGTGTGTGTTTACCCACAGACCACTCAGTTTCCCGTGGATCCCTCAGAGCACTGCTCCGTATGGTGCCATGGGTAATCTGCAAATACTGACTCAGAGGGACAGATTGCTTTGTTGTCTGTTAATCCAGACAGTATTTGTTTACAGATGATCACCCCCTGTCTGCACCCTGGATGAAACTGGAATTATCTGCTTGTCCATCCAAGTGATGAAAACATGCCTGCCCAATAGATCCTCATGTCCTGTAGATCATTAGAGGGCACTACTTTTTATTTTAAATGATTCAATCTGTCAGTGGAGAGTCAGTGGAGACGATTATTTTAGATTTTAATACAGTCATGTGCAATCGCATTTGATCTGTATTTTAATTATTATTCTGTGTTTTCTTTAATCTTTTACGTCAGTTCATATATAACTCAAAGTAATTAGGGACTTTGAGAAGTTTGGGGAAATATCATTTACCTTATCAGTGAAGTGGTTCAGATCATACTTATCAGATCGGTCTCAGTTTGTCCATATTAATAATGAATCCTCTGTGCATACTAAAGTCTGTCATGGAGTTCCACAAGGTTCAGTGCTTGGTCCAATTCTGTTTATTTTGTATATGCTGCCCCTTGGCAATATCATCAGGAGGCACTCCATAGATTTCCATTGTTATGCTGATGACACCCAATTATATTTATCAGTGGAGCCAGACAAAACTGATCAGCTCCTGAAACTCCATGCCTGCCTTAAAGATATAAAGGCTTGGATGACCAGAAATTTCCTGTTGTTGAACTCAGATAAAACTGAAGTGATCCTATTAGGTCCGAAACACCTGAGGAACACGCTTTCTCCTAATGATAGCCTTGTTGGATGGCATTAACTGGGCCTCCGGCACCACTGTAAGGAACCTCGGGGTTTTATTTGATCAGGATATGTCCTTTGACACCCATATTAAGCATATTTCAAGGTCTGCCTTTTTACCACCTGCGCAACATCGCAAAAATTCGGCACTTTTTGTCCCAAAGCGATGCTGAAAAATTAGTCCATGCATTTGTCTCTTCCAGGCTGGATTATTGTAATTCACTTTTATCAGGCTGCCCAAACAAGTCGTTAAAGACTCTACAGCTGGTCCAGAATGCCGCTGCTCGGGTGCTGACTAAAACCAGGAAAAGAGACCATATTACTCCAGTACTGGCTTCTCTGCATTGGCTCTCTGTAAAATTTAGAGTGGATTTTAAAATCCTACTCCTCACATATAAGGCTCTACATGGTCTGGCACCATCATATCTTAATGAATTGATAACTCCTTATCAACCGACTAGAGTGCGCTGCGCTCCCAAAACGCAGGCTTACTTGTAGTTCCCAGGGTTTCCAGAAGTAGTCTAGGGGGCAGAGCCTTCAGCTATCAGGCCCCTGTTCTCTGGAACCAGCTCCCAGTCTGGGTCCGAGAGGCAGACACAGTGTCAGTGTTTAAGAATAGACTTAAAACCTTCCTTTTTGATAAAGCTTATAGTTAGGGTGGGCACAGGCTCGCCCTTAGTTATGCTGCTATAGGTTTAGACTGCCGGGGGGCTCCCATGATGCATCGGGCACCTCCTCCCTCTTCCTCTGCTTCCTTTACTCATATTATATGGTAGTAGTGCAAACTGGAGTCACTTTTAGAAACTGGTTAAAGTGGCTAAACTGGTTAAAGTAGTTAAATTGGCTAAAGTGTCAAAACGGTTAATGTGAATACTCTTATGTCCTGTAAAGTGCATGTTACTGCCGGAGCCCCGGTCCTCTTTGTTCTCTCCAGTCTTGCAGGTTCCTCACTGATTCTGGTTGTGGTCCATCTGTCTGAGGTTCACTGGCCTGGTGGGGACATGATCTGTGTCTGTGCTGTGGAGAGAAGGTCGAGTGGCCCAGAGCTCCATATGAGGACATCTAGAGATGCACCTGGACTCACAGACTCATTTCCATTACCTGTGATACCTTCACACATGGACTAAACCAATGAACTCAGTATAGCTACAGCTTATTACGACTCATGTATAATTCCATAATATGATTGATGATGTTCTCTGTACATGTGGCATCTATTGCACGTCTGTCCGTCCCAGGGAGAGGGATCCCTCATCTGTGGCTCTTCCTCAGGTTTCTTCTTTTTCCCATAAAGGGTTTTTTGAAGTTTTTCCTGACTCCCTGGTTTCGAGGGTCTAAGGACAGAGGGTGTCACAACTGTGCAGATTGTAAAGCCCTCCGAGGCAAACAATGTTTGTGATTTTGGGCTCTAAATAAATAAATTTGAATTTAAAAGTGAAGTAAATGTTCATTTAGTATCAGTGTTATGCCAAAAGATACATTTTCTAAACAGGAAGTACATTTTACTCTACACTGACCGTCTGATACAGTGTCGTATGGATTTTTTGCCATGACCAGCTTCAGTAGCTAGGAGTCAGGACTCAAAAGTAGGTTTTATCTGTCTGCTTGGATTTGATTTCAGTTTGGTGCAGCTGGATTTTATCGCACTCCCCTAACTATGACAACATATACCAAAAAAGCAGAACTCTGTAGACCCAGTATGTTTTTACCGTTTTTTAGTTGGTTGCCAATAAAGGAGAAAAAGAGGTTGATGGAGACGGGTTTGTTTCATGTATTCATTGGAGGAACAGTCTCCTCATCGCTCCACACATCTGACATTGTGGATGTCACATTTCATGTAGACTGTACTGTGACTTATTTGCCCTCTTTCCATTGCACTTTGGCATATTTTGCTGTTGCACGTTTGTGAGCAGCAGTGTTAGCTTAGCTACCCCATCATTCACAGGACCCCATTGAGTGTCCCCAATAAATCTGAGATGTGGATGTTGATTAAGAGCTCTGAAACCAGGTTACTGTTTATAATTAAGACGTGTTCTATACATACATGAAAGACTGATGAATAAAAAAAAAACAAAACAAACTAATTAATCTCTAAAAATGTTGGAAACATGGCAGCATAGTATATATTTAAGACATTTATATCTCACTTTTCCTTTTCCTCACAGGAAGACAAACCTACAGACACAGAGACTGTCGACATTCTCGGGCGTGCTCTTTGTGTGGCAGACCGGGCTGAGACTCCATGTCAGCCTGCTGTCTGTTTCTCTATTGTGTGGCTTTAATGAAAGCAGCAGCCAGTCACTGAGGAATGTGAAGCCGTGGAACTGTGACTCACTACTTTACACATTTGCATGTCGCTTGTCGAAGGCGCTGAAGTGAGGAGGCCCGTCTCCCCTTAACGCCTCCCCTCCCTCCCTCCTCGCCGAGTGTTTAATTAAAGTTTTTTTTTTTGTTGTTGTGAACGCAGCAGGTTGGAGTTAAGCCTGACGCTGGGCTCAGGGCCTGGTGTTGGAGTTGGGATTGGGGGTGGGAGTGTGTGGGAGTGGGAGTGGGGGGTGAGTAAAGCATTCGTCTAGTTGCCACAGAGGCCTCTACCAACCAGATAGGTGCTGGATAAGCTCCCTCCACCTCCGCTCCAAAAGGTGGGGGTGGAAGTTGAGGGACTGGGGAGCAACAATCCATTGATCCAAAACCTCCACTCATAATAATCCTGGACTGGACTCCAGGGTTAGCTTTAAACAAACTCAGTGACAGGTCTGATTTTTTTTAATATTAAAAGTGTGAATTTCATTCTTCACATTAGTGTGATGAAACTTTCAAAAGAACGTTCTAGCTTTATCAAGTTAGTATTCACAGCGCAGCCCTCGCTCCACACAAATAATTATGAGAGATGAAACTGATATTGATCTTCTCAAACATAACTGTGTTAGAGTAGTATATTTTCCAAATTCTTGAACTTATTCTTCAACAGCTTTACAAGCAAATGTGCTCACTTCCCTGATAACAGTTCCTGTTTTTTTTCACGGTCAACCAACCTTAATCAAGATGGATAAAAGTATCCCATGTCTGACCTAAGAAATATAATCCACAAAATTAAATCAAAGTAAAAATTTCAAGCAGTACACCTGCAATACCAGTTAAGTGTATTTTTTTAACACCCACAAGTAAGTATTGAAAGAAACAACATATTTTATTTGTCTACAGTACTAATAATTACACTAATAATAATTACAGTACTAATAATTTCTGCTCATGAATATGTACATATTATTTATGTCTTTATGGTTGTGTTAAGTCAAGTTAGAGAACTTGGTGAGAAACTTTTCTTGGTCAAACAAAGAAAAAGTCTGAAATGAGAGATAAGAAGGATGTTTACTTCCATAGTATTAAACCAAAGCCACAATCTGTGACTAACCTTAGCCAAAGTGTGAGCGTGATCAGCTACACCTAACTCAGTCTCTGGTGTCAGAGTCCTGCACTCAGTAAGCACAACATCTGTCTAATCACCTCCCTGCAATATAACTCTATGAACTGGAAAAAGCATTGTCAGTAAACAATTTTCAGTAAACAATTTTCATTTCCTCCTAAATTTATGAGACAAAACCATCTAGTGGTCTATAAATGCCATTTTTATGAGACAAGGTTGATCCATACAAATAAAAAAATTAGTCATAGGTCCATTAATTCATATACATTTAGCTTAAGTTCAGTGGTACATGATAAACTCAATACATTTCTTTAGGTCCTGGCACAGGTTGTTAAGATACATTCATTCTGGTATTTTTGGCTTGAACAAAGAAATCGTGTTGTTCATTTCATTCAATCTGATTTTTATTTCATTTATATTTTGGTGAACTATAGCTGATAATTTAGTACTTTTAATAAATAAGATCTAATATTATTTTCTATCTGAATTTCACTTTAAAGTCTGGGTGGTGAATATCTGGATTGACTACTTATTTCTTTCAACAGCTATATATAATTCAATCGCTGTGGAAAAAGTCTAGAAATGAAACGACTATTTTATTAATTGATTAGCTGATTGGCAGAAGGTTTTGATGATTATCACTCATTGTTTAAATGATTCTAAATGTACTATTTTTGAGGGAAAATGTCAAACACTCCCTAGTTTCAGCTTCTAAATAATGAAGAAATGCTGCTTTTTTGTCTCATGTGATCACATACTAAACTAAATATCTTAATATTCTGGACAAATCCAGCTAAGACATCAACATTGTTTTTTTTCCGGTGTTTTCATATATAACATGTATATTTCATATTACAGACCAAGGAAAGTAATTATCAATCCTGAACAGGTGTTAGTTATTGGTAGCTCATGTGTACATGCCAAGTGTGAGATATTGAATCCTACCATCACTGTGTCTGACTGGAGTCACTCTGGATTAAAATATAGGTATGTGCATTGACAAATTCCTGAAAAACATGTAAATATAGAAATAATGGTAGCGAATCTTGAGTCCAGTTCTAGACTGGTGTAGAGAGAGACGAAGCAGACACAATCCATGAAGCAGTAGTCCAGTCCAGTCCAGAAGTCCAGCTCATGTTTTCCTGCCCTCACTCTCTGCTGGGGTGATTACTCTGCTTTACTTCAGGCCAGCTTGGTCCCCAGAGAGACTCACACACACTTCAAAACACTCAAAACGCTCACACACACACACACACACTCAGACCCAAAGTCCCAGTGGTCAGGCATGGAGGTGCTGGTGCTCACTCTCCACAGCTAAGTTGGAGCAGCCTGGATGGAGCGCTGCAAGCGTGCTGGATGGAGAACCTGTGGACTGACAGCATCACTCTACTCTGACTGGAAACCTCAGCAGCCTGTTTCAACCATGGAGTTTGGAAGAGTTTGGTCCAGATATCAGAGGACAGTGCTCATCACCATGATGATGTTCAAACTGGGTAAGGCTTCATCGTGTGCAGTGTACTGCTACTGTAGAAATGTAGACATATTACCTTGATAAACACATTTATGCCACACATCAGAGTGAGAACTTTAAGGCAGCTTTTCAGGGGAACAGAAAACAATTCACAATTACATCCACAATTGTAGCTGTAACACTTGTGTATGTGAATGAATGCATGACCATGTACTGATGTGTGTGTTCAGGACCGTTCACAGGACCATAATGTAGAAGAAAATGATAGTTTACCATTTATTTTACAGGTTACAGGTTTTTACAACTTACTAAATAATTTACTAATAATATCCATGATGTTTCCTGGGAAGAACCATGTCATTTGGTGTATACACAATGTTCAACTGATGCACTTGCAATTAATATACCCTGATAAATGCTGGTGTAACTCAGGGGGTCTTTTGGTCCAAGCACAGCAGGTCAGCTGAGCTATTTGTCAACAAGCAACCATACAGCTCATGTAGAGAATAATGCATTAGTAATAAATAAATGAACCATAACCATAAATAAATGAACATTGAACCATAACACATTACAAAGTTCTTTCCAGGAAACATCCTTGGAAATTGTTAGGAAATTAAGGACCCATAAAATAAAGCATCACTGACTGTGACTCTCACATTCGTGTTTTTTTCAGAACTTTCAGTTGTTCAATAACATAATCGAATCCATTACTTAACAGTAGTTTGGGTATGATCGTTGTCTTTTGTGTAGACTATACTGTAGCGATGACCGTATCAGTAACTGAGGGATGTAATCTAAACATTTATTTTTGTGGCGATTGCTAAAGACTTCTTTGTTTTTATGTGGAGGTTTGTCAGTTCTCTAGACATCATCTCACTTTATTTCTAAATTTCATAACTTCCTGAAATACAACGGATAATGAACTAATTTAACAGGATCTAAGTCGCTGGTTTCCCAATGACTCCCTCATATGGGATGAATCTGCTCCTGGTGCTGCAACCACCAGTCTTGGGGTGTGTCTTAACGTGTGTGCGTGTGTGTGTGTGTGTTTGTGTGTAGGGGGTGTCTTGGTCGACCCCAGCACCTTATGAAACCCTGCTGACCCATTTTTCCCGCGACCTTCATTTGTGTGAAGCGTCTGAAGCTCGTTTAAACGCTTGTGGACCAGCAGCAGGGATTGGCTGAGGGTGGCATTGTTAAAGTTCACCATGGTAACGAGCTGAGCGTCCGGCTGCACTGCTGCACAGCTTTTTTGTCTCAGCTTTGAATGGAGAGAGTGAGGGATATTAAGGAGCATGGCAAGAGACATGGGCGCTCTGAGCTCTTGAGGATTTAAAAAAAAAGCAGAAATAGCTGCAAAAAACACTAACAGGAAGCAAAGTGTATGTGATCATGAGGACAAGGATGACAGGGAGTGGAAGATGCAGGGTTTGTCTAGTAAGACTACTACATTCAAGACATTTAAAAGGAATTAAACAGAAATACAAGAAAAGAACATCCATGCCATTTACCAAAAAGAGCTTAAAAAGTTGATTAGTATAGGGATTTGAGTGGAAAAGGGCCCAAAACGCAGACTGTTAGCTTTAATGAAATCAACAGCAGTTACAGGAACGAGGAAGAACACTAGATCACTCTGTGGACCTTCTGAGGGCTGCCATCTCCAGATGATACACACAGAGACAAGTGCATTCAAGGCTTTTAGTTTAAAACTGTGACTGAGTTGAATTAAAATATGTGAGTAGGAAGCTTAACATAATACTACTACTACTACTACTATAATACTTTGTTATAACTGCAATGACCAAATCCTACTATTCTAATCTAATCTTTGTCAAATAAAAAAGCCTTCAGATAAAAGTGGCCTCACCTTACATAAAAAAATGAACACATATTTTGCCCCCAAACTAGTCAAAAACTTTGTGTTAGAAATTATGCAGCAGTGCATACACCAGACAAAAATGTGCATCTGTGACTCAGTGTGTAACTGTGACTGATTCAGAGAGGATTTGTGCTTTTTATTGTATAAAGCAAAGAAGCCACCTGCTGTGGAGCCTTTGGAGCACAAAGCTGAACGCAGACGGAGCTGCCAGTCTCTTGTGGTGATTCAATAAAATTCCTCTGAGCTCAACTTGTGCGTTAGTCAGAGTCTTCCCTTTCTCTGTGATTCATAGCACTGATGCTTCCTCTGCCCTGCAGCGAGACGCTTTGTTGACTTAGTGTTCCTGTTTTCATGACTTGGGATAAACACTTTCCCTCGTTCTCCCCCTGCCTTTTGCACCTGCTCTCTCAGATGTTATGCACTCATTTAAGAGTGTGTTACATATTCTCATTGACATTAACTCTACATAAACAGATTTGGAACAGATTTGGTGCACTTTGCACTTTGGGAGTTTAAGGTTTTGATTAAGTTTAGTTTGAAGTTTTTCTCAGTGTTTCCTCATTTTAAAAATGTTGGCTCCCCATTACAGAGAGGACTTTGTTTGCTTAGTGTTTCAGATATTTAAAAGATAAGTCTAGAGTGTAAAATTCCTGTGGAAGGACCAAAATACTTTCTGACTTCCCCATCCTGTATGCATCTCTTATTTCCATGCCCTGTGGTTTCTATCGAAGATGTAAACCTCTTAAATCTTCTCACAAATTTATAGTTTCAAGGCTCAATAATTTCCTACCTGTCCACTGTGGCAAACATCCCTCAAGGGGGACATTGTGCATTTGGTTGGGACTCTTTTCATCAGAAGATTAATTTGATGGAGCAGTGAGTGCTTAGGGCAGCAGAATGGTATATGTGGAGTCAAATAACTCAAGTATACGCTATGACACAAGACTTCCTTGCAGACATTAGGCTGCAAACAAAATAACTTGAATAGGTAAAATATGAGCCATTTAGATAGATGAAGAGTTCATCTCATTCATTACAGGAGCAACTCAGTGAACAAAATAATCCAGTCATGAGCCCAATAATGCCAATGTTAATAAAGTCATATAATCTAATAAAAGTCATATAATCTAATAACATCCATGCTGCATATCCTGTTGGAACTTGTATCTAGACTCCTACCTCATTTTCAAGTTACCAAAGTTGTTTGCTGCTCTCCACACCAGCCAGGATGAAGTGGTGCTTTCCTTAAATACACCAACGCTAACTAAATAAAGTTGGGCCAAATTTCCTAAAACATGGACATTTTCTGGTTCGGTCATACGCTGATGAACAGCTTTCTTATGTTAGTTTCATTTTTGAAAGCCTGCAGACACCCTTAATATAAAGAGTAGACTATCAAAGAGGGATGAAGCAACAACATTACATGTGAAAGACTTCCTTCTTCCCATAAGTGGTGATTTAACGTTACACCAAACCCCATCTGAGGAGGCTTGTGAGGTCTCTGGAGAGCATCTGTGGTTTGATCCTGACATCCATCAACCTGCTAACAGTCAGAGGCTCTGCTCAGTGTTATTGTTGGGCTGAGATACTGGTACCAGTCAGTGCAAGGGATCAGCCCTGTCTGCCCATAACCATGATCTATGAAGAGCTCAGTAATGGGGGGGTGGTGGTTGACTGTGTAGGAGGAGCTGCTATCAGCTCCCTGGAATGTGTGAGGGGGTTGATTGGATGGAGGGGTGAAGAGTGAGAAGACCCTCACTGTCTCTCTTCACCTTCATCTACAGGATTCATGAGACTTCAGGGGGTGCAAGTTAAACTGCATGGTTCTGACCGAGTTCAGTTTAACAGGCTAGTCCTGGTTTCAGAACGTTACAGACCTCCCTAATCCCACGTCAGAGAGTGTGGGGGGTGGGGCTGTGAGGGTGAGGGTTCTAAAACTGACAGAGTGCCCCTTGACACACTCACAGTACTCACAGCGCTGTTAGCGTGGCTATAGACTCTCAGTCTTGTGTGACACACTGTTTATATGTCTTTAAGAACAAAGAGAGCTGGTTCTAACTGAAGCAAACATGAAATGAAAACAGTTCAAGCAGGAGCCAAAGTAATTGTGACATTAAATAACATATAGTACAGTAAATGGCATAATGAAAATTAACACTTCATTAGAATTAATTTATAAAAAATTAAAAATTCATAATTTAAATGGAGATTTAATTGATTAATTAATTCACATATTTTTGTTCATCAAATACATCATTGTATCAATTGATTTTAACAGCACTGAAAAAGTCTAGAATTACTCAAGTGGCACACTTCAGACACTTCAGACTTTGAAAACTATTTGTCGTAAGTGTAAAGTACTTCTTTACAAAACAAATCCAACAATGGCCAAAACATTTTCCAGCCATCATAAATTCATTAACTCAGGTCTAAGGTAATAAACTATGCTGGGACTTGTTAACAGTATTCAAATGAAAAATGAGGAAGCACAAACAATGCAGCACTTCTCAGGATTTAACAAGACACTGGAGGAGAAGTGAGAGACTGATGTGATGAGGAAATCTAACTGTTAAGAGCAGATAAAGGAAGTGATGGCAAATGCATGTGAGAGGAACTGGGGGTGTGAAAGTGGATGCAGTGGGAAATGAGGGATGTAGGTGTTGCAGGGAAGATACAAACACATTGTTAAAAGGATGTTGTTAGCAGAGGAGCACATGCTCTATCATCAGTACCAAGATTCCATCCAAGTCTGAGAGTATTTCTCTCGCAATTGCAAAAGCTATAAAAAAAGTCCTTGCTCAAGTTGATAAACTGAGTTAAGCTGCTGCAGCCTTAATTGGTCTGATATGACCAGCAGTGGCTTGTGGCTAATTGCAGACTATCCTCTTTAGAAAGCACATTTGTTCATGATGATGCCTAAACTGAATCATGAGAATCTTGGAAAATTAATCGCAATTAAATGTCCTATTACCCTGTAATTGCAACTTGTGGCCATAGTCGCCACTATCAACTGCATTAAATCTGTGTAAGAAACAAGACTATAAGACTTAGTCACACCTCATTTCTTCTGACAGATGAAATACTGATGGGGTTTAGACATCACATCTAGCAACTATGCTTTGCATGGTTGTGATTCAAAGGCAGTCATAACAATTTTTCATCTGTGTAAAGTCACTATTGTTCTACATATTACAGTCTGAAGTCTCAAGCTGTGTACAAAGCAGTGAGTAGGAGTGAAACTTTCATTGACTACACTGACAGCTGCTAGCTCGGTCAAGTAATAAGTTTAATTTTAAGGCCATCTGCTGTGACTTTAAGTCCAGAGCAAAGAGGGTCTTCCTACTCAACATCACCAGATTACCTTCTAAGCACTGCTAAAGGTCACAGTTAGGTAGCCCACTGTATCAGTCAGAAGGTAATACAACTACAGCTTATGGGAGAAGGACGCTGTGTCAGGTTAGCCAACAGTTACTATGTTCACCTTTAGCTTAGAAGTGCTCATTCAAAATTGTGCACCATTAGTAAAAAATCACCACCTCTATTGTCAAGGATATACTGGATCAACAGAAGGCAAATGGATCTTTGAGCTTTGGTGATAAGCTTATGATGCATGAAAAAAAGTAATTGTCTAGAGGTCCCTCACACAAGAATTAGGTATACACACAGAAGCTGTTTATGCAATAAGGCATTGACCTTTTTTTAATAGAAATGTTGCCTATTTAATCTTTAATTGCATTTTGTATTTCATTCCAGGCCTACTGTGCACAGCAGCAGCAGACAGGTGTTTATCATCTCCATGCAACAATGGTGCTACATGCCTTGACCACCTGGGTGACTATGTGTGCTTGTGCCCCAAAGGACCGGTGTGGTACATGGGCAAACACTGTGAGGAGCTGTATGACGCCTGTTTAATGGCATCTTGCACCAACTGCACCAGCAAGCTTGGGACTGGTGAGTTCACCTGCCACTGCCCAGATGGCTTTACGGGGCTCAACTGCACCCAGGATGTGGATGAATGTCAGAGCAACCCTTGCCAAGGCATCCGGCCCCATTGTGTCAATGGAGTCAATGGCTATTCTTGCCACTGCCCCCTTGGGTTGGGAGGGGAGGACTGCCAGGACAATGTGACCACTTGTTCAGAAGAAACGTGCCAGAATGGTGGCACTTGTATGGACATCCCTGACATTGGGTCCCAGTGCCACTGTGCTGCCGGGTACCAGGGGAAGAACTGTGAAGTGAACACTGATGAATGCCAGTCTGAACCCTGTCAGAATGGAGCCATCTGTAAAGATGGTGTTAACACCTACCAGTGTTTCTGCGTGCCTGGATTTCAAGGCTACCACTGTGACTTGGACATCAACGAGTGTGCTTCCCGACCCTGTCAACACAACGGCACATGTATGGATGAGGTGGATCACTACATATGTGACTGTGCTCCAGGCTTCAAAGGTAAGACATAGAACAAGAGGATGGAGGTCAGGGCCCTAGAAAACAAAGCTAAGTGTGCTAGGAACTACTCACAGTTAGAATATATATTAGCAGATGTCAACCAATTCACGACTGGCTCTTTTAGTAAAATTGTATAGAAATGCAATAGTAGACACAAAGATTAGATACATTTTTTTAATCTCTTTTTATTCTTCCTTGACACCCCATTTTGATTTTTCTATCCCTTTGGAATTGGGAGAAAAGTTGCCATACACTGATATTGTAGAAAGCAGGATTTTTTAAAACTAAAACTAGGATTTAAAAACTAAACAAAGCATTGTCATTAAACATGATCAGATATCATTCAATATCAATCTTTTTGTCTGGTGATAGGGTTGGAATTTGCTCTGTACTTGATCCATACTTGAAGGCAACAGGATTTTAAACTGTGAGTTAAAAGCGTTAAAGAAGAGGAATGGAGGGACAGACAAGAAAGGGACAGATGCATGCCACAGGAGAAGACAACAGGAAGTTAGTTAGATTAGATCCACGAATAGATTAATATAGTCAGTACAGATAGTATATTGCTTTATTGTTAACCCTTTTTACACCATCATGTAGGAAAATAGCATTAGCCTTTAGGTAACATTAGTCTGTATTGCTGTTGTCCACCTGCAGCTGAGCTCTTGGCAGCTCCAGTGTTATGATGTTGCATCTGTACGTGTTCTAAGATAATTAGATGTGTAGCCTAACCTCGCGCCTTGGCCCACTGCCATCTCTGCTCTGTCTCCTGCAGGGATTAATTGTGAGGTGGAGATCGATGAGTGTGAGGTGCATCCCTGCCAGAACGGCGCCACCTGCCGAGACCACATCGCCACATACATGTGTGAGTGCATGGCTGGCTTCCAGGGCCAAGACTGCGAGGTCAACATTGATGAATGTGCTAGCATGCCCTGTCTGAATGAGGGCAAGTGCATGGATGGGGTCAACAGGTAGGATTACGCTCATACGTGTATTTCTACTGTCTCTACATACTCAACCATATAATGTTACTGTAGTTAGAATGGTTTGGGTCTTAGAAATACAATACAACCTCATGGATGAGCACTGATAGTAGACAAAGTGTATGGACTGTAGAATAAATGAGATTATTATTATTATTATTATTATTATTTTGTTTTAGTATTATTATCTATGAAACTTAAGTTCTTAAGTTCTTAAAGTAATGAGATGTAGACATGTTTACATGCACTCATGTGCAATACATGAGTGCATGTAAGTCTTCTTAATTGAGTTCACACTTGTTTAATTAGATATTAAGAAGATAATTAGAAGATAACCTTTGTAAAAAAGGTATAATCGCCAATTTTTATTATAAATCTGCAGGCTGTAATGTCTTTATTTCCTCTGATAAATACCATGGATTTCATATGGATTGGAAATTAAAGTGGTCCAAACTTTCTCAAAATTAGTGAGCAGTTCATGCTGTTTTGTCAAATATTTTATATCTGAGTTTTGTATAATTTTATTTTTAATCTAGAGCTATGTTTTATGTTGTTTTAGTGTTTAGTGGGTAACAGCATTCAACTAGTAACAGAAACATTCTTAACAAGTTGATTGTAAAGTTCTGTAGTTAGTTTGACTCCAGATTCATGAGAAAAGGTAATCAGGAATCGGAGGAGTTCAGACCCTGCTTGAGTGTTAACACATTAAGTAGCGTGGTGGAAATGTCATTTGACATGAACTGAATCTTTCTGAGGTGCTTTTGTGAGTTTTTATTTGTTTCATATGTATTGCCTATTTTATTGGTCTTGTTTTTAGGTACATCCCTGATGGTATGATTATATTCACAGTGGGTGCAGGCATTATTAAACCACATAATCACATATGAAATAGCTTGACATATCTCATAGAATCAGCAGTAGAATAAAACTACCAAAGCAGACAAACGTGTATAAACATTTAAGCCTACACATAAGTAAAGCACAGTTTTTACACTCTATGAGGCAACACAGTTATAGCAACTACTGAAGCCAAAAAAAGTCGCTGAGAGGTTGAGGCTGGGCAGTTCGCTGCTTGTCTGACGCGCTTTCTCAAAGAACGATTTGCTGAGATAAAAAATAAGTATAACACAATTTCTTTAAGAAACAGAAAACAAATTATAAGAACGTGCACAGAAAATAGAAATAATCACAGTGATCAGGCTGGTGGATACAGCGGTCAACAAAAAATACGGCGCCCAGCTCCTCACTCCTCTCTCCTTTGTTACAACTAAACCTGTGCAGGTGAAGAGGTGAATATAAAATGAGCTGGACCCACCCACACCCATGTGACCTAATTATCACCGTGATTTTCAGACCTATTATATATTACAATATAACCATAAAATAACTCAACACAAAAAAATGCCTATTCCTTATCACATTACAATTGATAACTTTACATTCATGGCTCCTACAACAGTGGTTGTTAGCACCCTCCTCAGCACAGTAAATTAATATGATTAATGATGATGTTCTGTGTACATGCGGCATCTATTGCACATCTGTCCGTCCCAGGAAGAGGGATCCCTCATCTGTGGCTCTTCCTCAGGTTTCTTCTTTTTCCCATAAAGGCTTTTTTGAAGTTTTTCCTGACTCGGTTCGAGGGTCTAAGGGACAGAGGGTGTCACAACTGTATAGATTGTAAAGCCCTCCATGAGGCAAACAGTGTTTGTGATTTTGGGCTCTAAATAAAATAAATAAAATAAATCACACAGTTACTGCTTTGTTACAGTAACAAGAATCACTGTGATTAGTTATTGACACGCACATACATATGTATAACCCAAATCCATAATTAATGCCAATTTGTCTGTGTGCGTATTTGCCTCTGATGTTGAGCCTGTTGTGACCGATGTGTCATCCGGCAGCGTGTTGTGTCAGTCTCAGGCTGCATGGCAGACATTAAAGTTGACCAGGGATAAGAATTAATCCACTTACTGCCAGCCATAGTGATGAGTCATTAGATGGCTGAAGGTGGTGAGAATACCTGGACGTAAAACCGATGGAAGAGCAGGGAGTGAGGAGGACAGGGGAATGAAGGCTCTTATATTTTATATACTTCAAACACAAGTCAGGTAACTGTAATATGGTTCAGAAAACAGTAGGACACAGTGGAGCTTTGGGCAGGTTGGGCAAGTTGGTGGAACCCATACAGATCATGAGCTGATCACCCAACTACACTCATTTATACCACTAAGTGATCACTAAGTGATATGAATAAGGTTAATTTACAATGAAGAACACATTATAAGTTGTGCAGTTCCTGCTTTTATTTTGTGAATCATCTGAAATGATGCTGATTTGATTTGTGCCTGTGAAAGTTCTGTTAAGGTTTTATGATTTATTTAAACCTTGTTGAAGTCTTTGCAATGAACACTGCAACATTTGTCTATTTCAAGTCTCCTTAAATGTGTTTGTTTCTAAATATTTTATCATAGAATATTTAAAGTCAGATACACATTTCAGTGGTTTTATAACTAAAACAAAACGGGAGAAAACTAACCATACCACCATACCAAATTTATTATTTCCTTCCTGTGGTCCCACTCGCTGTAAGCTGAGTCACCTAACGATGATATCTTTTCTGACTTAGAGGAACCTTGGGAAATGAAGGGAAACTGAGCATGTCATTATCTTGTAATCACACTTGTGGATAGATTTGGCTACACATTCTTTTTGTCTTTATTTTTCCCTTTTCCACCAGATAATTGGACATAGTTTTAGAAAATTAGTAATTGTATAAAGAAAATACACAAAGAATTCTACATATATTATTATTTGTCTTGTTGGCAGTTAAAGTATGAGGGCTGGTACCTTAGGTTCATGTGTGTCTCTGCTCTTTTCTAGCTATGAATGTGAGTGTGAGGGGACGGGCTTTGTGGGAGACCACTGTGAAGAGGATATTCCTGAATGTGCTTCTGACCCCTGTCAGCATGGAGCCACTTGTTTGGAGGGGATCAACAAGTACAAGTGTCTCTGCTGGCCAGGTACACCATTACGCTGTGCACCAACTCTACACCTGTTACAAACCAACTCTCAAACATCGCAGCGGTCACACATAAACCTACTGCTCATTATAGCTTATCAAACTTGACATAATTACAGTGTGAATAAACCTCTGATATTAGGTATGTTTCAACAGTCACCAACAGCTCTGTCAGATCACTAAACTGAAATAAAAAGAAATGGATGTTGAAATCTTTAAGGAAACAAAAAATATTGGCTAGAACCTGCACATAGGAATAGTCGTCAAGCTAGAACATTCCCACACATAAATCAAACGAACAAAGGAGCTAGATGATCTGACCCTTTACAAGACAACAGGGGGCCAAAGAGCAGGGCTGTGCTTTCCACCATTCACTATTTATGGCAGAGCTATATAAAAACAGCTGCCTGACACTATTCAGTCCTCCAGGGCTGTGATGAATTTTGAAAAGTGATGCATGAGCATATTGCGACAGGGAGAGAAGCCGACGTCGGCAGTATTCGTGTGATTTTGGCTGTCATAACTGTGTGTGTGATTGTGTGCATGTCCCAGAAGTGCCATGTGCAGATTTTAAAGATGGATTTAAAGACTTGAAGTATAGGTTTAGAGTTTTCAACTTTTAAACACTGTAATTACTCCCTCTGTCACTACTGGCTATAAGCAGTTGTGGTCCTTGTGCAGCTTGGGGACAAAATCTATAGTCCTGTTTTCAATGGCAGGTAACTGAAGCCTTGCTCAGATGGTTGGTAGATGACATCACCAAGCTTGCATACCAGTGACATCATAAACACTGTCGACTCTAAGTAGCTTTAACATCAGCACTTTTGTGTGGACTATGTTTGTGTATGTGTGGAAGTTAGGACGGGATCATTTCAAGGCCTGTATGGACAAAACAAATGATGACAGTGACCAATAAATCTTTTAACATACTGTACTTAGAGGCATGAGATTACTGGATGAAGAGAAAATTGAAAAAAAAAAATCCAGACTTATCTTTTAAACGTGTATTTGTGGTTTTGTGTGCATGTGTGTTTTCAGGTTACAAGGGAGAGAACTGCCAAGTGGATATAGATGAGTGTGTGCAGCATCCCTGTGAGAATGGTGGCAAGTGCTTCCAGCGCTCAGATATCCTGAACTATGGGACGCTGCCTGAACTCAGCAAAGCCAATTTCACTTACGAAGAGGCAGCTGGCTTCATCTGTCAGTGTCTGCCAGGATTCACTGGTGAGCCCATTCACAACAAAAAGCCTTCAATTTCTTAGTATATTGCCTCATAAGGTCATCATGAAGTGATGAGGACATCAATATAAATCTGACCAACACGTTTCCTTTGCAGGAGACAACTGCTCTGTTAATGTGGATGAGTGTGAGTCTGCTCCCTGTCAGAATGGAGGAAGCTGTCAGGACCTGGTCAATGCTTATCAATGTTTGTGTCCAGACGGCTTCACAGGTAGGGGACACCTCTTATCTGCTCCTATTCTCTTATCTCCTAAAAAGACAAAACAGAGCTGCTCTTCCTCCAGAGACACCCCACAAGGTTGACACTTCCTGAAATTCAAACACAGTTGTGGGCTTGTGGTCAATGAACCTGACAGCTATGGTGCTGATTTCCTGGGCTGAGGCTGGGTATTACTACAACTGAAGACACGACTGTCCAGTTCAGACAAACATCACATAACAATACTGAGGCAATATCTAAGAAAGGGAAACAAAATGGAGTGTCCCAACACCATGCTACATACTAATTCTAAGCAAGTTGGGGCCTGTTGTGTTTTTACCTGGGACAAATTCATTAAGCATTCTAAAAAGCTGGTTTTTGAGGTTACTGATCGACTACTGTTTCCTCATGTAACGCACAAAGAAAATGGAGGAGCGTGTCATAGCTCAGACAAATTACAGCTGGTGGTGAGACCACAACAGAAATCTATATGAGCTATGATCTCAAAGTCTAAGTATTAAACTGGCTAGTGAAGTTACATATGCAGCAGCTCTCCTTCCCCGAGATGCGTCATACCGATTTTCATCGACCGAATTCCATCGGAGCTGAAACCACCAAGTCAAACAATAGAAATTTCATCAAAAACAATCCCCTTTTTCTATGCCTAGAGGACAGGAGACAACACAGACATGACAGGAAATGAAAGGAGAGAGAGAGATAGGGAATGAAATGCAACAAAGGTCTCCAGCTGCATGCAAATGGAGGATGTTCAGCAGGTCCTAGTGACTGTTCTCATGAATGGTTAGTTATTTTTCAGGAAAAATGAGAAACATTCTCTGGTTGCTTCTGTAAGGATGTGCAACTTTGCTCTATTTTGTTATCGTTGTAAAGTGAATTTACCCCATTTATAACATTGTAGAGATCAAACTATCAATCAGCTGATTACAGAAATTGTTAATGAAAATAACTCAGTTGAACAATAAAAACTTTAATTTCAAATACACAGTACACATTATACAGCTTAAACTGTGTATTATTTTATTTTTATTTTTTTCACACGTGGACGTTTTTTATTGTAATGTGTTATAACACTTGATTAGATTAAGTCCTAATAAGTGCTGTAAAATTCGTCATGTGTCACAAGCCAATTCTCCTCCAAATGATAATATCAGGTAATAGTACTTGTTGTGTTTTGACATTACCCGTCATTATTTGTGTGCTGGTATGCCTCAGTGCAAAAAGAACTTCCCTGAGGGGAACAAGAAAGATCTGGAGTGAACTGAACTGAAGGTCCTCAGTAGGAGCCAGTGTAGATGACCTAGATAACCAGTGATAACCTTTGTGCCAGGTCCCAGGATCCTTGGCCAAACAATAAAGGGTTAATCTTCCTCCTGCTGATCATTCCTCATGGCCAGCCAAGGTATTAATTCCTCATTAGAGGAGATTTGTCACTGCATCACTCAAAACAGGAGGAACAGCACCAAAAGCTGACCTTGAAACACACAATCTGGACTTAGAAGTGAGGAATTCAGCCAAAAGCTCTCAACAACAGAATGAAAAGCTAATTTGCTAACGGTGTTATGGCCACGCAGTGTTGAGGCCACAACAGAGCAGAGGACAGGAAGGGATGAGAGGGAGGGCATATGGTATGGAGGGGTATAGCAGAAAACAAGCCTTTTATTGGCTTTGTTGTTTGTTGGTGCCATATGTTAGACATCCACCTTGGGCATTACATGGGGGTCTCCCAAGAAATTTGTCAGGGGGAGGGAGGATTACAGCAAAGCTGCTTAGGAGCCTAATTAAAGCCTGGCAAAATGCTCTGAGCAAAACAAGCACCTTTTTCCAAATGATCTGCTCCACATTCTTCTGCTATGCAGAGAGGGACTCTGAGGTCTTGGTCATCACCCAAGCCAAAGTCACTGAGGTAGTTCGCAAGCTCCTCGGTGGCAAGGCGCCGGGGGTGGATGAGATCCACCCTGAGTACCTCAAGTCTCTGGATGTTGTGGGGCTGTCTTGGCTGACATGCCTCTGCAAGCATTGCATGGAGGTTGGGGACAGTACCTCTGGAGTGGCAAACCGGGGTGGGGTGGTGGTCCCTCTTTTGAAAAGTAAAAAGGGGACTGGAGAGTGTGTTCCAACTACAAGGGGATCACACTTCACTTCCCCGGGAAGGTCTATGCCAGGGTACTGGAGAGGAGAATAGTCGAACCTCGGATTCAGGAGGAACAATGCGGTTTTCGTCCCTGGTCGTGGAACACTGGACCAGCTCTATACCCTCCACAGGGTGCTTGAGGGTTTATGGGAGTTTGCCCAAGCCAGTCCACATGTGCTTTGTGGCATCTGGAGAAGGCATTCGACCGTGTCCCTCGTGGTATTCTGTGGGGAGTGCTCCGCGAGTATGGGGTCCGGGGGCCTTTGCTAAGGGCTGTTCGGTCTCTGTACAACTGGAGCAGGAGCTTGGTTCGCATTGCCAGCAGTAAGTCAGACCTGTTCCCAGTGCATGTTGGACTCCGGCAGGGCTGCCCTTTGTCACCGGTTCTGTTCATAATCTTTATGGACAGAATTTCTAGGCGTAGCCAGGGGCCGGAGGGAGTCCTGGTTTGGGAACCACAGGATTTCATCTCTGCTTTTTACAGATGATATTGTCCTGTTGGCCTTCATCAAACCAGGACCTTCAGCGTGTACTGTGGCAGTTTGCAGCCAAGTGTGAAGCGGCTGGGATGAGAATCAGCACCTCCAAGTCCAAATCTGAGGCCATGGTTCTCGACCGGAAAAGGGTGGCGTGCCCTCTCTGGGTGGGTGGAGAGTTCCTGCCTCAAGTGGAGGAGTGTTAGCAGCAGGTAGACCCCAACCCCCACTTGTGCCCTCCTCATTGCAGTGAGGTGGGCGATCGATGGCCGATCCTGGATATTTTGCATAATGAATATCTGGGTTAAAGTTAATAGTTTGGTCATGTATGATTTATACATGAGTGTAAATGAGCTACATATCAGCAACAGGTGTTTGCTTTTAAAGCTTGATTTAGCCAATAATAGATCAGCTGACAAAAAAATCTGCATTTTTCACAAACTGTATGTCCAGATTTGATGACCCTTAACTCATAAGTCATACCAGATTATCATCCCTGTAATTGTTGATGCCTTTGCTGGTTCTCTTGGAGTGAAAACCCATTTAAAACAACAAATATAACCAAATACTTTCTGCTCAGAGAATTTAAGAGAACATATTTTTTAATGAACTATCATCCCACACACCCCTGGAGATTACAAATACAAAAACACAACATTCTTAAAATAAATTTGGATTTAAATAATTTATAAATCTGACAGCATGTTTGGAATGATTAGATCAGAATAGGAATTCTTAAAATGTATTAATTAATGTCACTATCCCTAAAAAATGATTTTTTTTATCAGACTTTTTAATTTAGGTAGTCTTTGATTCGAGTCATTCAGAACACTTTTGATGAAATTAAGATTGCATAGTTACAATAATAATAATCAGAAAATTCTGTCAGAAGTTTGACGATATTGTTATACTTTTAAGCTTTTCTTAATTAAAACTGGCGAGCAAATGTCAGAATTTAGTTTTTTCCCACATCAAAATTTCAAAATCAAGTTCAATAATCAATTTTAAAATTAACTTAAGAATTCAAATAAGTTCAAGTCCTTCCATTAGCAATAAATGTAATGTGATATAATCAGACACAGTGATGGATGAGACTGAGTAGCTGCAGCCTTAATAACAGATCAACATAGGCTCCAAGTATCCATCCAGCTGTGCTCAGGCCTATTTCACCTGACACCTTGAACCTGCAGAACCACCTTCTAGCAGCTCCTGCCACTAGTGGGCATCCACAGGCCAACACACACGGAGCGGGGAGGGGGGGGGCACTGCAGCACTGCATTCCTGTTGTCAAACACTAACAGGAGCCAGCTGGAGGCTGGAGGCTTACCACTCTGCTAGGGCTGGGCTGCAGGCAGGAGAGAAGCAGAGGGTGTGAGGGAGGGAAGGGAGGGATTCAGGGAGGGAGAAAGAGAGGGAGGAGGAGAAGAAAAGGTGGGCAGGGCTCCCTTGTAATCACTTCTGCCTGTCTGCCTGGTACAGAGTGGAGGAGTGGAGGCACTTCTGCCTTGTAAGCTAAAAACAGAGAGAGAGAAAGAGAGAGTGAGACAGACAGACAGACAGAAGCAGAAAGAGAGGACCTAGCTGTGTCACTTCTGTCATCCTGCCGTGTGAGGAGTGTGTTGGCTGTTGACTCTGTGGATCATGGGGGGAAGCAGCTTGATGCTGCTGCTGCTGTGCTGCTGCTGTGGGCCCTGGTGGCTGACAGGTACAGTATGGTACAGCACTTTATTGCTACATTAATAAAGACGGAAGTTGCATGCTTGTGTATGAGGGTGGAGTCCTGGCACAGAGAGGACGAACAGCTTTAGGGTTCCTTGGGTGTAGAGTATTTTAAAGGACTTTGTTAATGCAAGTTGACTGCTGCTGTCAGGGCTTAATGTTGAATGTGTCTGAAGAGTGGACTGACTCCTGAAACCAGGCAGATTGAAATGTGTGTGTGTGTGCGTGTGGTACAAGTTCAGTGTAATCAGTATGGCAGACACTGGTTTAATTGTGAAATCTGTGCAAATGTAATTCACTTCTAATTGTGCAATTAATAGCTATTTCCTCCAGTCATTTCCTCATCTGCAAATGACACTGGTGGAAACATGGCATGGCATGCTTAGCTCTGTATCTAATTAAGTCATTTATTGCAGTTCACAATATTGTAACCTTGTTTTTTTTATTGATTTTATTGATGCATGTGATATCTATTATATTATTAGATTACATATGACTTTTTTCACCATTGTTCACCTAACCATTTTGATCCATATGAAGGATGCATTTTGACCTCTAACAGGGAGTTGAATCAGTGTTTTTACAGTTGTAGCAACACAACACAAAGTTCTGGTTGTAGTTAAAGTGGCAGGACTAAAGATTGGTGTCTCTCCATGCAGGTGTACATTGTGAGGTAGACATCAACGAGTGTGACAGCAATCCCTGCCAGAATGGCGCCACATGCGAAGATGCTGCCAACTCCTATAGGTGTAACTGTCCTGTGCCAGAGCCTGGCCAGGAGCCCTGGGGTGGGTGGGACTGTGACGTCCGTCTGATTCGGCTGTCAACAGCACCAGTGTCAGCACGAAGCAGGGTGCATCCCTGTGCTGACTGATGATGGAGAGCACAGCTACACCTGCCTGTGTCCACCTGGCTGGACTGGAGAACGTTGCAACACCTCCACCACCTTCTCCTTCAACTCCGAGGGCTACGTCCACGTGCAGCTGCCTGTTTCCAAAAACAGGACGAAAAGGGAGACCAAAGACCACAACCACGGGATCCATATGCAGCTCAGATTTAAGAGCACTATTCCCGACATGTTATTGTACTACCGGGGCACGATGGAGCGTTTTGTCTCCCTGGAGATTGTCCGAGGCTCCCTTCAGGCCAGGGTGAAGTCAGGAAAAGTACTGCAGGTCTTTTACCCTGGCCCAGTCAATAATGGGAAATGGCACCAGGTCACTGTGACCATGGATGAGAGGCTGGTTATGGTTGTAAAAGGAGCCGGCTGTGAGGAGGAGTGCCAGGTAAAAAATGAGGGCTACAACCATCTGATCTTCCTCCAGCCCAGCTCATTTCAGCAGCTGTATGTTGGAGGGGCACCGCAGGAATATTTAGCCCATACATCCAGTGAGAGAGGGTTCATTGGCTGCATGGAAGATCTTCAAGTTGATCATAAGCTGCTTCTGCCTCAAGACCTCATCAGAGAGGAAAACCAGGGCTTGGAAATAGGATGCACCAAAAAAGACTGGTGTCAGGACGACCCATGCATGCACCGTGGGCAGTGTGTCGACATGTGGGTTCATGCCAGCTGTGAGTGTCATCGGCCCTACTATGGAAAAGGCTGTGAGAAAGGTGAGAGTGCTTACAGCCAATACTTAGGACAACCACACAGTTTTGTATCCCACTCAAAGTGATGGTCCTGTTTTCTGGTGATCTGGTCATTAAATTTGGACAAATCCAAATGTAATGACAAATTTAAACTCAGTGTTTGATGAGTGACAACCCAACAAACACTTGTCTCATAGTTACAGTTACACTAAAGTTGGGACACAAAATAATGAAGATTGCAAAAGGCAAAGCAAAGCACTTTTATTTGTACTTTTTAACAGCCAGACAATTGTGTTTTACACACATAAGACAAAAAACTCTAATCAATGTGGACAAGGCAGATTATATCCTGTCTGTACCTTATGGGTCACGCTCTTTCACTTCACCCATGCACCTTAAATCCACCGTTCGTCGAAGCCAAGACATACAAACAGTGCTCCCCGACAAGTAAACTGATTTTTCATGTAAAACTGTAAAACAAGTGTCCCTTTAAGGAAACCAAATGTATTGATGATACAGGTGTAGCATGTACAACTGTGTAAGATACTAACAACTTTGTGCTTCCCACCCCCACCTCAGAGTATTCATCTTGGACATTTGGTCATGAGAACACCACTAGCTATGCCACCTTCAACATCTCGGAAACCCATGGAGACAACTTCACCATCTCCTTTTTCATGCGATCCCTCAAACACAATGGTCTGCTCATGCAGCTCCGCCGAGAAGGAAAGTCCTACCTGACAGTCTATCTGAAAGAGGGCACTGTTGCTATTTACAGCCCTCACACCACACTGCTGTCTGAGGCTAAGTTTGTCACTGACGGCAACAATAACCTGGTGACTGTAAAGGTACGCTACGGCCATGTGGTCTTCCCCAAAGAAGGAAATCATCGCTCCTTAGGGAACGTGAGTGTAGAGGCAGGGGATGTGGTGTATGTCGGAGGACTCCCTGCAGGCAGGAACGTGTATGCCTGGGGTGGAAACTTCAAGGGCTGCCTGCAGGACATTCGGCTGGACCACAAGCATCTGACCTATGAGGATCTTCCAGAGGGTGAGGATGTTTATCAGGCAAGCACAGAGGAGAACATCTTGCCAGGATGCCAAAGTGATGACACATGCAAGGTAAAAGATAAATATATTGTCTTTGAAAAAATTAAAAAATGATGATTATATGAAAAGAAAAGCAAGTACTGTATTGATAGTAGGTTTTGTAATGTGATTGTTCATTTTGTAGTGAAGTACAATTAAGAATATTTAACTATTAAACTATTTTTATACCACAACAAAAATCCAACAAAAAGACAGAAAATTTGCTTGTTGATAGTTAAACTCAACAGCCAATGAAATACACCATTTTCTTCAGTTCTCCTTTAAATTTGTGTGAATAAGGCACTAGTTTACCCTTACAGTTTGTTTACCACTCCCACTTTGTAGTACTGGCGATTATAAAATAATGCTAGCCACACTAATGCCCACTATGAGGCTGTCATGCACATTATTGTATTTTATCAGAGGGGGAAATATTGTACAGTACAGATTTGGCCTGACAGACTATAATGTTACCTAAATCAATCAAGTTTCATTCAACAAGTAAAACTGTCTCCAGCCTCAGCAAACTGCATGACATCTAACATCAGAGATTGGTAAAAGTTAGTTTTAATGTGAAACCACAGGTGTCAAGTCAAGTCATAGCCCAGTATGACACGATTTGCTTAAAGGGGCCTTTCCAATCTGTACAACACCGTCTGTCCCTAAATATGCTGTTATGTTTTGCCAGTGTTGGCTCTAACATTGAACCCATGCTAATTGTGTTAGCGCTGTTTTGCTTCAACCCTATTAACTCTGATCTGGTTGTGAATCTCTTTGATCTGTGAGTTACTGCTTAATCCTCTCTGCGGCTTTTACCTCTGCGGTCATATCAGGTGAGAGATTTTACAAGTGATCATCTAATCCATCTATCTGTGTTTGTCTGTGCACAGGATGAGCCATGTTTCAATGGTGGACAGTGTCAGATCACCTGGAATGACTTCAAATGCGACTGTTCCATTAAGTACTCGGGCCGGCTGTGTGAGACACGCTTGTGGTGTGTTGACAAACCCTGTTCTGATGGAGTGCGCTGTGTGGACCTACAAGATGGTTATGAGTGTGAGTAATCATTTAGAAACGATTATCACTCTTTTTATCAAGGGATTTAAACTCCTTTGAAATTCTAGTAGATAAAGAAATTGCTTGCAAACAACACTTCAGCTATTTAGTGTTGCACTCCCCTAATGAGGAAAAAAAATGGACAGAAACAATCAGGACACAATCAGTACAGCAGATAGTGAAATGTACATTTGGTCCACAGTATACACCAAGCTCCCTAAACTCTGCATTCTCCAACTGGCAACATTAAAGGTTGTTCTTTAGTCCTTTTACTGCTGAATGACTGCATATCTTTCTCCCACAGTTTGCAGTTCTGACTTTCACAACATCATTATTTCACAGACTTGAGAAATTTTCTCAGTCACAGATGACATTAAACAACAGATTGCACAGGCTGAGTGGGATTATTCATATCGAATAAAGTTCCATTTTTGTATAACTTGGTGGAGTGCTCCATTAATTGTGATGTCTTGATGCAGTAACTATGAACAAAATAAGTACAGTCCAGATGACTGGTAGTCTCAGTATTATTACTTGTTTTGTGTTGCGTACCAAAAGATGGGAGAGTAAATGCTGCTTTTAGTTAATGGCATTTGTTCCTGCTCCACTGGATGTGGCAATCCAGATGTGGGTGTATTATGAATATTTTGCTGACACTGGTATATTCGTGACTCATGTATATTATGAGCTGTGAGAGTCAAATGGCAAACAAATCATTTTTACAGTATCTGGGAAAAAGTTCTGGATGGGACACCGAAACTGAGTCTGCAAAATAAACTGCAATAAAAGCAAGATGGCTACAGTTATATGCAATTCAAGATGTCTTTGAGAGGAATAAAGTCAGGGATGAGACGCTACAAAAATGGATTCAGTTTGATTTGGGCATTTTTACCCTTTATTAGGACAGCTGAAGAGAGACAGGAAAGGTGGGAAGACATGCAGCAAAAGGACCCCAGCCAGGAATCGAACCAGGGTCTGCTGCAGCCCAAGGCCTCATACATGGGCGCACACAATCTACCACTGAGCCACCTGTGCGTCCTGACTGACTGGATTTTAATAATTTTGGAAAATATAAAAGCATTACTCTACAGTTGTAAATTGTAGGAAGAAACTAAAATGAGTCTGTCAACAAAAATTAAACATATCTGAACCTTACAACAAGGAGTGATTGAGACACATTTTTTTCAAGTAAAAAAAGAAATGTTGCTTCCAGGGACAGCACATTAGTGTGTGGTTTTCCAGTCAATGCATTGATCGTGTAACATAGAATAGTATAGTAGAATTGACTCTCACTTTCTCCTCCCACAGGTTTAACTGAAGCCATTTTTCAGGACAATGCTCTCCAGTATGTTGCCAACGGCTCCTTGCTGAGCCCTGTAACCAACATCACCCTGGATATACGGACCCGGGACACAAACGGGATCTTGTTGCGGGCCACCAGCAGAGCTGAGGTCTTCTGCCTGGGTCTGCTCAACTCCTCCCTGCTGGTCAAACTGGACAGTGGGGCGAGTTCGGAGCTGCTGGCCTTCACAAGTGACAGGGACATTGCAGATGGAGCGTGGCATCAAATCCAGCTGACCATGGTCGATCCCACACAGTTAGCGTCCCGTTGGCGCCTCACTGTGGACGGGCAGAGAGTTGGTGGCAGCTTCGGTGTTGGAGGCAACCTGAACTTCCTCAATAACACCAACATCTGGTTGGCTGAGAAATACACTGGATGTTTAGGAGAGGTGAGAGTGGGTGGAGTCTACCTGCCACTCATAAATGTCCCAGAAGCCCCTCAGATGAGCCGGTTCTCCAGAATGAGTGGGCATGAGCCAATCAGAGGATGCCAAGGTGCACCAATTTGCGATTCTCAGCCCTGCCTCAACCAAGGTGTATGTCAAGACCAGTTTAATGAGTTTAACTGCAGCTGCAGCACAGGATGGGAGGGTGAATTGTGTGAGACGGAGATAAATGAGTGTTCCTCAGGTCCCTGTGTCTACGGCACATGTAGAGATGTTCTGGCAGACTACCAGTGTGATTGCGAGCCTGGATACACAGGGAAGGACTGTCAGGATGAGGTGGATAACTGTCTGGAGTTCAGCTGTGTGAATGGAGGAACCTGTGTGGAAACAATGGGAACTCACACATGTTCATGTCCTCCTGGCTACGTTGGCAAGCGCTGTCAGTGAGTACAGACTTTTCTTTTTTTTCTTTTTTTCTGTTTCTACACTACATTTTAGGCTTTAAGCTATTTTTCATATCCATAAGACTTACCTTTACCAATTACTCAACAGATAATTGCCTATTTCCACAATCAACAGACAATTTATATTTGTGCCCCCCTGATAATTACCAGTGTTCAGCCTCCTTGTAGCTCCACTTTGGTTTCCACTCTACTATGTTCACCAGCTAGTTGCTAATGCTGTCTTTTGCTACGTGGTGCTCCAAAGGTAGTGTGCAGTGGCTGCATCTGAGCCTTTTCATTAAAAACAGCCTTATGCTCCTAGAAACAAAGGTAACAAGAGTGCTGAGAGTAACCAAACAGCGAGGTCGTGGGCTGTTAAACCAACAATGAGCTGGAAGAGGCTGTAGAGCTGAGGGGAACTGCAGAGTTCATGATAATTCTCTGTTGGTTTATTACTATGAGCAACACCTTTTAACATTACACCTAGTCATTTGAGAAACTGTTCATCTAAAAAAAAAAAAAAAGATTAGGGCAGCTTTAAGATCACATCACGTTATTTTCTCCCAAGGTAAAACTAAACTGTTGTATTGCTAAAAAAACAATTAAGAAAAATAACAGACATTTTGCTTTTGAAAATGGAGATCTTGATTTAATGCAGCGCAAGCCACTATAAATGCAAATTTTCAACCACTCAAGCTTTAATATTTGTGGAAGCCCAAATCATTATCCCCTCCTTGAACTGCCACCTTACCTGTGGTGGAGGGGTTTGTGTGCCCGAATGATCCTAGGAGCTATGAGCTATGTTGTCAGGGGCATTACGCCCCTGGTAGGGTCTCCCATGGCAAACAGGTCCTAGGTGACGGGCCAGACTAAGAGCGGTTCACAAGCCCATCATGAACAGAAGAACATCAAGGACCGTTACGTCGCCCGGATTGGCGTTACCGGGGCCCCACCCTGGAGCCAGGCCTGGGGTTGGGGCTCGCAGGCGAGCGCCTGGTGGCCGGGTCTTTGCCCACGGGACCCGGCCGGGCTCAGCCCGAAATGGCGACGTGGGCCCGCCTTCCAGTAGGCTCACCACCCGCAGGAAGGTCCATGAGGGGCCGGTGCAATGTGGTTTGGCAGTAGCAGTCGTGGCGGGGGGCCTCGACGACCCAATCCCTGGACCAAAACTCTGGCAATAGGGACATGGAATGTCACCTCGCTGGGGGGGAAGGAGCCTGAGCTCGTGCGGGAGGTTGAGAGGTACCGGCCTAGAGATAGTCGGGCTCACCTCCACGCATAGCTTGGGCTCTGGAACCCAGCTCCTTGAGAGGGGCTGGACCCTCCACTACTCTGGAGTTGCCCAGGGTGAGCGGCGGCGAGCTGGTGGTGGGCTTGCTTATAGCTCCCCAGCTCAGCCGCCATGTGTTGGAGTTCACTCCGGTGAACGAGAGGGTCGCTTCCCTGCGCCTTCGGGTTGGGGATAGGTCTCTTGCTGATGTTTGTGCCTTACGGGCCGAACAGCAGTGGTACAGAGTACCCGGCCTTCTTGGAGTCCCTGGGAGGGGTACTTGATAGTGCTCCGACTGGGGACTCCATTGTTCTACTGGGGGACTTCAACGCTCACGTGGGCAACAACAGTGATACCTGGAGGGGCGTGATCGGGAGGAACGGCCTCCCCGATCTGAATTGAACCCGAGCGGTGTTCTGTTATTGGACTTCTGTGCTAAAAGTAGTCACAGTTTGTCCATAACGAACACCATGTTAAAAGCCATGTTAAGCATAAAGGTGTCCATCAGTGCACGTGGCACCAGGACACCCTAGGCCGGAGGTCGATGATCGACTTTGTTGTAGTTTCATCTGATCTCCGGCCTGTATGTCTTGGACACTCGGGTAAAGAGAGGGGCTGAGTTGTCAACCGATCACCACCTGGTGGTGAGTTGGATCCGCTGGCAGAGGAGGAAGTTGGACAGACCTGGCAGACCCAAACGTATTGTGAGGGTCTGTTGGGAACGTCTGGCCGAGCCCTCTGTCAGGGAGGTCTTCAACTCCCACCTCCGGAAGAGCTTCTCACAGATTCCGAGGGAGGCTGGGGACATTGAGTCAGAGTGGACCATGTTCTCTGCCTCCATTGTCGACGCTGGCAGGTTTCGAAGTTGTGGACGCAAGGTCTCTGGTGCTGCCTGTCGTGGCGGCAACTCCCCGAACCCGGTGGTGGACACCGGAAGTAAGGGGATGCCGTCAGGCTGAAGAAGGAGTCCTATCGGACCATGTTGGCCTGTGGGACTCCTGACGCAGTTGACAGGTACCGGCAGGCCAAGCAAGCCTTGCAGCCCGGACGGTCCTGGAGGCAAAAACTCGGGTCTGGGAGGAGTTCGGTGAGGCCATGGAGGAGGACTATCGGTCGGCCTCGAAGAGATTCTGGCAAACCGTCCGGCGCCTCAGAAGGGGGAAGCAGTACTCTGCCAACACTGTTTACAGTGCAGGTGGGGAGCTGTTGACCTCGACTGGGGACATTGTCGGACGGTGGAAGAAATACTTCGAGGATCTCCTCAATCCCACCGACTTGCCTTCCAATGAGGAAGCGGAGGCTGGGGTCTCTGAGGTGGACTCGTCCATCACCCAAGCCGAAGTCACTGAGGTAGTTCGTAAGCTCCTCAGTGGCAAGGCGCCTCCGGGGGTGGATGAGATCCGCCCTGAGTACCTCAAATCTCTGGATGTTGTGGGGCTGTCTTGGCTGACACGCCTTTGCAACATTGCATGGAGGTTGGGGACAGTGCCTCTGGCGTGGCAAACTGGGGTGGTGGTCCCTCTTTTTAAAAAGGGGGACCGGAGAGTGTGTTCCAACTACAGGGGGATCACACTTCTCAGCCTCCCCGGGAAGGTCTACGCCAACCAGGGTACTGGAGAGAGGAGAATTCGGCCGATAGTCGAACCTCGGATTCAGGAGGAACAATGCGGTTTTCGTCCCTGGTCGTGGAACACTGGACCAGCTCTATACCCTCCACAGGGTGCTTGAGGGTTTATGGGAGTTTGCCCAACCAGTCCACATGTGCTTTGTGGATCTGGAGAAGGCATTCGACCATGTGTCCCTCGTGGTATTCTGTGGGGGTGCTCCGCATGAGTATGGGGTCCGGGGAGCCTTTGCTAAGGGCTGTTCGGTCTCTGTACGACCGGAGCAGGAGCTTGGTTCGCATTGCCGGCAGTAAGTCAGACCTGTTCCCAGTGCATGTTGGACTCCGGCAGGGTTGCCCTTTGTCACCGGTCCTGTTCATAATCTTTATGGACAGGATTTCTAGGCGTAGCCAGGGGCCGGAGGGAGTCCGGTTTGGTTTGGGAACCACAGGATTTCATCTCTGCTTTTTGCGGATGATGTTGTCCTGATGGCTTCATCAGGCCAGGACCTTCAGCATGTACTGGAGCGGTTTGCAGCCGAGTGTGAAGCGGCTGGGATGAGAATCAGCACCTCCAAATCCGAGGCCATGGTTCTCGACCGGAAAAGGGTGGCATGCCCTCTCCAGGTGGGTGGTGGAGAGGATCCTGCCTCAAGTGGAGGAGTTCAAGTATCTCGGGGTCTTGTTCACGAGTGAGGGAAAGATCGAGCGTGAGATTGACAGGCGGATTGGTGCAGCGTCATGATTATGCAGTTATGCGGTCGGTGTAAACCATGACCGGACGTCGTGGTGAAGAAGGAGCTGAAGTCGAAAGGCGAAGCTCTCGATTTACCGGTCAATCTACATTCCCACCCTCACCTATGGTCATGAACTTTGGGTAATGACTGAAAGGACAAGATCATCGTCGCGGATACAAGCGGCCCGAAATGAGTTTCCTCCGCAGGGTGGCTGGGCGCTCCCTTAGAGATAGGGTGAGGTGAAGCTCTCGGTCACTCGGGAGGAGCTCGGAGTAGAGCCGCTGCTCCTTCGCATCGAGAGGAGTCAGCTGAGGTGGCTTGGGCATCTGTTTCGGATGCCCCCTGGACGCCTCCCTAGGGAGGTGTTCCAGGCATGTCCCACCGGGAGGAGGCCTCGGGGAAGACCCAGGACACGCTGGAGAGACTATGTCTCTCGGCTGGCCTGGGAACGCCTCGGGGTCCCCCCGGAAGAGCTGGAGGAAGTGTCTGGGGTGAGGGAAGTCTGGGCATCTCTGCTCAGACTGCTGCCTCCGCGACCCGGTCCCGGACCAAGCGGATGAAGAAGAAGAACAAATCATTATCATATTATCTTAAGATTCACTGTGACTGTCTTAGTTTCACTGCTTTTGGATAGTAATTAAAGGTCACCTAATAGTACAAATACAAAATCATAGATGTCTAATGAATATGTGTGCATATCCAATAGGTGGCGTTTCCCTCCAGTGGCGTGTGATGCAAACACAGAGTGTTTTAATGGTGGGGTTTGTATTGGAGGTGACTCCGGAGGCAATTGCACCTGCAAGCCGGGATACACTGGTGCCAGGTGAGAGCAGCACACATTCCACACCACACCTGCTGCTCAGGAGAAAGTGTATTAAACCCTTTCCAAGTTTAAAAGGTCAGGAGTGTGTGTGTGTGTGTGTGTGTGTGTGTGTGTAAGCTATTGCTCTGTCAGTCAGTGTTGTGTTAAAACCCTGCTGATGTCTTTCAGGTGTGAGACAGAAATAGACGAGTGTGAGCCCAACCCTTGTCTCAATGGTGCCACCTGTCTGGACAGACTCAACCACTTCCAGTGTGTGTGTGTGCCGGGCTTCAGCGGCACACTGTGTGAGAGCAACGTGAGTGACGGACGGATCTTTTCACTGACACTGGCTCAGTTCATTCTCTTTCACAGCACATGTGCTAAATTACCATCCTGGATGATGGTTTAAAATCTGTGGCTTTGATAGAGGATTTCTACAATAGCACTTTTACCAACACATAAGGGAAGACCATTCAAATAACTTTATCACTCCTCAAGGATGATTCTCACTCTGTCTTTCTGGCTCTAGAGTTTATTGGTGGGCAACTCCAGTGGACTGCTTGATGCAGAGTGATGCAGAACATCTGGACTAAAATCCATTTATGAACAACAGAATAACATAAAAACACTGCAGACCAAATTGATTCTTGTATTAATGACCTTTATAACAGCAGACACAATCAACAATTGGATAGTTTTCCAGATTACCTGCAGACAAGGCAACTGTCATGCTGTAGGAGAATAAACACTAGTTAAAAGCAAACCAAATGATTGCCTATAATTGCAACATGTATCTACAGAGGAATAAGAAATTAATTATTATTAATTATTAACCATTAATAACCCCATTAGTTAGAACTTATAAGCATTTTCTTATGGGCACTATATAAAAAATTGGTACCAAAAAGGTATGGTTATGTATACATGTATGGATGTAACATTCCTTCCTGTCTTCTTGCAGAAAGGGGAGCAAAAGGAGCGAGTTCCCTGGCTGGTGGTGACCATCCCCCTGACCACCTTGTGTGCGTTACTGGCTATCCTGGCGGTGTTTTTCCTCATCATGACAGCACGGAAGAAGCGTCAGTCAGAGGGAACGTACAGCCCCAGCTCACAGGAGGTGGCTGGTGCCAGGTTGGAGATGGGTAGTGTCCTCAAAGTGCCTCCAGAGGAGAGGCTGATCTGAGGCCTGCCTCACAGCCTTAAATCCAGTGGATGTATCTATGTACAGGGCAGAGAGAACAAATGCTCTGCAGTGTCACACCGCTGGGCCCTCCTGCCCTACAGGACAAATTAAAAACTGATGGTCCACCTGGGAAAACTACTGAGGTTGAAGGCTCAGAGATGAGCAGGTAAAGACCAGAGGCTGAGAGAGACAGTCCCCTCATTACTCAGACAATCCTGTTGGAGAGAGTTTGGTCAAAAGGTGCTCTGATTCTGGACGTCCCTTTGAAGAGTTGAATCTTGAGTACAACTTCAAGCTTCAGCCACATGGGACCAAAATCATGTGAAGACCACACGTATTAAAGACATGCCCTAAAATCGGCGGATATGTATTCATTCAGGCAGAACTGAGATTCTCTGATGCCCTCCATACAGGCATTTAGAGGAGGTAATGAATCATTTATGCTTTAGCAAAGTAAAACATTCAAAAGCTTCCTCTGCAGACCTGCTGCTGACTCTGTTTTGTGTGACAGGGGAAAGTGAACGGTGTAGAGGGAGAAAAATACTTTTGTAACAAATTCTGTCAAATTACAGATTTAAATTTGAATGCGTATAAAGTGCATAATATTATCAGGGGAGCCCTTTGTCACTGACATACTCCCTGTAATAGTATTACAGTATAGTTACATATACAAGATGGTGTCTTGGTAACTGCAAGATTTTATTGGAGACAGGCTCTAATTTAAATCCTGGCTGTATCGTCCCTTGGGAATGATAATCTTGCCTTGGTTTTTAGTGTGAATAAAAAGATGCATGAAGCAAAGGAACATGAACCCCTCGACTGAATGTGCAGACGGACACCAAGTTAAGAACTGCTGTGTTAATAATTGCTGTATTATATTGTCAGTGTGCACTGTATGGCTCAACAAGGCCAACTGCTCTGTTACTGTGTAAGTATGCTGTGACTGTTTTATCCATGTCTTTGTGTTGTGTATATAATGTGCTGCAAAAGTTCAAGTCACTGTTTTTTTTTTTAATAATTTTTTTAAAGGGGAACAGTATTTAAATGTAGGAATCATAATGCTGTGGTCTAAGGGGGTCAGGTCAGTATTTGTGGGCATACATCTTTCTTCCAGTGTCCAAGCTGGAATAAAAAAGGGATGAATGTCTGCTAAAGTTATAGTTCGTTTAAAGGAGTTATACAACATTTTTGCCTCTTATTTGCCATCTTTTTGTCTGAAGTGAAACAAAAAATTAAACAAATAAGTTGTAATCTGTTAGGTAATTTTACAGATGTTTGGACAGAGCCAGGCTAGCTGCTCCCTGACACACAGACATGAGACTGATATCCATCGTCATCTGACTCTCAGAAAGAAACCAAAAATGTGTATTTACCCAAACATTGAACAGTCTTCTAGAGCTGCTTCAGACAAACCTGCATTCTAGCTTTGGGATAACACTTCACAAATCTGGCTGCCCTCGACTGTAAATGTAATGTAATGTTTTTATTAGTCCTTCAACTGTGATGCCACTGTTCTCACATTTGTACTCCACAAAGTCCTACCGCTCACTTGCCTTTCACTCCGTACTCATCAGTGCTGCTAACTTTATTGAACCACTTTACCAGGATGCTTTTACAGGCAGCAGAACGTGTTGATGTTATATAAACTGCACTATTGTAATGTTAATGGGAACAGAACAGTGAGGGAAAGGGAAGTGACATGCAAGTCACAGCTGAATATCCATTAGGAAGACACTGGTCATTACTGTTGAATGTAGTATTAAATGACATTTTAAAGAAGTTATGGATTGGATTTTGAGCATAATATTTTAGCTAGGGTTGGTTACTTCATCTGGCCAAGTACAACTGGCCCAATATTGCTCAAATGTGGCACAGATTAAATAAACTATATGACCAAAAATATGTGGACAACCCTTTACACATTTTGTGTAAATTTGCTCTGGAGGTGTTTCTTCATTGGTCTTAGAGGAGTCTGAATGCTACAACATACAGTGATACTTAAGACAACAGTGTGCTTGATCCTGGAACTGGTCCAGCTCTGTTCCTGGAAGATCTCATTTCCTCAGAGCTCAGTGGACCTGTGATGAACTCTTCTGTACATCAGCTCCAAGTCATCCCCAGTTCAAAATAAGTGTGTGTTGTTTGCACCTATTATAGATAGCAATATGACTATAGGTTAGGCATATGCCTTATTTCGTATTTATTCTGGCTGACATGTGATTTCCTTGTGAATAAAGGAATCACTTATAGTATGACTTATTGTCAATTACAAGTGACAAAAGAAAAGTACATATACAGTACATTCAAACACGACCTCGCAGCATAATGCTGCTTCTCTCAGTGAGTAAACTATTCAAGGCTGTTGTTGATCCTACTGGCTTCCTGTAGAGTTTATTAAAGGTCAGAAATCACTTAATGTTAAAAGTGACTGCAGGGAATTTGTGGGTATGTGTATGATGAGATGATAGTATGTGCCTTCATGTTCTCCTGCATCCATAAAAACATGGTAATTCTGTGTTACTGTACTGTATGCTACATGTTCAGACAGATTAAAGCCTTTGTGTTGACTCTTCCTCTGAGGAAGAGGTCACTGACAAAAACCTCAGTGTAAAGGTTCTGCTAAATATTCACCTGTTGTTAAAAGTACTGTAGTATTGTACAGACATACTGCGCTATATGACGAAACAACATATACAGGATCGATATACAAATCAGTAATCAAGTGGTGTTTAGAAATGGTAGTGATTTTACACTGGAGTTGTTTTTATTAAAGCTGTACCATGTACAGCACAGAGATCAGTACATGATGAGTTCTATTCCAAAATATTAGATTTTCACTTTGGGACATAATAAAAAGTAAATAAAGATAGGTTTCAGCTTATGAGTGATACTAATGAGTTTTGTACTCTAATTTACCCACTAGCACTCAAATTACATATCAAGATATCTTAAAATTCACTTTTTTTTCCTGTTTTCCACAAGTGAATATGTCATTTAGGAATAAAACTCTTCACATGTAATCAGAATACTTGTGTCAGGAGGATTTTCTGATTAGCCTGTAAAGTGAGATACTTCAAAGTGGACAGTTACACTGTAATTTTGTGTATTTGTATTTCAAAATTGGCAAGTGTGATATGTGTCTGAAACAATGTTCAAGGAAAAAGACAAAGGAAATGAATAAACTGGATGGATGTCTTTGTTTTGTATTTGTGTTCTGTAAAAACCATGCTACCATTGATGACTTTAAATATATGTTGAGCTCCCTGTCAACTCACATTCACCAAAGTTTTCTGATCACCAAAAAACTTTACCTTTTTCTTAAGTGTCCCAGAAAATCATCTTAATACGTGTAGACAAATACAACAATATGAAAATAATTAAGAGTGATTTTAAAGCTAATTTACACATAATGATGATACAGAAGTATAGAATGAACTTGGTATGGTCTTTAAGTGCTGAGTTATATGGACATCTGAAAAATCTATTTCATTGTATCTACAGTTTATAATGTTCATGCATCTACAGGATAATTTATCTCAGAGTTAAAGGCTCCAGCAAAACAGGAAACTGAATGTTAAGAGTGATTGACAAACCAAACGAAAATCATACAAAACACAACAGTTTGGCTTCATTTCATAATGAGGGGTGTAAGCTTGAATGTTGAACACTGTGTCTGATCATCTAGAAGATCATCTATGCAGCAGTCTGTCAAGGCAAGAAAGCCTCCATCAAGGACAGAGGAAATGAACTATTGTACAACACTGTTTCAGATTTTCGTTGAACTGCACCAGTAATAACTGGTATCCAAAAGAAAAGTTGAACTCTTGAACTCTCTCCACGTCACCCCTCCTTTTAAAGAAAACTTGTTCTTTTCCCTTTTTGCACTGCTCAACCTCCCCTCTCTTTGAAGCTGTAATGGTGCATTCCTTTGTGTCTCTGAGCGACTCCCACCCAGCTGGCAGCTGGCTTGGTCAGTGCTTCCCCTCCCTAATGATGGCAAGTGAAGCAGCACATCCTCTTAGTCCTCCCTGATCCCACAGTGTGAGGGAGGAGGAGTCAGGAATGCTGGCATGAACGCCCGAGATCATCCCCACTACTGAGGAATTGTCTTCAAAAGCTAAAGAAACACATCCAGTCACCTTGTCAGTCAGACTCAGCGGAAATGTTGTGCTTTCACTGAAATTGCTGAAATTGGAAGCTCGACGATGATTGACAAATTGACAACAAATTTCACTGTCTTTAAGATCACAACCTGGACACAACACTGGTCAGTTGTTTTAAATGTAACTTTTCAATGCTGTGAGCACCACAAACTAAGTCCCAGTCATGTGCATTATGTTGTGATGAGGACAGATATGTCTGCGTCACAGAGCTTTTCAACCTCTCGTGCAGTCATTCCTTTCTTGCAAAGTTTTAAAGCGCCACTACAATTTTTTGTCTTATTGGCCTCATTGGGTCTGCAACAGATTTGAGTGCTCAATTCTCACTAACATATATGCAGGAAGTGATACATTCAATGACACTGAATGGTAATAGCAGTTAAACAGAAAATACTTTGGTTTCCATGAAAGAATACAATATTGTGTCCCCCATAAATTTATATTTGCAAACTTGAATTTCTACTGTAGTCCAAAGTAAATTATTACTCACATGTAGTAACATGGTCAACTAATTTCAAATAATTTCATCTTCCAACATTTTTTTTACTTTCAGATGAACACTGAGCAGCTTGGATTGCTCTGGGTTAAACTAGCTAGCTCCTATCAACGAGCTGCTGCTCACCATCTTCTCCTTCAGTTGGTGGGCTCACTGGAGCTGCATCTGCACGACAAGGGCAGGACTGAGTATTGATTAAAGTTTATTATTAAATTATTACATTTTTGACTAAATAGACTAAACGTAATGACTGTAAGAATGTGCATGTGTGTGTATTTCGGACCTGTGTATGTAAAAATGAACAACAGAGTGAAAACTTGTAATTAATAAAGTATGTAAAAAAAGTGGATGATCTTAATCTATGGAGAGTATTGATATCAAACCATCAGAGTGATATTATTGTACTATTGTGAGCTTGTGATGCTATGAACAAAATGCTAAAGGGACTGTTGAGGTTTTCATGGGCACTATATGGACACTTGCTTTTCTTGGACAAAATTAAGTAACAAATGGTCACCCTTGGTTCTCCGTTTCAGCCCTTTCTCTGCCTGTCTTTCTGTTCCTGGCAGTCTGATTTTGGTTTTGAGGGAGACATTATGTACACACACTGAGACACGCTGTCAGCTAGTTCAATCTTCCTGACTCATGAACACAGATAGTTAGGACCGAAACATTCATTATTTGTACTGACAGGCAGGCTACCTGGGCGCTTTTAGCAAAAAAGAATGGACCAGGACATTTTATTTCTATATATTATGTAAGAAGTCCTACATATTTCCCTACATAATTAATCTTTCTCCCCCTTTACAGTGCCCTTGATCTCCATTTACACCTCCATTTACATTAATATGAGATCAGTATCTGGATATGTTCAGCACAATAACATCTGGCTATGGTCCTATGAATTTACACCTGCTAGAAGTAAGTGTTCTAATTATCTCTACTCTGCTCTGCCATAATTGTGCCTAGGTCTCAATATATACACTACAGGCCAAAAGTTTGGAAGCAAGATCAAATTTGTACAAAAAAAAGATCATAGTTTCATTCGGTATACTTTGCAACAAAATAAACATGATTATTATATAACAGAGTAACTTATCAGAAGACATTTTTACTATAATTATCAGGTATTTGAGTTTTTCTTGCTTAGACTTTGCTTTCTTCAAAGTAACCTCCTCTGGCTTTAACAACAGCATGGCATATACGAGGCATTTGTTCCACAAGTTTTTTAAGGTATGTGCCAGGAATTGCTTTCCAAGCTTTCTTAAGTTCATCAATAAGAGACTGCTGATTTGTGGGACGCGCTTTTCTGACTGATCGATCCAATTCATCCCACACAAGCTCAGAATTGGAGAGAGGTCTGGAGACTGAGGGGGCCAAACCATCTTTTGAAGAACACCTTCCTCTTCTTTTTTGTCTAGGTAACATCAATGTATACCTAAAGGTAAATTGAGGAAAATGGTGCATATCAATGAAAGCAAAGTCTGATCATGCAGTAAATACATCCCAAAATACATATAACTCATGCTGGTTTTTAAGAAAGGCATTGTGAACAGAAACTTGAATTTGCTTCCAAAATGTTTGATCTGTATTGGCCTTGCTTCCAAACTTTTGGCCTATAGTGTACATAGGTTGGTGATAGGTGGTCTGGCCAACAAAAATTAAAGGTAACAATTCAGGGTGCTATCAAGGGACTGCTAAGGAATGCAAGGTGAGGGTCATGTGACAGCAGCTGTAGGCTACTTTCCTTATAATTTTTCTAACTAAGATTACATATTATAAAGTGCCAAATAACTTCATGTGGGGTTAAGTTCCTACTACACTGGGTCCATGCAGATGTGCAGAGCCAGTGGAGAGACAAGTTAGCAGGTTATATCTGGTGTTTATGTGACCCTGGTTCTTTATGTTGTCCCTCAGAAGTCTCCACTGGTATTGATGGTGTATGGGCTCACCTTATTTTCCTTTGCAGAGTGGGTTGTCTGTAACTTTTTGACAGACAGCTTAAAATAGCATGAAAAGGCATCAACATTATCGAGCAACAAAGCTGGACATTTGGGGGAAGCTTAAGTAACGATTTATAAATCTGCTGTGAGTTCAGAAAAAATGAGGATGTCAGGAGGAGTGCAGACAATAACAAAGGGGAAAGGCAAACTACATCGTTCCTAAAGATCATTTATGTTTTTACTTTGGAACAAACAGAGGTCCAGAGAAAGGACTACAGTCAGGGCTGAAGGCCTCTAGTCTGCTGTGTATGTTTACAGTAGGACTACCTATGGCTACAACAATGTACTTACAGGAGACTTCAGAAGCTTAGTGAATTGAGAGTGCTGTCCATTGTTGTTATGGAGTACTGTAAGTAAAGCGTTCAGCTAACAGCCAAGGCAGCTGTAGAAAGTGACAGATTTTTTTGTTCTGTGTAACTGTCAAGAATATTAAAGGATAAGAATACTACTCTCCACTTCAGACCCTCATTTCTCTGTGTCATAGAGCTCCTCCTACACCATTAATGGTTCACTTATGGGTTTGTCAGTCACTGCAATGGGTGACACGTGCCTTTATTACCATGAACTACTACTTATTATAGCATTACTTATTAGGACACCAAATGTGGATTCATCCGCAGCTTAAGATAGTCCCCCACAAACACACTATTAGCCTCCTGTTTGAGTAATGTTTGCTGACAACAACAGTGAGTCTTTTAAAAAAATAAATAAAAAACTATATATTTGCTGTTATTAAAGATTCCTTCAGCTGCAGTGAAGGATCTGAGGCTGAGTGCCACAGTCAGGGAAGGCAAGTCATAAAATATTGAGAAACAGATGGACATTTTTGGTTTTGGTCTTTTTATGGGATGTGCTGACAGTATGGAAATAGACACTTTAAGTTTTAAACAAAGCTTTTGCCCATAATGGACCTCCCCAAGAGGATTCAGTTCACATGATTTGTTATGTTTTTCTCTACTGCTGAAATCCACTTAATTGTATACTTTAATTTTTTTAATGTTTTTTTTTTTATGTTGTTTGATATTTTTTGTTATTTTCGACTTTGTTAAAGAAAGTAATATCTGACTCTTTGAGCCACCTAACACACCTAACACAGCAAAGAAGCTCACCAACTATTGCTGTTAATTCCACATATGATGGCTCTCTGACTTTCCCCTTGTATCATCATCAGACCAGAATTTCTACTTGTACACAAAGAATACCAACATCTAACAAACATCATGAAAAGTACTGAGCACATTGTTGCTTCTTGCTGGATGAACCCTTTTGATTTTAGACTCCATGGTCTCCAGGTCAAACTTTACATGTTAGAGCCACAGAGAAAAGCAAAGTTCAGTATATTGTGAAGTGCCATGTAGCCACTAGTGCTATATATAGTGCTTATAGTGGGGATTCAGACTTTGATCTTCATTATCTTTACCTCTTTTACCATCTATTTGTGTCCCTTTATTTACTTTTTATTGCTCCTCATTTGTATTATTTTATGAGAATGATATTTGCCTCAGTCTGACTGTGGATGCAGGGTGTAGCCGTGATTTAAAATCATTATTACAACTCACAATTTGCTGTCACCGCACTGAAATGTCAACCATGGCCCACGTATCCTTCAGACATTATGACATATATTGACATTTTGCTATACAAATAAACTTCATTATAGTCTCTCCCCCCCTGGCCCTCAGAGTAGGGTGCATGGTGCACCCTCCCACCCTCCTGCACCTCCTCCTCCACCCATCTGCCCCTCGCTCTCCCTGACTGGATGGCTGGCTGGCAAGTGACAGGACTGACAGACGAGGCCTGTTCCTGGGTTAGTATCATGTCGGCAGGGAGCGAAGCCTCCCGGCGGTGTCAGCCATCATGGTGCCAGCTCCAGGTCTAATGAGGGAGACTGCCGCCTCGGCATTCCCTCCCCGGTGTCAGGAATCGGCCGACAAATCAGCAGTGCATCACGGGCCCAGCACAAATGATATGTTGACAAATGCAGATATTTCACTTTTAATTGACACTAAGAGACGGAGATGATCCGGCTGCCAGGGCTTCTGAGGAGACAAGGACAAGACAAGATGGGAAAGAGATATGCAGAGGGAGAGAGAGAGCAGGGAGGGGGGATGCGGGAGGGGGGTAAAACAGCGTTGGAGAAAAGAAGATAATGGAATAGGCCTTGGAAGATGTTTAATATTTGCGCAGGGTGTCATTTTTTCTGTGTGTTATGGTTGAGGGGGAGAAGAAAGGGGGGTTGAGATTAGAGGTGTGTGTTTCTGAGACTTGTCAGCGCTGACAGCCGCTGTATTATACGGCAGCCTCACAGCCGACTGACTCTTCTAAACCCTGACAACATTGCCTATTCATTTAGCCAGGTGGGCTTTCTCTGTAAAGTCCCCTATCTCAACTCTGCCTGACAAAGGCTGGATTAGGGAACACTTGATACTCTGCTATATGGTTTGCTCTTATTGTCTGCTTGCTAATTCATTTTTGGGCCTATAAAAGCCTTTTTTTTAAATAAGTCACACAACACAATTTCTATATTGATGTTTATGATAAAGTTTTTAGATTAGTTAGTAGTTAGTATAACCCCAATATACAAAAGAAAATAAATAATGCTACATATCTGACATAATTTGAAAATCAAAATTAAACAGTCCCTCCAATATTTAATTATCTGCACATCAGAATACTTCAGTTCTGTCGAGCAGCTCCAAGAGAAATTTTTATACAATCTTTGGTCTGAATATTAGATCTGCCAATTTCAACAGATTTAGGAAGAATAAAGTGATAGTTGTTATCTGGCTGGATACATTTGTTGTTACACCTGACACAGGGATATATTTTTGTTTGGTAGGATACTTCTGACCATTTTCTTTAAACATGGTTAAAATCTTACTTATGATGATGTTAACATTACCATATGATATTCCTCATTTCTACAGAAAATAGATTAGCTGTTAATTGTTAGAAAACTGAAAACCTGAACAGCCAGCATGAATCAGTGAACCCTCAGAAAATGTGTGCAGCTCTATTCCAGACTAGGGTCTGCAAATTTGGATCTTGTTTGATCTTTATTTTGTTTTGTGCTTAATAAGAAAGGATAAAGAAATGTCTCACTGTAATACATTTTACTAAACTATTTTCATGACATCTGATGGTGGCAACACAGATTTTCCTGCTTTATGTCTGGAGTTATCACTTTATTGGGCAAAATAGGGATAAGCCCTATAGATAATGAATGAATGAATGAATGAATGGATTATAATATAATATAATAGTCTACAATACAACACCACCACTAATTGCAGCCTCTTCCTAACTATTTCCTACCAAAGATAAATATATTTAAAAAGGTCTACATGAGGTCTGTGTATTCTTTTAGGATTACTTTTGAGCATTTTGCATTTAATTGACAGTATATAGTTGAGGGAAATGAGGTAATGTCAACAATGGTTCTGTTGTATTTAAGTTTCCCAGTAAGCTGTGACAGTGTGACAGTGAGCCAGCATGCACAAAACCAGGACACTGAACCTGAGGCTGCTAAATTATATTCAGCCATCATTAGTTCATTATTTACACCGGTGCTTTTCCCTCTGACATGTCAAAATGTCTTCTGTGAAAAGGGGCATATGTTCAGTGTGTCAGAGTGGAGCTGATTAAACTCTCTGGTCATTTAAGCTTTTGGAAATGGTCTGTGGATGTTCTGAATTATATTATATCGTACAGATAAACTCTGAAGGAGCTCAGTTTCTGTATTTATCAACTAAAGCTCTCATACATTGTTTCTTTTTTCTTTTTTGAAAGAAAGACACTTAATCCTTTTGTCTGAAGATGACTGAAATGCTATCAGCCTGATGCAGGCCTGTTGTGAATTTGAAGAGCAAACATCTAAAGAGTACAATGCAAAAACTTAAACTTAAAACTAAAATAATTGCTAAAGAATGAGACAAAGGAATTGTTATGTGTATGCAAACATCATGGTTTTTGCCACTAGTGTATGTATTTCCTACTGTAACAGAAATAATTCCTCCTGTAAGTATCCTGACAGCCCAGTCAGATGGGGGGTTTCTCTCAGGCCTGCTGTGTCTTTGATGTCATTTAATGTTAATAGGACATGGAGGCTTCTCTCTTTTAAAGTGACTTTCAGGTGCATCATTGGTGACTTATCCGTCCAATACAATTAATACACATAAAGATTCAGCTGTAAATTCACCTAAGAGGGCAAGCTGTGGGGAGATTAAGGACTGTTTGCAATCTTACCATTTTTAGGAGAAAGTTTTACAGCAACTGTGGCCTCCAGCTGGAAAGTGCAGACAAATGTAAGAGGAAATGTTTCCCTAAGTTTGTCTTTATAAAGGTCCAGCAGGATTTGTTCTCCTAAATATATAAGATATTAGAATATATTCGTACTCGCTGCATTGTGGCTCGGAGACAAAAAGGCTCACCATATAACATACAATACAATACAATAACTGCACTTTATCTGACTTTATATTCTGTGTTCTATTGTTAACCATTGTAGCCTGTGGACAGTGATGTGTGTGACTGAAATATCTCAACAGGTATTATTAAGATCGTCATGAAATACATGCTGGTACACTGGATCAATCCTACTGCTTTTGGATAGGCAAAAGGATAAGGCTTGAACCAAAAATACCAAGATTGAGACAAATTTACCCCGATCAGTCAAAGCTGTAAACATGACAGGCTGGAGACGATGGGATTTGGATTCATCTGAAAGACTCCTCTTGTGGCTTTCCTAAATTTCTACAACAAATCAGGAGGTAACATCCTGATATAATGATTGGCAAAAGCATGAAAACAAGTCCCAGACTGATAATTAATAAAAGATGTTTTAATTAAACCTGCTGGCTAGGATCATTTGTACACAAGCCTGAAAATTGAAAATCACATACCCAACATAAAATGATAACTTGAAAAACGTTTGCAATCAAAAAGTCCAAATTAAGTCAATTAAAGTCAAAATGATATATATAGCCCAGTATCAGAAATCACAGTTTGCCTCAAGAGACTTTACAACAACAACACCCTCTGTCCTTAGACTCTTAATCAGATGAGGAAAAATTCCCCACAAAAACTTTCAAGAGGAGCAACAGAGGAAGACAGACATGCAGTAGATGTCATGTTTATAGAACGTTCCAATAAAAATGATGAAGTGAAACACAAGTGAATCCAGGAGGATGCTGAGCAGCTTCAGGTGATGCCAGAAAGGTCGAACCTAATCCACATGACCTCCTCTCCATCATGGAGACCTGGAAAGAGGACACACAAACACAGAAAGGAACAACTTTCATACAGAGGTATATTACAAACAGAGTCACTGAGACTGAAACCTAAATTAGCTGGATTAATACTGAACCAATTTCACACGCCGGTATTACAATATAAATAACTTTAGTCACCCAATTTTTTTTTTTTAATAGTGTACACAGTTACAGACAATTGTGAGGATTTCAAAAAGAACATTTAACCATCCTAAAGCAGGTAACAACACTCACTCCTGGTCCATATTCAGGCCATGGAGAAAATAACCCCAATCATTCAGTGAATTTAAAATAATAATATAATGATAATTTAAACAAAAAAAAAAACACTGGATCCTTAATTTCCATAATGCAACTCACAGTACTGTATTCATTAGACCCTCCCTGCATGGTAAACATCTTTCTAACTCCACTCACATCAATATGAAATCAATTGATTTTGTTTTTACACATATAATGTTACTGTTTTACATTATTAGGTCATCCTCTTTAAACGGTGAGTCCAAAGTAACTTAAACAGTGACTTCCTCTTGTCTCCCACTGACAGTGACCATCCATCTCTTCTTCTGCCTCCATCTGTCTTCCTCTGAGTAGCCCCTCTGTTACTGTTCCCTGTCATGACCACCAGAGGGCAGACATAAGCTGCAGCTTTGACTGAGCCTTGACAAGCAGAAAGAGACCATCCAAGTTTCAACGTGTTTATTTCACATCCTTGGGCTTTGCTCATCAGATCAGTTTAAATAACTAACCCTCCCAGCTTCCACATTTCTCTCATGAATAAAGCTGTGGCCCTTAGTGGTGCCTGCACTGTCTCTTGGCAACGCTAGACTGCTCTCTGAAGCTTAATACACAGTCACTCACACAGACACACACATGAAAACCCACAAACACACACACACGGCACGGGTAATAGTTGCGGGTCACAACAGAAACATCATTAGATATCCAGCTGTCAGCCACTTTCTTGGATTCTAAATTGGACGAGTGGGTGAGAGTGATACAGCACAGCCGAATAATGACTCAATTGCATACTGTCTGATCTGTTAAAAAAACCCTGGTGTCTTCTCACCTTTAAGTGTCTACTGGAAGTGAAGGCAGACAGACTTAAAGAACCGAAGGTATCAAGTTGAGTCTGGGCTGAATCGCTTGACTCGAGGGGGTGTGGGGGGGTGAGGGCTCGCTTTCTCACGGAAGTAAGAGTTTAAGAGAGGGCTTTAAGTTTCACATGAAGGCAAGAGAGAGTATTTACTCTGCTGATGAATTTGTGGTTAATTGTGAGTGTTGGTGTGTATGACTATGTGGGGGGAATGTTAATGTGTACCCTTGGGTAAGGCTGATAGAGAGGGAGACATCCCTCATTAAAAGTAATTAGACCTGCAGGAGAGGATCCCCCAGCCCAGGAATAGATATGCACACCACATCCACATACATGCACACACATGCACACACATGCACACACACACACAACTGTGAGGACCTCTTGCACTCTAGACACTAAGACATGCATGCATGCACACAAACACAGCAGTGCATCCATACAGTACACCACACAGCCTGATCCAGGTCTAATTTTCTATTTCTAGCTCAGACACTTAAACATCACACATTAATCTTTCAATATGCCTGAAAGCAATATTTATAGACTTTTTGGAAAAGAATAACAAACATTCAGTTCACCATTTGTCAGTACAGACTTAAATGATCATTTATTGACTTGGTTATTTTTTGGGTCTGATTGTCCCACTGCATGTGTTTCTTGATCTGTGATGTCACCATTTCCCTAAATCAGCATTTAATTTAGTAAATTCAATATTATCATAACTGGCACAAATGATGACAAAAACAATTAAAATAAGGTTTTAATAAAATGACAATGCTGTCTTGTTTTCTAAATCTTCACTTTAAAGTTTAAAAAGTGAATGTGATTTCTTTCATTTTTATTTAATAATATTTTAGCTTTGTATGGACAAAGGTATAAATCCTGAAGCAACATATAAAGATAACATGTTTCAAATTGATATGTGGTCCTTGGCCTATTAAATATTTTTAGTAAGTAATGTGCACAACAATGCAATAGCGCCATGGGGATGAAGGGATGAAGTCTGCAGCAACATCACTCATTCCAAGTGGGGAGCAAAATATTACAGCTATCATACTATAAAATGAGAAAGGAAGTCATTTATTGGTAAAGTAGTTGCCTGCCTGTTTTTTTGTGCACAAAAAAAAATATTTTTATGGATGACTACAACAGAAAAAGTACAGGTATCATTTCAAGTTTTTGTCAAAAAAAATATGAATAGAAATGTGTGTAGAACTTTGTTTTGCAGCATGGGTGCTTTTGGTTTTGATACACTGAATTATTATATTTTACTGCTAAAATTTCTATTCTCTATTCTTTACTACTACTATTTATTGTGCTGTACTATACTAAGTAATATATTGACTGAAGGACTTTTATTTGAAATTGAGTAATTTAGGAGAAAGTGCTCTTATTTTGAAAATTAGAACAAGCATATGTCCCTGGTCCCTTCCCTCTCGCCTCTCTCTACAGTGTGCACAAGCTGGCCTCCCGCGTCTCTTCGTCTCTCACCCTGCAGTGTTGCCTGGTCTAATTCTTTCTGTATAACTCACTTTCCTTCATTGCTCTTCTTCTGTTTACTTATCTTTTATGTAAACTGTTGATTTCTCATTTCCTTGTTGTCCAGTTGTTGTCTATCCTCTGTTACGTCCTCTCTTAGTTGATTCATGCTGGTGAACAGGAGTCTGTACAGGAGCAGTGATCTGCTTGGTTGTTCTGATTCAGGTTTGGGGGATGTTCATTTAGGCCTGTGCTTTTCCTACCATGGTAGCTGCTATGAAACATTTGCACTGTTGCAGGCTCACAATGGCTTTACTTCCCCAAAGTGGATTAATGGTTTATACCTTGGACTGATCCATGGAAAAATGATTTTTTTGCAGTTGTAGACTTTGCAATTGCATCAACATGCATGGAATGTACACAGGCAACAATGACTTCTTTCATTATTTTTGTATGTAAATCAATGATGTGTCTTTCTCTGTAAACACGTTTTAATGTTAAAGAACAAAGTGGTCATTTAGTTGCAAAATGTGGTTCCCTCAGCACTGACTGAAGGGAACAAACAGTAACCTGTCTTTACTGTAGCCGTCTGTATATAACAGAGTCTGTAGCCAACTCTGTTATAAATGACAAATCGCAGTCGAAGCTTCTCTCGAGTCTGCTGCACAGTACACACCCAGCAGAAGGGTCAACAGTTTTGGGTGAGTGCAGGGGGCTAGATTCAGTCAGACTTTGTTCACAGCTGTATTAGAGAGGGGATGGGGAGGTGAACATGAAAGCCTGGTGCTGTTTGTCTGTACTTGAAACAGCAGGAATCTGGGGAGGAGGAGAACAACAGAGCTAATTAGTCAAGAGGAGCTGACAGAGCCCAGCCAAGTGGTTCATCGCCAGTCAGAAAGGGGGAGGCAGTGCTGAGGGCATGGACATCAGGGTTACACTCATTTCTTGGTTTGCAGGTGCTGGACTTTTATTAAATATCACATATTGTGCAGCACATCATAAGCTACAATAAAGTTTGCATGTATAAATGGACTTCATTAGTATGGTTATTATTATTATCCAGTGGTTTTAATATAGCTAAAGGGGATCCCTTAATACATATTTGGGATCAAAATAGCAAGACACAAAATATTAACAAAGATCAGCATTCAGCTGAAGCAAAGACAACCTAAGGGGTAAGAGAGGAAGCCAGGCAGGAGGAAATGGACAGAGATACACAAAGAAGACAACAATCAAAGGAGGATATAAGGCTTCAGCATCCTTCAAAACAGCACGTTTGTATGATGTAGTTGCAACCACACCCAGCAGCAACGATTTTCATTTCTTTTCTAAGTCCCAAAACTCAAAGGTGACTGTCAGCTGTAGAGAGGAAACATATTACAACCAGGCAGTAGTCACAACAAAAGAAGACTAGAAAAAGAACAGTCAAAATAGAAATCACCACAACAGGACATGTGCTTGTCATCTCCATTAAAAGAGGAGGGGGTAACAGGTTATTGATTGCTAGAGAGAATATATACTGTAGAATGACTTACTACAATTGTTCTTAAACTGGTTATTTTACATAGTGGTGCACAATATTACAACAATATCTGGATTATATAACATATGTGCATAATAATAAAATAATAAAACTGCACACATTCAATAGGACACCATGGTGGTTGAGTGGGTGGGACAAATGGCACAGTTTGCTTTAGCACCTATGTGACTGCCAAAATCTGTCCACAAGAAAGTATAGTTTATAAGAAAAGACCTTCAGCTTCTGATCATGATCAAACTTTTTTATGGTTCTGCTTGGGTACTCAGCAGTAGGTTAAGGTAAGAGGAAAGTCAACGTTGACTTGAAACATGAGACACTATATGTTTACCTTATTAACATTTAATTGAAACCACAATCTTTCTCTTGCCTTTTTTGCTGGCAAAAAATAAGCATGGATGTGAACCCCGGGCTAAGCCCTGTGCTGTGTGCTCCACGCTGTGGTCTTATAGCCTGCGCCTTGTGTCACATGTTGCACACCTGCACATGCCAAGTATTTGAGTACTTTCTATCATAGTTACACAAAAAATACATTTGTCAAAATATGATAAGTGACATATGGTCCAGCACACATTGATTTACAGTGTGGTCCAGATCAATGACCTGATCTGTAGCAGCTGTGATTCTAGTGTGGTTAAGTTAAGGTAATGTAAACTAGAACTGTCCTCCTTTGCCCCCTACCACCACAGACTGCCCTTTCCCCTCTTGCATGCAATGGAGGTTCATCATTTCAGCATTTTAATTAGAATTGGGCAATGCCAATGCCTATAATACATCATGACTACCTATACACACCTATTCAAAACTCAACAATCAATTGTAGTAAGGACTCATAGAGTGGAATCGTAGAGATACCAGAGGCACGCCATTGGCTGGTTCTGAACGGGCACTGCAACAGTCAATTGTGATGCAGTGCTGATTCTTTCAAAATGCATTATGCTTTACACTTTACAGCAGCGCACTCTGTAAGAATTGTATTTAGTCTGCAACCTCTCTGGTTTGAGTGCACTAATTTTGGCCTACCCATGTAAACATTATAAATACTAAAAACCTGCCAAGAATTTGCATGTGTGTCATTAAGTAGGAGTCTAGAGCGATGCTAGCAGCTCTGTGAGGTCTTACTTAGTCACAGCAGCGCTTTGAGCTATATGATAATGGCAGCAATCATCACATGCTGATATATCAATATCAGCATGTGATGATATATCAATATTTTTATATAGACAATGGATGAAATAATTATATGCAATGTGAAAGGTGTCACCCATATTGATGAGTCCACAGAGAATTATCATCTAACTGCTTCAAATGCAGGTAGTTCAGGTAGTTGGTTCCATTAAATGCTACTTAACATTTTTTCAGCAAATACTGTACTTTTAACTCCATTATGTTCTTCTTCTGCTTCTACGTACATGAAACCAACATTTTGAATTCAAGGCTTTTACTAGAATTTTGACTAGATTTGAGTACTGGAGCAGTAAAACAATAGCTTGCAAGATATCTTAAAATCTACATCTAAGTGGTATGTTCAAACATCATGTTTTTCAGTCCTGTTGTTTCCAGATGATCCCTTCAGGCCTAATGCAGCAGATTGAGTATTTATCAAAGGAGTAAGATTTAACAATAAGCAGGCCAGTGTGAACGAAAGGGTTTTGACTGATGATGGTGACTTGTTGGATAGGGTTGCACCTGGTGTGCCTAATGTGTCACAGGAGCTTGTCCATCCAATGAGGCGTGACACAGTACTCTGGGCTGCTACACGGGACTGTGGATCCAGCCCAGACAGCTGAGGGAGCGAAGTATGAGGCTACAATGGGAGAGTTTATTATGTTTACCATCAGCATTTTAGCAGGCTAACATTTGCTAATTAGTACTTAGCACAAAGAGCTGCTGAGCCAGGTGCAAATGCCATTAGCCATTCCAGGTATTTGATGATAAATTAAAGTAGTAAAATAAACATTTTCACCTGATGATGGTGCCAAATAAAAAGTCAGAGAATCATTAAACTTATTACAGTTGATCCAGGGGGGATCGTATGTCTGTACAATACATCCAATATTTGTGGAGACATTTAATTAAAAGGAAACTCCAGCCCCAACAAGACCATCAAATTTGGTTCTATAATTTGAGCCCACTGTCTACCAAAGTCTTGCTGATAAATTATGTGAAACATGGTTATGGCCTCCTCACCTGACCATAACAACACCCATACTGCCAGCCACTAAGCAGAGTGGATGTGTTGCCTTATGGCTGCAGTCAGGAAGACTAAGAGAAAAAAGAGGGAAATGAGTTGGAAAATTGGAAGGAGTACAGTTTCCAGCTTCCTACCCCTCAATCAGCGCTGCTCCAGCTCAGCCCTCCCCGCAGTGTCACTCAGTCTAATTCTTTCTATTTAGCTTGCTTTTGGTCTTTTTCTGTTTACTGGTCATGTAAGCAGTTGTTGGCAAAGGAGGATGGGAAGTTTTCTCACTACTTGGTTGTTTGTTGGTTGTTAGTCTGCCATTGCATCTGCTCACTGAAGACAGGGAGACTGACCGAATTAGCACATCTGTGGGGAGGGGAGCTGGTGTCAGACTCCCCCCTCGGCTATGATTGGTTGTTTTCAGCTTTAATCTACAAGTCAATTTTCAATCTAACCTCCTGTTTATCCAGATAAATGGTTTCCATGTTTTCATACTTCCATTTTTGGAAGAATTTGAAGATTCTATCTTGGATTTTTTTTCCTGCACTCTGACAAAATCTTAATTATTGGTGATTTCAATATTAATTTGAATAAGGCTTTTGATCCTCTGAGTCTTAATTCACATAACATTACATTATTGATACTTTCTGTTTCACTGAGTTTGTATATTTGTCTCTTGAGAGACATCATCTAAACTGGTTTTTACTTAAAGACCAACTACTCGTCTGCTTGACTTCCTTCCGGCTAAAATTCTTTAAGATCTATCCTGGCTCTCACGTGGTTAAAATCTTAATGATATTAAATAATTATTTCCTGGTGTGAAATATGGAGTATCTCAGGTCTCTGTTCTTGGCCCTCTGCTCTTCTCTTTATGTATTTCACCTTTTGGAGAAATTATTAAAATACATTTCCACTGCTATGCTGATGATATGTAGCTGTATCCGCCTGTAAAGGCAGATAATCATGCTCAAATGATCTGCTGTGATGTCACATAATTTCCTGTCCCTAAATTTTGATAGAACTGTGATGCTTGTACCTCATCTGGATCATTTTCTCCAGGACTTCCAGCCTCTCCGCTTGTCCTCTTTCCAGGTCTCTATGGTGGAGAGGAGGTCGGGTGGCTCAGGTCCAACCTATTTTAAGGGTCCTCTTGGATTCATCCTGTTCTCATGTGTTTTACTATCTACATTTCTGTCATCATAACTTGTATAGCTATTTGAGCTGTTCTGTACATATGACATCTAGCTCTTGCTCTTCCTGAGGTTTTTTCCGTTTTTCTCCCATAAAAGAATAAAAGAATAAAGAAGATAAAAAAAATAAAAGTGACTTAATTTGACTTGATATTTCAGTCTGAACTAAGTCGTATGTTGTGCTCATTTTCACTGTCTCAAGGCTTATACAATAATGTTAAATACAGTAGTCTTTAATACCCAAAGAAATTGAGATTCCAATGAAAGCTGACCACTATTTTAGATGGCCGCTAATCAGTGGTTGCCCTCTGAGGAATTCTGACTTGTTTACATTTATAATATTAAAGATAACCATAAAAAATATACTTAATTATCACACTCATCAGGATTTAACAGCTGATGCAAATCAGTATTTTCACCCAAACTTGTCACTGTTACCTCCGTCTTCTGCTATGGGTAGGGAGTAGACAGCAATGTGTTTCTTCTGATAGCCTACACATTAAGTTACCAGCCACTTGTTTTCACCTGCCAGTAAAGAGCTTCCCTAGCATGGTTTAACACATGCAAAGTATCATACTGTGCCCCTGGTCCCAGAGGTCCCCCAATCAACCACAGGAGCTGCAGTGACAAGGACATGATCCCTCACAGGCAGCAATTTAATGAAGCACCTGGCCAAGCCAGAAGCACCAATTCTGGAAATTAAAACCAAGTTTGGTGAGTTGCTTTATATTGGTTTTATACACCAGCAGTTGAAAACTTCCAATTTAAATAGAAATCCTTTCCTAAATGAACATTTTTGGGTGTTTTTTTGGCTCACATTATCTCTCTCTAATAGAAAATGAATATAATGTCTGAGTAAAATTGTGCTCTACTACAGTAATAAACATGACTTCTTAAATGTGTCACAATTTTGAGAAATATATTTTTTAACCCAGCACAGGGCAAAAAAAAAAACTAACCCATGTGGCGGCTTTTCACCAATGTCAGAAGTGCTGCTTGATCCTCACCTGCTGTGGCAGATAAAGGAGTGGGCTCAGTGCATATGAAAATATTCATACATATTGAAACCACAGCAGGCCTGATCCAGCCCTCATTCATAATCCATACTCCTTAAGAGCCCCAAGAACAAAATATTTCTTAGTGCTCAGCTTTGGCATTCATTACGATACATTCTCCCACTGTTGCTTAGTTTGGACCAGACTGAATGTAGAAAAGGGTTCCAGAGAATAAAGCTGTGTGGCCCAAATATAATGTGATTATACATGCAAGGCATAATGCATTTGGTACCTGGGAGGCTTTTTTCCATGGGCAGGTAGATAAGGTCAGACGACAAAGGAACAGGATTGACAGATTGTGAATAAAGGCACCACACATTAGTTATATAGCTGTGCTGCAACACGCCAAGTATAGGCTGATGTTGCATTCCCTCTTTGGATTAGCAGGATTACATTTTAATTAGAAGCACTCAAAATGCCCATTTATGATGCCCTGATAGACCAGGCAAGAATGTGAGCAACTGTTGCTCTGAAAGGCTCCATGATTCAAACAGCAACAGCACAAATAATTCACATTTCTGTCTATGACTGATTTCTTCAGTGTGTCAGAAATTAGACTCACAGCTGGTTCATGGAGGCTTTTGTCCCCTTGTCTGGAAGTGTAGAAAAAACACCCTCTACAAGAACGTATAACTGAATCAGTTCAGTTCATGAGTTATTGTTGCCTTTTTTGTGTGATCAATACATCTACCCCTACTTTCCCCAAATGTCTTTAAATAAACCCAAAAGTGGCTGATTTCAACTATAATCATGTGCACCACTGACTCCCGTCAGATTAAAAAAGGCTTTGGCACTGCAAAGTGTCTTTTCTGGGGATATTAGATTGGCCTAATACAAAAATAAATATGTTGGCTTTTATATTTTTTTACTTCTTTGTTATGTCAGTTATATGACAGCATGACCAGAGAGCCATAGTCCAAAAAGTTTGGCCCATTATCCACAAAAAAAAACACATGACCACCTTAAACAATGTGGATCTATGATCACAATTAAACAATCATTTTCAACACAGGAATTTCAGGAAAAAAATATTTTAAATTGACCTTATTTCAGTGTACTAATACTATTTAGACAATTATACACAAACTAAATGTAAAGTATTTTTCTTTATTTATTTATTTAAGGCTGTGTAGATATTATGAATATGTGTGTCAGCATACTGTTGTCTGTTTACACAAAGCTTCATTTGAAATAATCCTTAGGAAACTCTCACATGTGGTTTAGCAGTTGGGTCTGTTTTTTAGCGATGTTAGCAGCAAGGCTCTGCAATGTTCGTCCTTCCACCACTTTGGGCCTTACAGAAAAAACCCCAACGACTGTTTGAAGAATTGCCATACAATTTTTTTTTACAGACATTCAAGGTTTCTAAAGAATGAATCCTACTGATTTGGTGAGCTCCTGACTTTTAATCTAGCACTGCCAAGGTCAACATTTCTATTAGTCCAACTTTGGTTTATTACCAAATACCTGCAAAACTAAATGTAACTGAGTTGTACTTTGTGTTGAACACTGGCATGTTAACTTTATCATTGTAAGCATGTTAGCATGCTGACATTAGCCTTTAGTACAGGCTAACAGAGCTGCTAGTGTGGCTGTGGACTCTGAGTCTCATTAAAACAAGGACAGTATCAGTTTAATGTATCAGCTCAGTGTTCCAGTCTGTATCTTCTCTTCCAACTCTCTTTTTCTTCTTCTCGTTACTGTCAGAGTGGGAAGAAACAACTATCCCCAACAGAGCCTTATACAGTATGTACAGTATGTGTGTGCACACTGTATACATGAGACTATATGTGTGTGTGTGTGTGTGTGTGCGTTTCTTCATGTGAGTGATGGAGAGCTGATTAACAGGGTGGTGAACAGCCGAAAAAAAGCACATCCTGAAAAACACACCACATGCAAATGCGTTTGTCACTCTGACAGTATGTCTCAATTAAGACCCGAAAAGCCGAGCAGAGCCGGTCTGAGCTGCCAGCTTCACTGACCCCCACCCCCAAACACACACATACACACATTACGTCCACACACTTCCTTACAGCATAGCGAAGAACTGAAAAGAACAAAGAAGAAAGAGGGAAAACTGAAGGGAAGGGGAAAGAGGAAGCCTTCAGCGGCGTGACAGCGGGGGAAATTCTTGAGAGGAGTCTGTACGGTAAATTGACAACCGGAGAACCACGGCGAGGCGGGATGGTAATGATAAGACCGGCTAGAGCACACACACCACTGATGCCAGCGCTAGCCGTAATGACAACAATAATGGCAAACAATAAACACTCAGATCCGACATCCCACCGCAGCCCCCCACACGGCTGACGGCTACTGTGACACAACTCTCTACTGCTTTATTCTGCAGCAACACACATGTAGAAAACACACCAACTGAAACTGACATACACACTGTATATATATATATATATATATATATATATATATATATATATATATATATATATATATATAGGCAATCTGTGCACACACATATTCACAAGTATGTACTATAATTGGACACACACATTCTGTGCAGTCAAAAATAGCCAAACACACATACAGCACAATTCTGCACACACAAATAAATACACATACCATGAAATTAATTTCTTGCTCACAAACAAATACTTATATTCATATATGTACATACAATTACACAGAATGAGCATGCAACGGCAAACACACTTACACACCAAGTAAGACACACACACAATACTCAGATAAACAGGAACATTTTAATAGTGTGCGTAGCTGCACGCAGCAGCACAGACTCGCACTCGCTCCAGCGCCGCTGTAACAGAGAGGTGACGCCGACAAGAGGCTGACGATGGCTGATGTGGCGGTGGCTGGCTGGGTAGCCGTTTAATTAATCTCCAGACAGACAGTGGCATCAGAGAGAGGGAGAGAGAGAGGTAATGGGAGGGAAAGAAAGAGTGAAATAGGAAAATAGAGATAGAGACACAAGCAGCGACAGCCACACAGAGGCTGTGTCTGTCTTTCTGTCAGCCCTCAGGACACATCAGAAGACACACTGCAGGAGTCTCCAAAAATGTGTGACACGCCGAATCTCTGAGGCCCATCTCTGGCTCAGTGGAACAGTCCCAAGTCTTGGTTTATAGAATATGGAGGAACGTAGGGATGGGTTGAAGTCTGAGGAGCGGCCGGGTGCCTGTGCATTGAGGTGGGGGGGTCCATGGAGTTATTCAAGAGGAGGCACTGTCATCTTACTTTTTTTGGTTTATTGTGGTGCAGTCTGTCAGATTTGATGCAAATCTCAGGCTGGGCAATGTCACCTAAAATCAATATCACAATTGATTGTCACATTATACAATAAACACACTGTTCAAGACAAATATCTTTGTCTTGAACAATGAAAAGAAGGTCATAAAGTACTTAACATTATTAATGTATCATCATCATTCATTATGATATTTTGCATTAAGTTGAATCAATAGTCAAGAACAGTCAAGAACACCTACAGATATATGTTTCTGTGATGTTTAAATGTAAAATGGCTTGTGTAGGAATAATAATAATAATAATAATAATAATAATAATAATAATAATAATAATAATAATAATAATAATAATAATAAAATAAAATAAAATAATAAATAATGGGTAGGTTGCACAAACTTAGCCTGCATGCATATTTTCCAAAACTCAGCACATCAAATAAGCTGCTGGTTGACCCAACCTTGTGTCAACAGGAATACTGGAACAGAACTGGACATATTACTATTAAAACCAAAAGTATAAAACACAAACACGCAAACATCGCCAAACAATATCTGTGCACATTTGTGGAGCAGCCTTAAAAATAAAAATAAAATAAAGATCTTTTTTCACTGTTTTGGCCCTCTAGCCTTAAGCTTTGTTCATACTCAAAGGTTTTTGGAAAGGACAGTTAAAAAGACAACTTTCTGTCACCTCTAGCTTTCTTTCTGCAATGATTTCAAACTATATGTCTAAAACAGGTGTTGTCATGAACATGTATTAAGTAAGACCAGATCTGATTGAAGCCTTTGACCAAAATCAAATCATTCTTTTATATTTGTGCATACTAATACTAAATACTAAAAAGGGCAAATACATCCTGAGTTTGTCTGCATCGACATACAGTAGAGATGATAATGAAGAGCAGCAGAGGGCTGAACAGCCAGAATAACAGAGGCACAGCAGAGTAGGTGTTTGAACTACATTCAGATATATCCCTGCTATTTTTTCACACTCTCACAATAGGCAACATACAAATAACATGTGGACAGTTTAAAATTATTTTGAGCTTTTTTATTCTACACATTCACTCACTCAATTCATTCAAATTTAGTGAAGTCTCTGGAAGAACTGAGAAGCAGACAAGCAGAGTAAGAGTGCTATCACCACAACAAGCTGGCAGCAATAAAATGTATTACATTTAATTTCCATGCAAACTATAGCTCCTTCTTTTTGGATAGTAAAGACTTCAGCTGATAATTATGTAGAATTACTGCAAAGCTTTCATCAGCAAACTCAAAAACCAGCCCACCCCCATTTCAACTCTTTCAATAAAATCTATATATCCTAGTGATAGGCTTTTTTATGGTAAACATCAGTGACATATTTCTGTAAATGTAGATTGTCCTCACACAAAAAAAACAAAAAAACAACACCATCAGTAGTTTGGACAAATGCCTAAAAGTGACAGTGACATTTAATTAGTAACAGACATCAGGAACAGAAACAGTATTGGGATGTTGTTATAGATCCACAGAACTATGTAGAGTGATGGTTGGGGTAGATACTGCTGCTCATGTTTCCTGCTAACTCTAATTGTAGTTTTTTTAACCATCTGTTTTGACCTTAACCAAGTCCCTGTGGTTCCTTAACCTCTAAATCTCATCCTCAACTATAACCTGCAGTTTAAAAAGTCATTTAGCTTTGAGGACTTGCTGATAAATTCAAATGAACATGTGCAGTATTCACGTTTGTAATAAATGAATTGGTACAAACATGGTGTAACACATGTAAGCTACAACACAGTGCTTTGTTCTGTGTTTGTTCCTCAGGAATTTCTATCAAATTGAACACATTTTCAGGTTAGAGGTCTAATTTGATTAAAAAACTTCTTCATAAATTATTTAAATAAAGGCTTTTTTTTACTTTAAGTGGATTCACTTTATATACTTAGACTGAGTCTGCCATAATAAAGCTAATGATTGGACCACATTTATTTCACCATAACAGTACAGGGCTTCTTCAGTCCCTTATTATTAACATTTTTTGACACTTTGCTGTCCTCTGCTATTGATTAATGCGCTTAGTAATGTTTTTTTACAAGTAATTTTAAATAAAAGAAATTGTATCCTGTTGTTTTATTATTTTTATCAAACTAGTCAAGTAAAGGGTTTGTTTGTGTTAAAGCCTGTAAAACAGCATTTAGCCCACCGTGGGACAATAACATCCCTTCAAACCCTGAAGTCAAACAATAACAGCAATCTACATCTAGCATCTTGTTTAGTGTTTGTCTCATTAGAATAAGTTTGCATAGACAAGCAATGGAACGTTCACTAGTTCTACAGCATATAGATAATAACTCCTGATATCACAGTCAGACCACACTGACTGAATGAGATGGGATTTGGAGAGAAATGACTGTATTGGCATGTCATAAATGTTGGTGTGGTTTAAAGTGCATGTGACCTGTTTGTCATTGTACTGTGCACTGTATGTGTGTATGTGTGGTGTGTGTGTGTGTGTGTGTGACTGGACTAGTATACTATATACATGTTTGGGCCTGCACATGAGTGAGGATCTGCTTACCTGTATATGGTGGGTGTGTCTGTGGTCCCTTGGCATGGAGGGCCCGGTAACGGGGCTAATTGGGTTGGGTGTAAAGGGAGGAGTGTTTGTGTGTGTGTGTGTGTGTGTGTGTGTGTGTGTGTGTGTGTGTGTGCAGTGAGACATCAGCTGCACCTGATCTGGCTGCCTGATTAAGCTGTGTAATCTCCTGCATGAAACAACAGCTGACCAGCTCCCCGGGGTGGTGGCCACACACTAACACACTCACACACACACACCTGGGCTGGTGGCCATGACAGCAGGCACCTTAGGTTCCCAGAGGAAAGTAGTCTCTATCACACACCTGGTATCTGCACTTCCCCTGTCTCAAAGGTGAAGCCTCACAACAGAAAAACAGTTGAACAAACCAGCAGTGTGTTTTTTTTTGTAAAGGTTTTGGAATCACAGCTGTGATTGAAAACGGATCCTCGAATTGTTCCAGAGATATCTGAGCCCAACAGAGTTCATGTTTTGGCAGCACCAACTAACCTTTGCATTAATCCTCATAAATAAGTAAATAATGTGTTTCTCTGCAGTGAAATAAAAACCCCAACCTGTAGCCAACTATATCAGCACATAGCTTTTGTATATATGTCCGTTTATGCCTGAAAAAAATAATTAAGGTATTTCTTTTTCTTTAAACAGGGCCTTGGGATTGCTGCTTTCACACTAAAACTTGCACAATCCTCTGAAATTTAGCTTTGAACATTTTGCGAGCTCTCTGTTCTGCAGGAGAAAAGGCTGTGTGTAGTGATGGAGAGTGAATACATTTACACTCAAGTACAATTGGATTGGATAAAATCCCATGATGAGCATACAACATGTGATGCAACAGAATACACATACAGTCAAATTAGCAACTACATGTATTGCTTGACAGTAATATGTTGTTGAACAGACGTGGATCAATATCATATGATTTGTTTGTACTGATGTTGTTTACTTATCTAAAATTTTTCATGTTGTGTTTTTTCATGTTTTGTGTTTGTCCTGTTACACTTTGGAACAGTGTTCAACATCCTCACTTTAACATGAGAAAACTAAATTAAATCACAAGCTCACTTCAGACACGTTCTACTGTAGCTGTAGATTTAGGGACTCCTCACATCCCTTCAAGTGACTTCATATTACTGCTTTTTTCCAGTGGATAAAAATCTTTTACTCAGTGAAAGTGTAAGTTTATTGACTCTCCTAACTTTCGGGACCCCTCATACAGCTCATACATGTGAGGTCCATCACATTACTTATATCTGCTTGCAATATTTTGCATACCCACCCCACCTAATCCCAAACAAATTATTTTGATTCAAATTATGATGTATTTGCAGTAGAATTATGATTATAGTGACTGAAGCTCCTGTCTGTACTTAAAGTATAATATGATTTTTTTATTTCAAAACAAATGCAGAGCAAAGTCTGGCATACTTATGCATTTCTGAGCACAAACCCACATCTTTAACACAGCAGCCCTACCACAGACGACTACTAGAGACAGCAGTAGAGACAGCAGTTATTTTCCTCTCTAAAGCTTTCTGCAGATTGTTTTCAGATTATTCAAACCTTTCTGCATGTACAGTACAAGGCCACTGGAGGTATCCAATGCAGACACACACACCCACACACACACGACTCCAATAACTTCCCTCCCTCCCGCGCAGCGTGCTGTGGGAGCTGGTCAGCGGCGTCAGTCAATTGATTGAGCGCAGAGGAGGAGGAGGAGAAGGAGGAAGGAGCCGCAGGCCATGAGCAGCAGAGGAGGTGAAGACCTATCGGAAATCAGTGCACCATGAGCATTTCTGCCCCATATGGGCAAAACACGCGCTCAGACAGCTGCCACAGCCCTCTGTAGCCAGCTTCATCGCACACTGAGAGGGAGAATGTTAACCGTGCAGTGTCCACACTGTCCGGTGTCTAATTCTGTTCAGTGCTCATTGATTTCAAATCAACCTGCACAGATTGGAGTCAAGGCAGTTTTATTAATATGAACCAAAAACACAAATACTGTCCTTTTCACTCAATTTTACTTCATAAACAAAGGAATAAAACACAGAAGAGCAATGGAGGAGGTTTCTGAAGACAGACAGGTGTGCAATGTGTGTGTACACAGACAGCCTAATATCAAGTATTTTATTAAATTTTTATAAGTTCAGACATTGTTTCCCAATCTTGGAGTGAGGGGCCCACGTAGGTTCACCTGATGATGAATGACAAAAAAATACAAAAAAATACAACAATATATTAATGGGTAAATATTAAGTTCATTCATCTATGCAGCAAATCAATGACTCTGTTCTTTAATAAGTCATTGTTAAAATTCTTGACATTAAAAAGTATAAAGCCTTGTCTTAAATAACCAAGATTATGATAAAAATGTGGACTTAAACAGGAGTGAACTGGAACTGGAAAAAAAAAACCTGAGGAATTTTCAGACAAAGTGTAGTAGTCCTTACCTACGAATCACTAATTCTATGTGAGTAGACTCAGCTAGTTTACAATGTTATGTGGTAATATATTTTTAATTAACAATTATAATAACACATGGGGGTGGTTTCTATACAGAATTTAAAGACTGTCAATTAAGTATCCTCAATCCCCGAACACACAAAATAATAAACAATTATCAAGAAATAATCAAAGGAACCTCCACTGAAAAACTAGAGGTGTTTCTATTTCAAGTCCAAAATCACATCCATGCATCAGCCCGACCCTTGTTAGTTCATGTCTTCACTCATGTAGCTTCACCTGCATGTCATTTTCAAACGCTGGCTCAAGACCAGTTTACATCTGTCTGTTATTATCAAAATGCAAAGAGACCTTCACCCATCTTCAGTCCCAGAGAGGAGCAGCTTCTATAGATACAAGACAACAAACACTCCAAACAACATCTCCAAAGGTACAGTGCTGTGGTTAATTAGAGCCTATTTATAGACTGGGTGGTGGGGGTGGGGCAGTGTGGTGAAGAGGCTGCAGTACCCGTCGGGGCCTCTGGATGCCAGTGTGGTGTCAGTAACAGGGTGCCTGGAGAGGCGAGGGGAGACAGAGGGAATGGGTGATGAAAGCGATGGACGAGCCGGTTGAAGGCGAGAAGGAGCTGATGTTCAGAGGCAAAAAAGCGACTGGAATCTCTTCTTTTCTTCATCTCTCTGTTGTGGCGGTCCAGCTGCACCTCCCAGTTCCTCCAAATTCTGCAGCACTTGTGTGTGGAATTGTGCTTTTCGTCCTTTCTGCCTGTTTTCCAGCATGTGATGGAGGTATACCATGGTGTGGCAGACTTGTAGTCTGCCTAATTAATGCTCCAGAGCCTAGGAGTGTGTGTGTGTGAGTGAGAGAGAGAGATAGAGAGAAAGAGAGAGAGTGTATTTGCACTTCCAGTCGCATGCACACTGTGTGATTGTACAAGCACAAGCATTTGAGTGGCGTGTGTGTGTGTGTGTTACCCCCCACACCCTCAACCCCCCCGGGGCGTGAAGCAGACTGCAGGGGCTGGTGCAGGAACAGAGCTGGGATCATGGAGGCAGCACTGCAGGCATCTGCCCCCAGGAAGCACCAGCCCCGCGCAGCTGGCACCAAGGCCTTCATGAGCCAGGAAATGGCACACCTCCCCGACTACCCCCCCTCACAGCAAACACACACACCCTCTTCACACTGTTCATCAAACAAGCTAACATCATCGATTCCTATTGGAAAAAAAAAAGTGGGAGGAAACGAAGGCATTTGTTAGGAGGTTTTTCTATTTGTCACACATGTAGGATAATGTTTTAAGGCTTCGGGCAGACAGCTTAGATGACAAAGTGTGTATTATGTGAGGAATGGCTGCACTTTGAGTCTTGTGACATTAATTCTCGTCCATTTATCATGTATCGTAGCCGGAAGACAAAACATGGGAATTGCTTAAGATTTGTGTTCAACATATTTACATACAAAGTTCTTTGGGGAATTCAAAGATGGACAATTTGACAATTACAACCCCCATCCCCCCTCCCATACACACACATACACACACACACACACACTGAAGGCCTTGGATTCCCTAAAGAATACAGCATGCATGACATAAATGCATGTGTATCTATCTACCTCTCCCTGGATTTCATGTAAATGTAGTTTGATTTATTGTTTGCAAGTGTTGTGAGTGGGTGTTTGTGTTTTGCACATGCATGCTCGCAGTGCACGCCATCATGTGCAGACGGCAGGCACAGAATACATATCTGTGTGCTGTGCCAGGCGGCGTGTCTATCACTCTCCGCAGCCGGTAGACAACCAGCTGATAGAGCGACAGGCCCTCACCTTGGATTACTCCCATGCTGAGGAGGCTGCTCTGGGCCTGGCCGCCAGGGCAAGTAGGGCGCTAACAGGCCCGGGCCTCAGCCATCCTCTCTGCACCCACACACAGGCAGGACTGCGGGGTACAATTAGGCGGACAGGACGCCATACCACCGCTCACCTGTCAGCTAGACTGGCGACGTGCGTGCGTGGGGTGCAAATTGACACGAAAAGTGCCACAACTGGGCCGACAGGAGATCCGCGGCAGGGACAAATCTCCCTAACAAACCTCGGTGTCCTGTCAGTCAGCGCAGGGGCCACCTCACATTGACCCCCCTGGACCAGGCGTTGGGCTCTGCCTGTTCCTCGGCGCTCCCCTGGCAGACGCCGGCCACCGCAGGCTCTGTCACTGAGCTGAGATGACATGGTCACATGCAAGCGCAGCCAGCACCACCATCAGCTTCTCAGTCATTACCTTCCATCAGCCGACCAGAAAATAGACTGGTAGAATCTGTAGGGGAAAATGACCTAAAGGCCTGACCTGAAAATGGCACAAAAAGCTGAGAGATGGTGCTACTCCTTCCCAAAATAATAGTCTGTGTCAGCGCACCTGGCCACTAGCCACTGGCCATATCAATGCCTCCCAAACGAGACAGGGGAGCACACACTAGACAGAGATCCTGTCTAAAATTGCCTCTACCCCCACCGCTGCAGCTTAAAAGACCACAGAAGATCCAAAGTAGTTTTGCTTGTCTTTACAAACAAAGTTGATCATTACAGACTGAAATAAAAGAAAACTTCCCTGCGTGGTCAGCGGAAGAACAGAGAGAGAGAAAAAACATGATTCCTGACAAAAGATTACGGCAGGCAGGGAGCAGGAACTCAGCTAATCCAGTTGTCTGACTGCGATCTGCCATTTGGAATGTTGCAAGGGTAATGCACCGCTAAATTTACTGACGTTTGCGCTAATCCATTTAATTCTCTTTTAAGGGGGAAAGTGTGTTCACATGAGTGAGCGGCGTGTTTTAATGTTGATGATTTAAAGATGGACGGAGTTATGGAAGCGGACGGACCCATGCACACAGCCAGCCGGCCGGCCTGGGCAAGGAAACCGAAGAACGCTCCAGTTTCGAGGGTAGCAGTGGGGGGGGGGCCACATTGGGGAGGCGCGTGTGTGTATGTATGTGTGTGTGTGTGTGTGTGGGCGGGGTACTTCAGGTTGCCAGGAGGGCCATTTTTCCTATCTCTCTATCATTCTTTCTGTTACTGTCTCAAAATAGAGTTAGGAACTGAGGAGGGAGGTAGCACTCAATTAGGCTTTCCATATCCTTTAACACAAGCAATGGTTCTCCATACTGGGGACTATATACCAAATGCTGGGGCTGTATGCAGGGCCGGTCCCCCTGGCGAGGCGGGCTCATCCCAGCCCATTGTTCTCTATCAGTGGACAAGGCTGATTCCTGTAATTAGCTGTCAGCGCAGAGCCCTCAGCAGCTTAGTGCTGTCCGCTCAAATCAAACTAATGAAATGCAATCCGCTCAAATGTCCTGGATGCATATCTGTAACAGGCCTGCGCACACGAGAGGGGAGGCAGGGGGAGCCTGCGCCACGGCAGGGAAACATCCCCCCCTTGCCAAACTTAGGATTCAAATCCACGCTCATTAATCCGTTAATTCAGCACATTTTTGACAGCCAATTAATGTGGATGAGGAGTGGGTGATCTGGGCAGGACAGGAGGTGCCTGAGCACGGTAAGAGAACCAGGCGTGAGGGGGTGAAGGGCTAACGGACCCCAGCATCACTCAGCCATTTCACTCTCCATAGTGATCCTGGCAACCAACAAGCCTCAGTATGATAATAATTCCCTGCACAACGATGGCACACATATTTATTCTCTTAATCCATGTACGAGACAGCAGAAGATATTTTGGATTTTTCCTCAAGAGGCGGCACTCAGATAAAGCAGACTGCAGCGCTGCCAAGATCTTTCATGCTAAATTTGACAATTTAACATTAGACTTGTTTTATGGTAAAAACTTCCAAAAAACAGGGCGGTAACGTCTATGGTGTCTGTGTACATTCTCACAGCAGATAAATGGGTTTTCAGCCTCTCCACCTGTATGTACATGCAAAGTATTTCTAAGATTCTACATAAGATACTGCAAAAGTTTGTATTGCAAGTAATCAAAGGGAAATGACAAAAAAGAAACTAAAAGGTCAAATCCATACATTTCCAAGCCAATATTTGCCAAAACACGCAAAGAGATAAATTGAACTTCTATTGACAAGTCAATATAAAAAGGCTTCAATACAAGGATTGAATTGTATCTGCTATTTTTACTAATCGATATCTGAAAGTCAGAAAATAAGGACATAAAAAAACATAAAGACAGTTATAGATACAGTGATCTGTATAGTTAGAAGAGTCTGACTTATAGATGATGAAAATTTTTATAGTTTATGGAACAGCACTTTGCCCTGAGTTTTGCCTTTCAAGGCAGGTTGCCCAGAGCCTCATGTACAGGGAGTTTGTTGGAACCATACGCAGACTGTGCATGTTTTAGGGGAAAAATCTATGTTATATTTTGATTTACATATAACAATGAGTAATATGTAATATTATCATTTTAATAAAAATGCAATACATTTCAACATCAGCCACAGGTAAAGCAGCAACAACAATTTTTCAGTATTCAAATGCTACATTTACTCTAATTTTCACTTTTTAATTTATGTTTGTGAGTGTGTGGCTTCTATTTAAAGAAATAAATAAAGTCCTTGTCTTATGTCTAGGTCAATAAAACTAAATGCAATTTTCAGTATATTTGCACATTAGTAATACAGAGGTGTTGACAGCATTTGTATTTTTTTTGTTAGACTTACTTTAGGCCCAATGACCAAGGTCATTGTAATAAGTTATTAACTAGATTACCATTCATTTAAATAAACAGTATACACTGTTTTTAATGTTATACTGAAGTCAATAAATTGACTTCATATTCTACCACACTCGTTCACACAAGTAGAGTTAAGGGGTACACATGTAGATTACTCTAATTTACTTGTGCTGACTCATGTTTATGAATGCCGGTGAATTCTGCATGTTACTGTTGTTAGACTGCTTATGCTGACTGAAGCACTTTGCATATTCAGTCTGTTTACATGTCTCACTCACATTGTCTACATCCCATTTGTCGTGCATGTTAATGTGTTTGCTGCCTCAAATTATGCCGTCACACACTTCATTCATCTCTTCCCTCCATTTCTCCTGTGTCCTCTCTCCTCTTGTCCTCCCTTCTTCTTGCGTTCCTCTCCTTTCCCCTCCTGTGCCGTGCAGACCTGTGTGTGTGTGTGTGTGTATGTGTGTGTGCAGTGTGATGTAGATGCGATGGAAGCCTGGGGGCATAAAAGCAGCCAGGTAAAAGCAGCCAGGGTTTTGCCGTAGTGTTGGTGGGCTCTTGGTCTCCACTGAGCCGTGATCAGATGGGTCTGGGCCGCTCAGGGACTCGGCCTCAGGCGCTCGACAACACCGCCAGCCCCGCCATGTGTGAACACTTGTTCTCTTCAATTAAAACAGTCATCTGAATATTCCAATCACATTGCTTAATGACAGCCCTCCACCACGCATGCATGAAATCGAAGTAGAGGTCAAACAGCCCCGATGAGGAGCCTGGGTGGGTGGACGGGCTGGCCCAGAGTCAGCAATCAGAAGTGCTGTCAAATATCTAATTAGTTTTCAAAGAGAGAGAAAAGTATGAGATATAGTAGTAGTATAGTAACTATAAATGTTTGGTATTTAACTGTACTGTGGAACAAAGGTACTTCACAGAACATGCCACTAACACCGTCAGCGTTACAAATGCTTCCGACACTGACACTGCAGAATGGTCAAGTTGCTAATTTAATTAATACCAAGTGAAGTGTATAGAATTATATGTAAAGTATACATGGACTTGTTGTATTGCAGACACTGTATTTAGTCTTTACTTTCTCAGCCTTTTCTGGCCCGTGGACCCCAATTTTTTTTCTCTCATATTTTCAGCAGCAGTTGTAGAGATGTCAAACTGTCTTGTGAATTTGACTGGTGCTTGTTTTGTGTTGTGTGTTCGACAGAGCTAAAAATGTATCAGATAGGAATAAGGACAGATATCACATTTATTTTAGTATTCTATTAAAAATAAATGGAAAATTACAGTATATACATTTACACGTGGAGCCCCAGTACTTTTAGTTTCTTTATGTTTCTTTTTTATTATTTGTCATTATTTATCATCTCATATTTTAGATTCAGGTGTCCCATTTTTATCTACTGGAGACCATGAACATATGGTATGGAGTACACAAACATACACAATACAAAATTAAAAAAACACAAAACAATGTAAAAACAAACCAAAGAAAATCAGGAAGGCTAACTTTTGAATTAACTAACTGTAAATACTAAGTTACGTAAACATGAATGGATGGTTTGAATAGCACATTTCCCCATTATTCATTAACTTTGTGTAGTTTTTCCTTATATTTGTATTGTAAGTTATGAGTTACTCATCTATCTGTGCAGACAGATAGTGTGTGCATATGTGTGTGGTGTGTGTGAAAATGATGTGACATGGCAGGTTTCATGCATTCACCCCACCCCCTGTCACACACACTGATGGAAGTGTGGGCAGCCGTCACTGGTCACCACTCACTACGGGATCATTGTGTATGTGTATTCCTGATTGAGTGTGTACACACTTGAGTAGTGGGCACTCACTGAGCATGATGTCTACGAGGTTGTGAATTCTCACCACTGTTGTGGTAACTGTTTGCTGTATTTACTCTTCTAATTTTTTGCTATGTTATTGTTTTGTTCCTCTTAGTGATATCTTGCTCCATAGTAACATTTCCATACAATTGGATCCACATAAGCCCTGATAAACTTTACATTACCTAAACTTACTAATTTATCATAGATCAAGGAGACAGACTACAGCTGCCACAAGCTTTGAACAAAATATTCTTTGTTAACTGTAAAGTATAACTGATGTTCAAATGCAAAATTACAATTACAAAATTAGGTGGCCTCTACTTTAATGATACATAACAAGTTTTTGCATTTAAAAGTCACTTACTCATAAATTAGTGTTCCTCTTTATTCATAAATGTACACAGCAAGTAAAACACTTTTGCCTCCATTCACTCATGATTTATTTTAATTAATCATCCAAAATGATCTAATTCTTAATGGAGATATAGAGGTTTACAGTAAATTATTTTCCATTCATGAGTGATTGTATTTTTATCTGTGAGAAGGCATTCATTAAAGTCTACAACAAAGTCATCTTCCACCAACCACAACTCAAACATGCTTTGAATAATGATGGAGAAAAAAAAGTTGAACTGCTGGATTTACTGATTATTTCTCTCTCTTTTTAAGATGACAAGTAAACACTCTACAAGTAAATCTTTAAATTTGTGAATCTTTTGGGGAAAAAAATTATCCTCTCAACTGAAGAATTGTGGGAAATGAGAGGCATTTATCTTAAAATTGATGCTTGCTTTGTTTGGGTTAACAGACTCATGATGAGACTAATTTTCTCTCATTATGAGCTAAAGTCTTCTTGCAGAGTCCTAAATGCATGTGGGTATACTTCAGGAAAGTAAAGCTGTACAAGAATATGATGACAATTTTAAATGTCAACCTCAAGTCTGAATAGGCACATGAGTCAGGTTTCATTAAGAATCACAATTTTATTCTCTCAGACCTAGTAACATTTTTGTAACATTTCCAACATAGCATAACGATGAATTAAATCCCGTCAAATTACAGTAATAAAGTAAAAATGACAGTGAGAGATTAAATGCACATCTTGTTTTTCCGTATTATCTGTTCATAGTCATTTCATCATAATTTCTTATGTACAAAGGAAATCTATTTAATAAAACGCAAAATAAAGCGAACAAGTCCAAATGAAAAGAAAGCAACATTTCTTTGTTCTGTATTCTTTTCTTACATTTGCCTTCACTGAACGCTAACCAAAGAGTTAAAATGTGGGATGGTCACTTATCAAAACTGGAGGGGTGTGTGTGTGTATTTGCTCTCACGCGTTTCTTTGCGTGTGTGTGTGTAGCTGTAGCTGTGCACAGTAGTCTGAGCTCATCTGAGCATCTGGGGAATTGAAAAAGCAGTCAAGTTGTTCATTTGAACTTGGCCATATTGAGGCCTGGCCGAGCGGACTCAGGTATGGCAGCTTTTAAATACAGCTCATTACTCATTACTGCCGAGCCCGGGCCCTTTAATTTGTGGAGCTTGGCAGCTGGACCACCTGGCCACACATTAAACACTAAAGGCTGCTCTCCCTAATGGTCGCAGATTAGATCATTACCTTAACAAATCAGAGAGGAGTCTGCCTCGGCCGAGCTGGCAGCCAGGAAGGACGCAGAGAGAGGAAGAGGTAGAGACCGCTGGAGTTTACATGCAGACACACACACTGAATCTGGGTTTGGATCAATAATTCAATGTGTGACACCGTCAACATTTGATGGGGCCGGTGTCAGGAGAAAATCTGCCTGAATCATTAACTGTTTCCATCAGAAGTCAAATTCTAATTCTAAACACTAATTGTATCAAAAGGTAAAACATCAGAATTTACATGGTTGGATACGACAGTGGTCACAGTAGTTCCTTCAGGTGCACTCAAGTAAGTAAAAGTATGAGAAGAGGTTTGGCTGACACAAAAAAAACAGAGATGCTCATTTAATTTAGAAATATAAAGATTTCAATTTGAACAAACTGATTTGAGTCACAAAATATATAACATTTACAAACTGACTAACATTATCCCACCATTTTCTAAAACTACAAAAAGTCTTATTAATGACAATAATCCACAACAATCTGCAGCTGGTGAAATTATGAACCTGGCTGACACTGGATTACAAAGCCTCTTCAGATTCAAATTCAGATGTAACTGATGTTTTCTGGGGGGATCTGCTGTTTCAAGAAAAGAATCAAGTCAGAATCAATAGTGAGTTTAATCTTCTTTTAGCTTGTCCTGAACACAGACATTCAGATTTGTGCAATCTCCCAAATATATCTCCCAAATATATTTTACATTTTTGTATGATGTTGATTTCACACTGCCCAGTAATATGAAATACTTCTTTTGCACATACTGAACAAAATGTTGGTTACCCCCCTAGGTCAATGAGTCCCTGTGACGGTCCTGCCTTCAACTCATGCTCTCCCAGATTGATATAAAGGTTGTCAGTGAAGACACACTGTCTGTCAGGAAGCACCTGAACTGAAAAGCTCTGTGCTGAGATTGAGATGGACATAGACAGAGAATGTGAACAGAATGTGGGTCAAAACAGGGACAGATCCAGAGACGTCCACTCCTGCAGTACAAATGGAAGTGATGCTCCACGTGCAAGCAAGCCTGAGTGCGTGTGTCAGTGTGAAGTTTCGCTCTTGTGTATGTGTGTATGTGTGTGTGTGTGTGTGAGTGTGTGTCCATCTGAATCTGCTGTGGATGGAGCGATGCCTGTCCCCCGGTCTACAGACTGTTCCTTCTAGGTCAAAACTAATTGGTGTGGCAACGTTGAGACTTTGCTCTGATAATGACCACAAGCACTCCAGCTACTCTCGCATGACCGATCCAGTGCTCCCGACCCACTATCTTCTGCTCATCCCTCAGCAGCAACCCCCCCATCCCTACGCAGACTTACACAGGCCAGTGCCGGGGCAAGAGATGTTGTGTTTTGGGGGGAGGAAGTAAGTATGAAGAATGGTTATCCTGTAAACTTGAATATGGCAGTAGCAGCCACATAACTATATATCAGGTTTCTAAAACCACATGAACATAGCTTGAATGAAGCTCTGAATAATTTTTTACTTTTTTTACTATAAGTTAATTTCTTTCACAACTGAAGAATCACATCCAGCCTCTGCATAGGCAACATTTTGAAAATCGTGGGACACATTAACTCCTTCAATGTTGATGATCTGTCTGGTAGCTCATGTTGTTAAATGTTTCTACATGATTATAGATAACTCCTTTTGGAGAATTTCATGCATTCAATAACTTTTGGATAACTAAAGTTAAATCCAAAGGAATGAAGGAGTCCACTATGTTACTGTTACTGTATTAGCCAGTGTAGCAGAAGGTCGTGGTACAAAACATGTCCCATGGTACAGCACTTTAACAGTATTTACATGGCAGAGTACAAACTATATTGTATCTGTAGTGGTTTGAATAAAGTTGTCAATTAATTGACATAAGTCATACTTTCAATTTAAAAATGACAAAAAATTCCTATTTGCAAAGACTGCTAGTTGTTCTATTACACTGCAGATGTAAAATTTGGACTGTTGCTTGAATAAAACATATAGTTTCTTGATTAAATGATGGTCAGATAGTCAAGAACAATCTGCAGATTAAGTGAAAGAAGAATATGGTAATTTTATTAAGTCTTTTACATCCAGTACTCAAAATTGAAGTCAGACATACAATTGATTTTCCATCAGTGCATATATTGGGATTAATTAATTAATCTTAAGATTAATGCAATGTACATCTTAAGTACTTAAGATGTAAATTTACCCCATTCCCTAAACTTAAAGTTCAGTCTTAGCATAATAATTCCTATATTTAGTTTTTCACTGTGAAAAAAAAAAGTACACAAGAAACCCGAGAGTCTGTAGCTTTGCCAGCCACTGGATAGTTGCTGAATTAGGTACACAACAGTGTGCACATCTCAACCTGCAGCTGAATTAGGGATTAAAATAAGATATAGTTATTTAGAATATTTACAGATGTAGTTAGTTATGACTTGATAGCTACAGTATTTTAACAAAAATAGTCAAATACTCAAAATGCTGTCAGTAACTGCCAGCCTGGGAAGAGCCAAGTCAACAAGTAAAATAATTAGGTAAACCCTCCTAAATTCAGCACTTGTCATTGTAAGGCTAGGCTGGACACCATGAACCTTTTATAGAATGTGTTTGTTTTAGGTGTAATAAATGTTGTTGGATTAATCTTTGCCCACCCTAGGGACTAGAAGATGGGATAATAGTGAGGTGTCACGTTTGCCTTCTGCATAGTGAGAGAGACGAAGTACTGTTAAAAAATCATTGTTTTGAAAAGTAACATTAATCTGTGTCATAAACAGAACATTTAAATTTCGTGATAACATCTTTGGAAGCAGTAAGGACAAATTACAAATGTCAGTTGTGTGCAGTCACATCATTTTTTAGCCTAAATGAAGTCCAGATGATTCCAGTGTTGATTTCTGCAATTGGTGCTAGCTGTGGTGAAAACAACTGACAACTGAGCCTTGCCAGTAGAGAGAAGAGTGCAGATGCTGCAAAATTATGCAGGTAACAAGTATGTGTGGCAAAATAAGGCAGGCCAAAAAAATTGAGGAAGTGTCTTTTTGCAAATTCTAACCAATCATAAGGAAGAATATGTGCTTTTTTTTGCATGTTTACATGCCTCCTGAAATTGACTTTTACCTGAAACCAGAGGCAAAAAACATTATGTCATGTAAACACCTATGTTTACGCTGCACCTTCAGCTGAATCTCATACAAGGCCTTACACTTAATGTTATGGTGCAATATATCTACAAGACATAATGTTCTCAAATTGGTGGAAACAGTGAGGGGACAGAGGACTGGCCTGATAACACCCATAAGGGTCTATTCAGTGACAGTATTGTGTTTTGCTGTATGGTTGAACTTCAGTCCCTTACGGATGAGACAATGAGCTTGATATCAAAAGTGCATCAGGCACAAATTTATTTAGACAAACAGGGTGAAACACTTAACATAGAGTCATGTTGTAAATGCAAGCCTGTCTGTAAAAAAAAACTTGTTAAAGTCTGTGTCCTCATTTTACATTTTCTTTTTCATCCTGAACCTTGCCTCCTCTGCAACCCCACCCTTGCCATCCTCTCCTCCCTCCATATCTATCAAGACCCCCGCACAACTGATGCAGACATCGCGTAGATCAGCTGCTCCCCCCACCCCTCCCTCCACTATCCTGACATCAAGTCCTCTCCTCACCCAGTGCCGCCTGGCTCACTGCTGTTTAACACGACAACATCCCAGAAAGTAAACAGGAACATTATTCCACACGGCTACCCAGCGCACAGTCCCTCTTTAGCACCCCAGCCTCCTTCTCCTCTTCCTGTCCGTCCTCCCTCTGATCCCCCCCCCTTGTTGTTTTCTCCATCGTCTTTCACTCATGCATGTACTGTGGCTAAAACGTGCGAGCAAGGCTCAGGGTGTAATCCAGTCAGATCCTGCAAATGCCTGCCGGGGGGAGATCGCAGTAACTGTGCTCCTATGAGAGGAGAGAGGGAAGCACATGCACATATGCACGCAAATACACTCTCTCTTTCACTGCATGCCCTCTTTTCCTCAGTTATGCAGTGCTGACTGCACTTGGCAGAGGATGTATTTCCCGACCTGCTGATTTACATAGAAGTTAAGCTGCTGTGATGCATGGGGCTGAAATGTGTGGGAGCAAAGAGGTATGTGAGACATGCTGGAGTTCAAAGCTACTTAGCAAGACAGGGAGTGGAGGGTTTCGGGGCTCGGAGAGGAAGCTGGGTCAGCAGGAAGTGGGGATTGGCCTCAAGTTCAGGAGAGTAGATGGATGGACTGAATCAAATTTTTGGACTTCCCCACACTGGCAGAATTGTGGACTTAACAGGCACATACCTGAGGGGTCTGAAGGTCTGAATCCGTGTGCTGATCAAGTCTCAAGGGATCTCATGAAATCCGTGACTGTTGAAATCAAGTCTGCAAGGGCAATCTCTAGAGGTGTGGACCTGCACACTGTCTGAAAGTGTGGCAATCTACTAGAGGTGTGGACCTGAGTCTCATGGCTTAGAGACTGGTGATTCAACCAATGGCTGCACCTCACAACTCTAAATTTTCTTGAATATATTATATATATATATATATAATATATATATATATATATATATATATATATATATATATATATAATATATATATATATATATACATATATATATATAGCTATATATATATATATAATATATATATATATATATATATATATATATATATATAATAGCACAAGCCATATAATATATATATTATATGGCTTCAATGGTATTTCAAAGTATTACATTTTTATTTTTTATTTATGGAGTACAGGGTCATTATTTCGGTATTGGTCTTATCCAAAACAATGATTGAGGTGTTAAATCCAACATAGAACATGTTCTCTCCTTGTGGTCTGAGCCCCTAAAGACAGGATGATGGTAACTTCAGACACTTCACAGTATGACCAAGTTCCACAAGGGTATACAAGTCCATACATGAGTAGCTGGATTCAGCCATTGATGAATGGATGGATGGGTAGAAAGAAGCAGAACAGCAGCGATAGAGTGTGTCAAGATCCCTTCTGTGGCAACTTTACACCAGTACGTCTCTGAAGTGTCAATATCACAGCTGACCACAGAAACACTCCCTTTATCTGTTCCATATGTGACTGGTGCCTCTCCAGACTTCCATATGCCGAGCTCTATCACAGCTATCACATTCTCTCCTGTTATCAAACGACTCTGACTGCGGTTCCTCCAGGGAATATCTTACACTTCATCTGCCTAATAATAACTTATTGCTCCCATCCTGTGGCACCCCTGCGCAGGGAAGGCGACACTTCAACAGCCACCTGAAAACATGACACTAAATGGAAAGTAATCAATCAGTGGACGGGACAGCAGAGTGAAAGCGGAGGCGGAAGTGAATAATGAAGGGGGGTCTTTTAAAGCTTTATGACATTCCTGTGTAGATGGAGGTGGGGGTCTGGTGGGGTGGAGTTGCCTCTGATGTTCCACAGTGGTCGCAGAACCCCACTTTCATTAGTGGACTGGCCCATAAAAGGGCACCCAGAGCACCTGACTGCCAGCCCAGCTAGCGCCGGCCCCCCTTTGCCTCCGTTCTTACTGCCTGCCTCCTCCATGCCGCCTGCTCTATAAAACATCTGGTGATACAAGACCTCAACTGTTTCAGCTATGTCTGCCCGCTGCACTCGTAAACAGTCTTTGGTCTAATGCAAGACAGAGGTGGCGGGACAGTCCGGGGCCAGACCAGACCAGATCCAGCGCTGACGTGCCGGAGACGGCGTTCAGCGTCTGCAGCCCAGGGCGCATGAGGTCTGGTGTTTACTCTAACATCAGATAAATCCACACACAAATAATATATCAAACATGCTGGGGGGAAACACATACACAGACTCTTATTACAGGCAACTCTTAACAGGCTGCTTGATTGGTCCAGAGAGACCTTTCCAGGTAACTCTGCAGGAGGCTCCAGCCCTCGATTAGACAGCCACTCCTTTTTAAGCACACTGCCGTCCATTGTCAGGCTAAGCAGTCACTCACATCAAACAGAATGCGTTGTACAAAAAATGCAACAGCTTATGAGGGGAAAAGGACTGATCTCAAAGAGAGATGTCTGTATGTCCATATTTAATTTAAGGCAGGCTGCTGTCGGTGAGGCTGGGACTGAGCGGATCAAAGGCCAGTAGCGTGCTGGGGCAGCTCCTAACCACTTAGCACCTTTTCACTGCCTTTGATCTGATAATTAAGAGGCTACTCCAAGAGCAGGTGGCACTGATAAGTGTACCGCTAAACCAACAGCAGAGTGCATACACTGCTGAAGTCCTGTTGTGTAACCACAGGTACACAACAGCACTCAGATACATAAAGAGTCCACCTTGTCCATTCGAAGTAAAGCTAAAACACTAGCGAGCTATGTGTAAAAAGCACAAGCCTCTCCAGTAAATGACAAGGCAAAGATGAAAGTCATAATGGTCTGAGCCTGATGGAGGATGTTGACTGCTGAGAGCATGGAGAGGAAACAGAAAACAGGGTGAGACAGAGGGGATTGTGGGAGAATGGGGGTGGGTGGGGTGGGGTGGGGCATATTGAGGTGCCCTGTCCATTACTGGATGTGCTAGGCGACAAAGGATCTGGAGGCGGATGTGAAGAGAAAGGTCCATGTTGTTTTGTTGGCCACGGAGGAACAGGAAGCAGAGGTGTGCGCGCCGTGTCATTTTACTGGCTTTGAAGATGTACCTGATCGAGAGAACTACATTAAAACATAGCTCAGGGGAATGCTTCAGACGACCTGCAGTATCCCCAGATTATGTCCAATGACTATGCTTTTAAAATTCTTTCCATAATATGTGCACATGGGAACAACATTATAGTAAGGTTAGGGAATGTTTATGCTTATAGCAAATAATGTGTGTGTAAGGTATGGTCAGGGTTAGGCAGCTAAAACATTTCACGAATGGTCGCTCAGATTAATAAAGGAGTGATCCCAGTGTGAAAGTCAGACACACTGGTCACCTATCCACCACCCTGATCCCACCCCCACCCTTTATAAAGTAAGGATACTTTTCGTCTGTAAAAATGAAGGCCGCACTACTTCCTTCATTGTCCCTGAAATTTAAATTTGGCGTTGAACCTAAATTGTGAGGTGTAACGTTATAAGTAATCAAGTAATAAGTAATATGAATGTAATTCTTTAAATTAGTAAAAACTGAAACATTTTATTGATATTGAATATTTGATATTGTCATCATTTTTTCCCGTGAAATTAATATCACGTCTAGAACAAATGCATAATTCATTTTGTTATTATTTCAACAATTTATCAGAAATTTTATTTCATTTAGACCCATTCATGCTTTTTTTTCTTTATTTGATTGGCTCTATGTATCCAGTATTGCAGGGTGGTTACTGTGGGGGCTTCAGATGCATTACTCTGACATAGCTCATATGGCAAATTTGGTTTTCTACTTAAGTCTCCTTCTACTTCAGCTTAAAGTTAAAACATAATATAACAACTTAATGATGGCACAAAACATAGCAATTAGCATAGCGAGAATAGCTTATTTCTATATTTCACCATCCAAAGTCAACTAAAACTCTCCACAGGCCACAGAACAACAACTACTCCACAATGACGAGTTAAGATATGAAGATAAAAAAAAAATGGTCTGAGCATCTGAAAACATATGCAGTGATAACCTATTGAATAAAGCACGAAAGTGAGTGGTTACAAGTCTGTACAGAGTAAAACTGCATGTTTATGAATGAGTAGTGGTAGACTATGACTATAAGCCTGAAGAAACAACCCTCTTTTGAAGTCAACTCTCACACATCCTTTATTGTGAAGCTGATTCATCCTAAGTCTGTAGTTGACTTTTACGACCAAAATACATGGCCTTGTGCCTACAGTCAAGCAGTCCTGTGGAGATCAATGGGTCAGTGTCATTGGGATTATTGCTCCTATCTGAGTCCATCACGGGAGAGAACAGGGAGGAACTTGATCCACCCAGCACCCTTTTGAAGTGGGTTTATGGAGGACAGTGTTGCGATGCGTCACACCATGACAAATGAGGTAATGAGAGGCGAGATAGAGGAGAAGATATCAGTCACAGGTAGTGGACCTGCGTCTTCAGATGGCTTCCATAAATCACTGCTGTGGCCTTTCCCCTCTCGACAGGGAAGCATCCAAACTGGAGAGAGGTGCCAACACTCTCTCTTTTCTGTGGTCAACCAAAGTGTCCTGGGAATAAGAGACAGAGAGTAGCATGCAGCCTGGAAACATCTTCCTCCTATTATACCAGAAATGAGTCATGGTGAACATTAAATCTTAAATTAAAGAAACAGAGCAGATGTAGTTCAGTACTACAAGTCCCAGAATTCTGGGAATCACTCTTGAGGAGCTACTTTGTTATAAATACAACTTTCAAGGTCCAAATAGTTTTCTATTTCTTCTATTCAACAGCAGGATAGAGTTAAATTGGTTACCTAGGTGAGGAACTGGAGCGATGGAGCTCATGGTGGCAGATTATGTTGGTAGATTACAGAATCTAAATTCATTGAATAGATATTGCAAAAAAAAAAAAAAAAAAAAAAAGCTGAGTTGGATTGTATGAAGGTCTTAGTTATTACAACTTTAAGGCCTCTCCATGCTTCAAACAAAGTGCTCCTCGGATCATTAAAAAGTGTCAGGAACCCCTATCAGGTGAAGAATTAAGATGGCTGCGTCCAACAATTTTGCAGTTGGCCAGTTGTCAGGATTTGAATTCTAGCTTTTTTTTTAATTCTTCACACAGCTACTTCCATCACTTTTCATGTAAACAACAGAGTGAAACAACATGAAAGGAAGACTGTCCCAAACTGTGCCTTTTTGGTAGCAAACCTTTACTGCCCTTCAAGACTACAAACATGCAAAATTGCAAAGTGCAATTTCTCATCTCAGGAAATGCCGGCTGCCTCTCCAGGAAAATAAAATGTGTAATAAAAGGAATATCTAAGAAGATTTATGTCTCTAAACCAGAAAGAACTGGCTTCAGTTACCTTTCCAATCATCAGAAAATATGTCAGTTGGGCTCATTGCTGGGCTGTTGTCATATCAGAAATAGGTCAGAGTTTGTGTTTATGATAAAGCAGATGATGAAATCCTTCCGCACACAATAAAGCTCCACAAACACAGAAATCCACCTCCTTGCCCCGACAGCTAGCAGCACATGGGTGAAAAAAAGGTTTGGGGCAAAAAGAGAAGGAGAGAAAAATAATTGGACTTCCCTTCCCCCATCCTCGGCCACAGACATAATTAACACTGGCCTAGTCCGGAGGCCTGGAGAGAAAATCTGCTGTTTGGACAGAAAAATGACCAGTAACATATTGTTTCCTTTATATACATGCATGCAAATAGTGCTGGTAGCTCTGACCAATCTAATGAACCCCTGTAAAAAAAACCTGGCAAAGTCATTCATTCATAAAATCCCAATGTGTGACTATTACTCTAATTACAGAGCATGTCGGCCCCAATTAGCCCACTGCTTCTCCTCTGTTTCATTCCTGATTAACGGAGCCCTGGTAATTACAGGTTTCATGAGAGGGGGGTTTTAAGGCATTAGCCGGCCCACACAGCAAGCTGTTAACTCCATCCGTGTCTTTCCACACTGCAGAACCTTCCTGTACACCAACGATCCATCCCTGTATTACCAAGTGCTTGGCTTTCTTAGTCAAGGTGTTGTCTTTGTCTTCTGCACCCACTTTCACCACAGCGTGAGTTGGCCCAGTAGCCATTATGACTCATAATGAAGAGGAAGAGGAAAGGTGGAGAAATAAATTCAAGAAAGAGAAAGAAAGTCATGGTGACAGGAGCAAGGCTAAGGCTATGGCCAGCGCAGGCAGCAGTGCCATGTGTTAATTACACATGTAAAGCCTATTATATCCAGAGAGGACACCTGCTGGCAGGGGAAATGAGGCCAGCCCCAACGCCTGCTGCATGGAGTCAAGCAAGCCCTCTCTCTGCCGGGGAGATGATAGCGCTTTGATTACATTTTCATATGGAGCCTGGATTGGAGGGCGCACTTAACATTCAAATCATTCTCCGGGGAGCCGTCACAGGTTGAAATTGAAATGTTCCAGGTTGAAGGGTCATCACATAGAGTACTCAGCAGCCACCGCCACGTCAGGTCAGTGTCGTGATTTAAGGCAGATGAAAAGAGATAGAGATCAAGTAGTACCATGAATTGTATTTACACACACACACATATACACACAATGCACATACTCATTGATTTTTTACTTTACTTTGGATGTATTTGTCCACTTACCGTTAATACTCAACCTAATCTAAACCTAATTCTGTAACTTAAACATAATACCTCAGTGCAGATCATAAGTATAACCTAAATTGAGCCTTAGCCCAGGCTTTAACATAAGCCTCATCCTTAAACTCATCCTAACACTAAACAAGAGAGGTGAGGAGAAAAAATGGCTTCCTTTCCACTTCATCCTTGTGAAAATTATAGAATCAAAATACACAAAAACACACTCAAACACACACACACACACACACACACACAGAGGCAACCTTTATAAGAAGTCAACTTTAACTCCCACCTTAACTCTGGTGCTGATGCTGCTCTGTGGGGTACAAGGGCCTCCTGCGGTACATTCAAAATCTTTGAAAGCTATCATAAGAATATAATCTCTTCTTTTCAACTCACGTATGTTCAGTATATCCCTACTCAGATAATGCTTTTTTATATGAATGAATGCAACCTACACATGGGCAAAACCTTTTTTGTGTATGTGTTAATATACAGTATATTATTTTTTCTCTTTATTTGAGAATAAATAACAGCAATTTAAAATTTTAGCCAGGCTCAGGTAGCTACTGCCGTGGAAGCAGAATATGAATAAGCAAAGCATCTGTGTTTCTTGCAGTCCATAAAATATTTCTTTTTAGACACTATGTGAAGAAACAGCTTTTGCAATGACTATTTCTGACTTTTAAACTTTGAGGAGTCAAAGAGTATGCTAATTAAATAGATCTGGAGCAGTCCAACTTTGTGCCTTTCTTTTCCTGACTGCCGATATCTACAGATGAAACCTATGGACAGTAGAAAAAAAATGCCCCCCCCCCCAAAAAAAAGAAATCCCCATGTATTTCAGTTTAGCAGTTGGTATTTGATTTATTTTGTATTTTTAGATAAAATAAATGAGAGAAAACTCTTGATTTTAAGCAGCAATAGCAGAAATCAAATGCAGTGAATTCCTCCCATCATGCCACAACTCTTCCTTGTGCTCCACTTCTTTCAAAGCCACGTTACAATAAGCCCTGGATTAAACTCTGTACCAAATGAGGCTTGCTCTTTGGAAGGAAATGATATGATCAACTTCACACCCATCAGGGGAGCTTGTGTACATCTTGCCTAGGGTCTCGCATCCTCATACATATTCAAAAGCCTTTCACAGTTCATTATAAACTCACAAAATCTCTGCTCCTTCCTATCCTAGATGGCCATGTTACATTCATTAAAAGGGAGCAATACAAAGCCTCCCCAAATTATAGCGATACAAATTCCTCACGCAATTAGAATTTAACTATTCACCGTCTCACATCTAGGTCTCGCATCAAAAAACATCAAACACGCCTGGCTAATGGATGTCTCTCTACATTGCACAATTAACACTCAAGGACAAACAATAAAGGAGTGGGAATCATAGCTGTCTGATGTTTAGGTTTTTTTTTATGTTTTTTTGTCCTTCATTTGATATGCAGGTCTAAAAAGTAAACACCTTTGTTTCCCCCTATTAAGAGTCGTCCCCTGAGAGAAGATAACTGGGATACAATCAGAGAGACTTGCTGGAGTGTTTGCTGAAGATATGCTGTGACTGAAACACTGTGTGGAGGGACAAATTAGAATCACTAAATTGTGCACACATTCAAAATGACAGATACAAAACAACACACATGCTGTAAGAGGACAGAGTCAACTGCTTTATGCAAGCTGTAAGTCAAGAAGCCAGTCTAAATAATGATGATGACAAATATCAGTGAACTACGAAAATGCAGCCGTGCGTGAATGCACACAAGGGGGAAAGGTGATTATAAAGCAGATGAAATATTTGCAAAGTTAAAGTCTATTTATGCTGTTCATTGATTCAGTTTCCTGAACTTTGCTGGGTTTATTATAAACACTCATGAAATAACTGAAATGAAAGTGCTGTGAACTTGGGAAAAGAGAGAGAAAGATTTCATACCCGTGTGTGCGTACATGTATCAGCTGGAGATTGGGTGCGCGGATCAGTGTATGTGTGGATGTTAGACCAAGCCAGATGATGATCTGGTTGACTGGTGTTAGCAGAGCTGATCTCACAGCTCTCGAGTTGGGAAGAGCTGAACGCCAATCGCCTCTCCTGCTGCTTCCCAGACCAAGCTGGCTGTTTTCTAATGAGACAGGCGGACAGGGAGCTGTCACACTGACGGGGGCGCTTGACACATGAAAATGAGACCCCGATCCGCATACTGGGATGGAGAAGGAAGACTGGGAGGGACCGGGAGGGTGAAGGAGTGAAGGGGGGAAGGATGGGGAGGAGGAGGGTGGCCTACCAGCTGTCAGAGGGCTGAGTGACAGGTCAAGGAAGGTGGCTGGGCAGCAAAACTCCTCCAAGGGCCTTTGAGTGACAGGAGACGAAAGGCACATCTCTGCATACACAGCAACTCCGCTGTCTGTCTTTCTCTGTCATCTGACAGGCTTACAAGGACCAATCCTGTTCTACTCAGGGACTATTCACCAGCCAAGAGTATCAGCAGAACATAAGTTATTGATCTACATTTAGATCTTCTAAATCTCTCATTACTTCAACCAAAATTCAAAGTGCCTTAAAGGTTTTTCTTATCCAAATTCCTCCCAGTATCACTCGGTTTTGATTTTAGCTTCAGCTTCAGTGACGTTTACCGTCTAAATGTTGCAAAGCATATCTGGTTATTCCTCCAAGATGCCCTGCAGACATGCCTTTCTGAGTGATGACTGTGGGATTATCTCTCCATTACAGTGATTCTATCTGACAAGGCGTTCTGTCACATCTCAAACGGCTGTTTCCCTTGAAGAGCCAGGTGCTCTCTCCGCGTCGCTCACATCCGCAGATTGCCGGAGATTTGAGACAGCCCCGCGTTACGTTTCATCTGCGGGGGAGAAAGCGAGCACTCGGGCTCGGCGACACTCCCATCCTTCAAGGTGTTCTTGTTCCATCTGCTGGAGGGTCCGGCGGGAATACTTCTCTCTGAGCTCCTTCCTCAGTCCCAGCGAGCAGCCTTTCATGTCAGACAGGATACCAGACAGGAATCCCAGCTAGCACTCGGCTTCACTTAAGACTTACATGTTGACAGAGAGAAAGAGGAGTGTTCTCTTATCTCTGAATGGTCTCGTTTTTTTTTTAGACAGCCCAGACTCAGATGCCAAACTCAAAACATATGCAGCATGGTGCAGTATGAGGATGGATCAAGTGGTATGTACAGTACTATAGTTACAGCAGCAGAAAAAGAGCTGTTTTATAATTCTACTGTAGAGCTCTGTGCTGTGAGTGTAGGGAAGGCAAAGTTGTTTGTAAATGAAACATATAGAATGAAATCAAACAATGTACATTTGGTTCATGATGATGATATTTATAAGCTTAATGTGGGTAAAAGAAGGTAAACTATTCTCTTAAATACAATTCCCTGAAAGCCAAGCCCAATCCTAAATTATGAAGCAGGTTCTGAACTGGCCATCTGTTTTTTTGCTCGTCTCTGGTACCAACTATTGTAGATGGCCAAACACTGTTTTTTAGCTGCACTGGTAGCATTGCTCAAGGGTTGGTAATGTTGGCCTGTGGTGGTCCATCACTTTGTTCCCGACTAAAATATCTCAACAACCACTGACTCCATGTGATGAATCCTGATAATGTTGGTGATCCTCTGACTTTTCTTCTAGTGATATTGGCAGATGAATGGTGATGGCTCAGGGTGAAATATCTTGACAGCCGTCTTTACTGCCATAATCTCTACTGCCATCATCAGGTCAAAAGTTCAATTAGTGTACCTCAAAGTAATGATGTTTCAGACCAGATGCACTTCACACTTTGTACAGCCAGGAGCACATGTTATAAACACTTCATGCTTAAATGATACCACCGCACCCAACACTAGATATTATTATAACATTGTATGTGATTTTTTAGCCTTTAATTACCCAACCAACAACATAACTATGTATTTGTTTACATGAATATATTTCATCATATTTTATACTATAATCTATTTTTTGATCTGCTTCCATTTACTTTGTTAGTTGATTGTTGCTACTGTTCGCTCTTCAGTTTCACTGAAGTTTCACTTTTAAACTCAGACGTGTGATTTGTGCTTCCAAAATATCTATATAAATTGTTAAAAATAAAAGACAAATTTTGTAATTAACATCAAGTACATATTTTAGGCTTATATGGGTGATAATGGCAGTGTTGAAAATGGTGCTAAAAAATACAGCTCATTTCCACTTTATTTTTATGAAAAACAGAAAGCATTGTAAAATAGCTTGGAAAAATCCTACATAAATGCCAAGTTATGATAAAACAAACAAAGGCCTTTTTCTCTCTGGAAGATTAATGTAATGTAATAAATTAAGTCTATTTAACTCTGTTGAGGTTTTCTAACACACATTGCAAACTGGTGGCCTGTGAAACTTTCTGTCCTTTGCAACTGCAAAATATACTGACCAAACATTATGACTGTTTTTTACACTATGCATTTTCTGTGCAAAAAAGTCTGAAGATACTTTAAAGTAATAGTACTTAAAAAATACAAAATCCACAGCAGTGAAAAACAAAAACATTTTGGCCTGCAGTATGCATGAATTCTCAAATAGCTTTTTGGAGGGTAGCAGACATCGGTGTGTGTTTTAACTAATATCCTCAACAGCAGGTTCTATTGTTAGATTACAAGACACATATTGTTATATCCAGTAGGCATCTAGGCACACAGATCAATACACATTAGCGGGTGACAAGAGACTACAAGGGCTTTGTTTATGCACCATATAGCAATATTATTAAAGAAAGGAGACCACTTTTTCTTCAGACCATGTGAAACTGTACATGTTTGCAAGATGTGGTTTATTTATTGATATGTGACTGGGTCTTGAAAGCCAGACGGGCCATTCTACTGAGGTGTCTTTTATATATGAATATGTCTGACAACACAGGAGCTACTGCAACTGACAACAACAAAGTGAATGGCATGGATTTTCCATCACAGTACAACTAAAAGGGACAGAATGTGAAGGGTGTGAGAGCAGACGAGGGGAGGGAGGGTTAGAGTGGCATCTCTGGTGAGTGCGGGGAATGGGTGCAGATGACAAAAATGGCTGAGAAAAAAAATGTACATGTTAGAAAGACATGGACAAAGACAGTCAGTTAGAGGGGCCCATAAAAGGCTGCAGCTGAATTGGCTGAAGCAGGAATCAATACAGGTGCTTCAGCTGAAGGTTGGATAAAGAGACGGCTGGACTGTGGAGAAAACACATTGATGTTCAGGGTAGTTAAAACACTGTAGAGATGGTGAGCAGTAAGGACTATCTGTCAATGAAGCATGTGTGTGTGTCGAATGTGTGTGTGTGTGTGTGCTGAGCAGGGTGAGGTGGCCTATGAGGCCTCACCTCTCCACTGGAGTGGTAAATCAGCCATCAGCCATGTGACAGGCTCAGTGCCCCCCTCCTCTGCCCAATGAGACATGACCCTCGCAGCCCCCTCCTGCCCCCATCCCGCCCCCTCCTCGACGGAGCTTTGATATCCCTCCTCGCTCCACTGACCAACCGATGGGAGGGGGCGCACCCGCAGCATTCCTCCAAACCAGCCGAACGGAGCAGCTGAATATATCCCATCATGCAACAAAAGCCCAGAGGAGATGCATTGGCTTTTGGAAGGGGAAGGGATGGGGGTTGGGGGAGGTAGGCGTAATGTTCACTCGCCCCCTTTGGCCTCTCGGCCTGATAGAGCCCGCTGAAACCACTGCTGACCCGGCGGGAGCCAACAACTGCTTCCTGTCTGCTGGCATTAGCGTAGCCAGCAGTGAGGATAAGCTGACTGCACTGTGAGGCCACGGCACACTGACCTGGCTGCAGCCCACTACCTGTCTCAGTGTCCGACTGCAGACACAACACAGCTGTCAACAACAGCAACCCAGAGCAACACCTTCAGTCAACAAAGAGGGTGTGGGCCACATCAATCCGGGTCCGACCAGACAAACAGTATGACATTTCAATGTGATTTTTAGGAACAGCGCAGTGGAATAGTCTTAAAGGTCAGTTTAGGAGTCACGAGGGGAAAAATCCTTGATGATGTCATTTGGGTTATGTCAGCTTGGGCAGGAGAATACAAATATAAAAGAGTTTTAAACTGGGGGCACCAAGAATGTGGTCAAAGCTGCACTCTGAGGTCTGTTTCAAGATAGATAGTCTAGATTGGGCTGTAATTGGCCTATCTTAATTGCACGTAGATAATGTAGGTTAAACAGTTTCACTGACTTATTTCGAGCCACCCTACCCTCAGGATACCTCCAGGCTATGAGCCATGTTTCGGTGGTAACAATTAGTGACACCTGCTGACCAGTGGCGCCAAATGACAAATGGAGAAGAAAACACGGCTCGTAATGCATTGTTTGTTAACAATGTTGTGGAGCAAGCAAACATCTAGAAAGCACAGAAACTGTTGGAAATACACAGCAGTGACAGTGCTGTTAGTTGTTTTCATTTGTCCAAGGAAACCCTCAGCCTGATGAATTAGCAGACATGCAGGAAGGGTGGGGGGAAGGCTGCCCTGGACACGTGCACATGTATTAATATTAAGAATAAACTACTTACAGATGTACTACATTTTCTATAATTAAATCTGATACCTGAGTGGAAATAATATTGAAGGAGCAGAAACAATACTATCTATATAACTGAAGATATTTAAACCTTCAACAAGCTCAGCCTGCTGATTCTGTCAAACCAGCAAACGTGAAAAGGAAAAAAACATACAAACATGCAGCTTTAACATGTGCATGCTACATTTTACCACTTACTCTGAAGTTTAATTCAACATGTCATTAATCATGTGTTATGATTTAGGGAGATGTCTGTCCTGTTTGTCCTCAGAATGGGCCCCTGTCAGTGCTTTGTCTGCTCAGAGCATTTGTTTTTATGTCCTTACATTAACTGGTCGATAGTGTGTTAGTTACTGCTCTTTCTGCCCAAGAAGACGCCGACATTCTGTGTCAGCACAGCAAGAAAAAGCTTGATGTACAGGCAAAACCATCCAGGCAGCTTAAAACCAGTGTAAATACTGAATAAGTGTGCCGGTGGATGTGCAGATAACATGCAGCCTCATTTTTACAACTATATAGTGACAGTGAAGAATATCATTTTATGTTATTGTCTGTGCCATTCATTTCCTTCAATTTGGCCAATTATGTTTATAGCTCCCCCAAACTTTTAGCAGAAGTTAAGTCACGCAACCCACTTGGGACATTTGTTTATTATTTGTTTAGATTTTCTATATATCTTCTATATATCCACTGTTTCAATCTGGCCAGAAAGGGGGCAGTGCAGCCCCTAAATCACCCCCTGCCAACACTAAAAGGAGACAGCCAGAGCATCTCGGCTCTCCTACAGGTCTGTGCCACAGAGATTTTATGCTACTGGGAGTTTTCTGTATTGTTACACCCTTTTAATTTGGCCAGCAAAATATCCTGTTGGATTTCTTCCAAAAGGCAAACATTTTCTGCTGGAGCAAGTGTGGTTTTACCCAGTTGTTCAGTCAGCCATGGTTTTTATTTGAACTTTAAATCAACCCAGAATTCATAGAAAATGATTCCATTTTATTTCATCTCTGAAAAGCTAAATGTAAATGCATGAAAGAAACATTCAAGACAGATTGAAATGTGATTGCTCAAACCACCTCGGAAGGAGGGTTGTAACTCATTCTAACCAGATGTTGAACAGGTGTAGATGCATCCCTCTTTCCATTCATTATTCCTCCCAGAGTCTGTGGAAATAGCCACAGATTTGTGTTAATTCCTCCATGGTCCGTTTCCTCTGTCTTTGATAAGAGCAGCTAAAGTTACACTAAAATTTCTACCTGACATTAGCCGTTCTTCTCTGTCTCCTTAAATCAACAGGTAAAAACATAAACATACAATCAAATATGAGACAAAGTGGCAAGCTACTAAATCAGGAAGCTTTGCATTTTACTGATAGAGTAACAGAATAATATTTGTACAAATGTCTGCTAATGGCAAGAGACCAGGCCTTGTCTTACCTAAGAGCAATACTAAATGTACAGATTACAGTTAGACACACAAGGTTTGAAGTTCAGAATTATCTGTACTTGCAGGATGCATGGATATAATCACAGAAAGAAGTGTCAGAGTTAGTGAGTTCCCTGACTTATCTAAATAATTTGGCAAAATTCAGAAGGCAGCGTTAGTTAGGATAGCACCTGCAATGTCAGCAATGACAGAGCTGACTGAGCTGGCAGCACAGACGGTGTTGGCGTTTGCAGTATCTATGGCATCGGCATCAGAGCGAAGCCACCAGGGTGTAACTCTCTGGAGGCTCAGGAGCAAGCTGCATATGTACTGCCTCCGACACCTAATGCCACCGGCTGCACAGAGCACAAACACTGCCTCCGCCTCGCCACAGTCCTCTGGGACACCAACTCACTGTTGCACTCACACGCACTCAGCTTGCATCACTTCAAGACTGAAGTAAACCAAAACCCAGCGTCAGAGAGAGACGGAGATTAAGGAATTTACTTCCCCCCAGCCAGGTGGAGATGAGCCTTTTCAAGGGATTAAAAGCTTGGATTAAGAGTGCAATCCAAGATCAAGATCTGCGTCTGTGTGGATGGGACCTGATCTCAAAAAAGTTGCATGCAAAAGTGGTAATAATTTCATGAACAGTGAGATTGTTTAATATCTATGGATGAAACAAGCGATTGAGCCTAAAATACACATACGTTCTATGGCCTGGACCTTTAGTGTGTATCTGAGCCAAGTTTCCCAACAAATGATGCTGTTAGTGAACCCCTGTATGGCCCATGTGCTGCACTATGATTGTACTGGGCAGCTCCAAAGGCTGAATGTTAAAGTAAGAGCCGCATTCACTTTGTGTATATTAACATGGGATCAAATGGCTATTCAACAAGGGTGTCGCTTGTACTGATGAACCAAGCAAGTTTTGGTTTTCCAGCCAACCTCTTTATGGTTTGGTTCACTCTCAGCGCTCTCATCAACACTACATCCCCAGTACCAAACAGTGAAAAGAGAAAGTGAGCAATTCTGTGGAGCATTAAGCAGCCATAGAGCGAGATATTTCTCTCATCAGTTGGTGGAGATCAAAAACAGAGCTATAAAGAGACTGAACACTGGACACCAACATGACTCCAAATGGATGTTCAGGATGTCAGGAAGCTGTTTGTGAGCACATTCACCACAATAACATCATGCTCCATGCTGTACATGTTGTGTTCATAGCAAGTACTGCTGCCTTAAAGTGATCAAAAAATTAAATAAATAAATGATGAAAAATACTGCTTTAAAAGTGATTCTTTCTTATAAAACTTGTTCAATAAACCTGAAGAAGAGGGGATTAATTGTTAAACTTTTAAATTGTGATAAAATGTTCCAAACTCAGGGTTCATTTGCTAGTTTTTATTTTATCTCATGATCCTCTTCAGGGAATGGAACTTGCTCAGGTATCATCGTGTTGTGTACTTTGTTATTTTCTGTACTTAAGATGAAAGATCATTAAGGACATCCACATCTGATGTCAGAGACCATCTCTGAGTAAAGATATGTGACTTAAGTTCTGCACTTAGGTCATTGATGACATTTGGGTCAGTTCCATTCACTGAAGAGCACTGTTGGATATAATTTAAAGCTCTGAAAAAGCTTGGTTTCAGAATATATTATGACTAATCATCAGATAACATATGAAAAAATGTTTCTTAAATGCTCTGCAACAACAGCAGATCTTTATGAGTCTTCAGGCATAAATGTATCATTGTCCTTCCCATTAAGAATAGATGTTAATATCCACTTAGCCAGTGCATGTCAAAAGTAACAGCCTAAATGGTGGTAATTGGATGAATTTCTGTGGCAATGCAAATAAAGGCTAATTGCCACTTCCACTCCAGGCCACCGAGAAACTTCCACCGACTGGAGAAGGAGAAAATGGCCTGTGTCTACGCCGTGAGGCTCCCCGTAACATATAACCACCTTCATTCTTATTCATAGTGCACTTGCATATCTTAAACAGCTCATTTGAATTGGTGCGCTGCCAAGCGAGTCTCTCTCCCTCTTAACAAACAAACACGACGACAATATTGCGAGTCAAGCTGTTGTTTGTTACTGGGCAGCGAGATGACGGCGGCTCTATGACTCCCGCATCACAAACCAATGTGTAGTGACCTGACCCGCCGCTAAAGGAGTGTGTGAGGATGCTGAGGATGGGGAAGGAGACATCAAACCCAGGCAGATGGGATGAAACAATGGCACAATGCATCGCGTCTGTGACAAGCTGCACCAGCTGATCAAGGCAACAGCAATTTACTGGCGATGAGAGGAGATCTTGCAAACACCAAATGTTACCAAATAGCGGAGCTTTGCTTTTAAAATGACTATAATTTGTCTCCTGACAGGATCTATATGAGCAGTTTCTTTGTCTTATTATCTCCTCTGTGGATGTAGCAGCAGTGACTGTCTTTTATTTTCCCAAGTATTGTTCTTTATTAGGTGGAACACAGAACATTACTCAGTGACATGTCAACTCCTGCAATTTCCTATGTAGGGTATGTTGTCTACATCCACTTAGCTAATTAAGACAGTCACAGCAGTGTAGATTTCAGGGCAGATCAAACAGTACTGTGTTGATATGGGAAACAGAGGAAGACTAGTCTCCACCAACTCTGTTATATCATAATCCCTGTTCCTTCAGCCTGATTAAAACATTTCAACAAGAGCCTAGGCTGCCTACCGTGGTAGCGCCGTAGAGAGGCTTGGTGTAGAAATATCACAGCTCCCTCATTAGTGAGAGGGGATTTCATTTGGAATATCTCACCGAGCACTTTGAGAGAAGCGGCTGTATTTACATTTAAAAGATCCAAAGTGGCCGTCTGAAGCTAGCTACCTCTTTCCTTAATTGCTGGCTTCAGTTGGCCATGAATACATCCACTTTATTACTGGCTCTCATTACTGGACGGCACTGAGGAAAGTCTCTTTCTCCTCCGTCTCCATCTCCCCACTTCTCCCCCACCTCTCTCCGTCTCCTTCTCCAGCAAGGCAGGACCGCATCAGAGTTCTCCCAGTGGCCAAAAGACACAAACAATCGAGAGGGATTAGACTGTAATCCTGTTTTTACTTTCATCTGCCACATATTCAAAAGAGAAGCTCTGTGAAGCATGGAATTCTGGAAGGATGTGCTCCATGGAAAAATAAGGGGAAACACTGTAAACAATGCAGTACGATGGGGATTACAAGTTTTAAATGACAAGAAGACAACGAGCTTGACAACAGATTTAGACTTAGTCTACACTGAATAAATCTTTGCTCACCAGTGGAGTTACTGTGGAAAGTGAACAATGTGAGGTTGCTTTATTTCATTGGTCTCTACTGAAGGTGAGCTTTGTCAAGATCAGCATTAACCCTTTTGAGACCCAAGCTTTTCACTCCCTTCATTTATAGGCTTTTCACATTGTCACCACTTAATTTGACATGTCATACAGTGCTCGTTTCAGGTTGAGTTGGAAACTCAGAAAACCATTAATTGGCATGCAAGTGGTACTACACATGTTCCAGGACAGCTAAGTTTAAATGAAGAGTCTTAACTTTCTTAGAATAGATTGCAGTGCATTCAGTAATTGGAACAACAGCATCCACTTTTTAACTTATGAAAAAAATCATACACCACTCTCACTAAATACATGTATTATTTTCAGGTATACACTTCCTGTTTGTGCTGCAACCATCGACAGAGAGACCACAATCACCTGGATTACTTTTAATTCTGAAGAAAAACCCTAATTTTGATTAATTATTTTTGAATGGGAGTAAAGGTGGAGACACAAGTTGTGACTATTGGTCTGATTCTAAATATGATGAGGGCGTAACAGCTGATGGGACCAAGTTGGACCAGGTCTCACATCGGCAACTGAAGACATCAGTTGAGTGTCGTCTGAGGGAGGAACAGCTTTACCCGAAGTTAGCTCTATTTTTAAAAAAGTTTCACCTCCATGTCCCCATAGGTTATACAGTCCGACACACCTCCACATCCAAGATTTCACCAAAACTTATTTCAGGTCAGTCTGTCCTCCTTCCTGACTTGAAGAATAAAACATCAAGTGTGCAAGTTGGTGGAAACAAGCTTAAGCTGCATTCCAGCAGTATGTGTGTGACACCTGTCTGGTTTAATGGAGCTGTGACTCTAAGAATAAGGCATTCAATGCACAACACAGATTGGTTGAACAATATTAGTTTTCTTTCTGAGAAGGAAGAAAAACATACAGATCGTCAGATTTGAAGCTTTTTTGCAAAAATTTGCAGTAATAGTAGCATCAAACCACTGCAGAAATGCAACTGAGTGGTTGGTGTAATTCTTGTGGGCCCCTAAGAGTTCATTACTTAGTAATCCAAGCCTGTGTGTATCACGGCCCCTTGCCTGCAGGTCCCAGAGGGGAGATTGAGACTGCCATATCAACACAGGAATGACCTTGTTTCCCTCTGCCCGCCACCCCAGCATCACACAAACATATTACAGCCTGGACGACCCACATCTGACCTGTGTCACTCAACACATGCAACACATGCACACACGCTGGCCTAAACCAATGCTGCACTGGCATTCAAAGAGTTCAAAGTGTTTGCACTGAGAATTCCCTGATATTTAGGAAGTACTGGTGTTAAAGGATGCATTCTACCAGATTAAAGATAAAAACAGGATGGCAGCATGAGCACTCATAGCCACCACGACTGAACTGACAAAGAACAAAGTGACATCTAGAGACAGAAAATCCAAGTAAACACAACAAAGATGACAAACAAAATCACAGACATGAGTGTGACAGATGTCCATTTTAAGCATAAAACATATCATCATTAGTTCTAAATGATAAATAATGTGCAGTTTATTCAGACACACAAAATATTACCTAAGCCACCATGAAAGAGAAGAAATCCAGTATTAAAGTAAAATGTGGAAAATGGCTGGAAGACTGAGTTACATCTGCCAGATGTGTGCAGAATTTACATCTGTATCCTTTATCACATTCTTTAGAGCATGGTGCAGGCTGTGTTGTCTAGCTGTCAACACTTAGCTCGACCCAAAGCCCTGGGATTACACAGGAGCTGATGGCTGTCTGTCAGAGAGAGAGGAAACACTCTCAGACGGAGGAGAAAATGGGTTGTTAAGCATATAGTGCATTTTAGACTTTAACCTCAGTAAGTAAGAAAGTAAAAAAGGTGTTTCTGGTATTTCTTAGGGACACTTGAACAGGTTGTATGGCTGTGCTAGCTATTGTTTAGCTGTTTAACTTGTTAACTGTTTGTTCACAGCTATAAGTTCCCTCCACCTGCAGGCCCTTACAGGATACTTTAAAACTAAAATACCTTCTTCAAGCCACTGATAAATCTTTCTTTTATCCTTTTTCCACAGCAAGAATGTGAAAAGTATTTCTTTCTACAGTTCTCAGCTTGCTTTGGGGAAGAGACTGTGCTCCAGAGAACAGCAACATCAAGACTTGTTCCAGGAAGTACCTGAAAATGACATGCTTATGCAAGTGAGCATAGTGACCCGAGCAAAGCAGGACATCACTGACGTTATTATAGAGCTGCTAGCAGGAGGAGGATGGGGATGAATGGATGGATCAACCAAACATCAGACATTAGCACAGGACACACTGCTGTTTGTTTTTTGTTTCCTATCTACAGCTAACGTTGTTTCTCAGAGCATGGCCATTATTGTTCAGTAACCTTGAAATTGTGGATATTACTGTGATCCAAAACATTTGTAAAATACAAGAAAGAACCTGTTAACAAGTCTTCACAAAGTTCTTCAAGTTTTGGGAATAGCTAGATGATAGGTTGTTAAGCGTGGAATAATTCCTCTTGACCAAAACCATCTGCATGTTCTTTTTTTACTGCAAAATGATTCAAACCAAACATAAGCCTTTATCTTCTCTTTAGTTCATCTTCCCTATACTGCAACCATGCAACCCCCCATCCCCCAGCCATTTCTATTCACCACCTCTATTCATCTTTTAATAATACCCACTATTCTTCTCCATATTCAGTTCTTTTCATTTTTCTCCTTTCCTTCTATCCCTTTATCCTTTCTTTCCTGACACCTGGGATCTATCTCGCCCGGGGTCCAGCCATCATCCAGATCCCCTTTGAAAAGCAGAGATGGAGATGTGAGGCCTTAAAACTTTATGGTGAGAGCCTTGGTACCACATGCCGTTTCAGTAGCAGTGCTGCTGGCAGGCCCACCGATTTATGGCTCATGACATGCATATATTTAATTTGTAACCAAACACTTCCTCTTCCCCTCAGTTTCCTAAGAACTCTGGGACGTGTCTTGTTTTCTCAGGTCAGGGGTTAAACAAAGGAAACATAGTGCTGGCTAGCTGAGAGACCAGAGACATGGGGGTGTTAGGGTCACCTCCACCTCTGAGGCCAGGCCAGAGCAGACTGTGGGACACATCAAGGTTAAAGGTTTATCTGTTATATCTGACAGGAGGGCTGGACCACTGCGAAGACCTTAAAGTGGACAAGGAGCAGGATTCAGAGCCTTTTGTATTTTATATAACAACATCTGAACATAAAATGTTGGACGCTTTTACTCCTCCCTCTCTGCAAAAAAAACCTCCCGGTTGCTGGCCATGACATCTTTACTGCCCCATTGACCATAAACCCCCCGAGGGGCGGGCCCAAATGCTGTTACATGCCCCACTAGCTCTCCACCTCTGTACGGTGGTGTATAAACATATAAGTTTATTTAGTGTGAATGTCCTGCGGTGCTCACTGCTTGCCTCCCTTTACAGTATAAAACCCAGATCATCGTGAGTTGAGCAGACAGCGAGGACATCAGTAGTGGATGTACTGGCTGATATAAAGAGCTATTCCTCAGTGTGGACACAGCATGGGGGAGAGCACAGGGGAGAAACCACAGTGGAGTTGCTGTAACAGTCATCTGCATGTAGTCAGATTTGTCACTTATGACTTGCATGTACTTGGGTGTCCTGGCATGTTCTTGCAGTCAGCAGCTCTTCTGTCTTTAAAATAGAAAGTTTACAGTAAGTTTTCACATTTTGCAGTATCTCCAATAATTTTTCCTAATATAGACTTCCTATGTTTATTTTAGACATCCTAAGACTTTCTTGTTGCCCCTACATGTGTGCATTTTTTTTCACACTGCATAGTACTAAATTGCACAGAACTAAAGCGCTATTCAGAGAGTTTTCATGAATAATGTTGTGAAAGGAAAGGTATGGGGGTGTCACCAAAAAGATTATGACTCATATTAGATTTATTTAATATATATATATATATATATATTAGTTTATATAGGTATGAAACGGAGAGCCCTAAATGTAAAAGGATCATCCTACAGGGAGCATGAATTTGCCCAATATGAGCCATTCATTTCAATATATTGTCATACCGAAAAGGGTTGGTTCTTAAAACAAGAAAAAGATGGTGTTTAATCTTGTTAATAGTTTTGGTCTTATTTAACTCTACCATCGACAAGAACATTTAATTTATGATTGCAGAATAAAAAATGACATAACTTCAACATGGCACTGTTCTTCTGTATGACAGTGAGTGAGGTCACAGTGGAGTATGGATTATCCCGAGTAATGAGTACACTGTTTCTGCAAAGATCCTTTGTTCTTGATTTTCTAAATGTCATTATTTATTTTCTGAGAGTAACTCAAATAAAATTCCATTCACCGTCATAATTGAGAGGAGGCAAAAATCTCAGGGACAAATATTTCAAAACTCAAAAGAAAATAAAAAGTATTGCACATGACTCGATACCAGTAGGGGAGGTAAAACAAAAAAATGTGTGATTTGGGTTAACTGACTCTTTACACATCTACACAAGCCTATTGCAACAATAACTGGATTAGTGAATTGGCTAAATTTGTTTGTTAAACACTGACTCATTTTGTGGAGACACAAAGAAGTAGAAGCAGCTCCGAGAGAAAGCATATCTTTGTATCACACGAAGAGCTGCAGCCAGAATCCCTCTCCACTCCATCTGTTCAGCGCCGAGAGCTGCCAACTCCAGCTCAGCAACACCACAAACACATGCACTCATTACATGTAAATCCATACGATCATACACATTCAGCATGTATATAAATAAGACCATCTTTGTTACCTGGTGGAGTAAATTGACTCAACTACACTTTTGTGGCGACAAAGAGGTATTTAAGTTTGCTCATGATCATATAATGTGAATGAAATAGGATGTAGTCTAAGTGCTGAGCCGTCCAAAAACACTGAAGCCAACCACGTCAGGCTCTGCGCTATAAACAGAGCTGAGGCTGAGGTCTGGGCTGCCTTTATAACTCCTGTCTCGTTTAGAGGCGTCTTTATGGGCCATTGTTCACCATATGGGGCGCGTTAAAGCCAGGGACAGCAGGTAAATCACAGGCCTGGGCCCAGCACACACTCTAACCAGCAGACCGGAGGAGGATGTTGCCACCAGCCTGTGTGTGTGTGTGTGTGTGTGAGAGAGAGAGACAGAGAGAGAGAGAGAAAGAGAGAGATAGTCAGGTAAATAGAGAAAGTGGAGGGACTATGTGTGTGTGTGTGTGTGTGTGTGTGTGAGAGTGTATCTTTGCAGGTTATGATAAGGTATTGCTCAGGTTGCAGAATGAGTATTAATAAAGTCATCTATTTGTTTACTCTTTTTTATTTTTATTTGAATTTATGGGAGGGCAGGTTTGTGGTTAAAGAGGCTTGTCTGTATCCAAAATGTCACCAGTTCAATACATGATGTCTGATAATTAAGTGACACTTACTATTTTTATAATATGTATTATTCATGCAATACATTTATTTTATGATGACTTTGTATTTCTTCAATTTTGGCCCATAAAGAACTCCCTAAGAATGTGAGAAAGGGGCGGTATTGGTGACAACAAAACTGTGAAATTAGATTTGAGAAACATGCAACCATGAAATAAAAATAGACTTCTGGAAAAGAGTATTCTAGGTAAAATCTTCAAATAGCAATTTCTTTTTTTTTAATGATTTAATGATTGGATGTGTAATTTTATTTTTAATTTATTGGCTCATTTTTCTACATATTTTCAGACATATGTTGTTGTTTTGTTCTTTTATATTTTGGCCTTTAATGCCATTTGCAGTTACTGTGGATAAAGCCTTTACCTCAAAGTGACGCAAACACACCAACGTAAAGCATCGGTCCCAGATCGAGTTTAGGAAGCTGTAGATGTTGTGCACTCCTCCCCAGGCTCTACTCTCCTCTCCCTCCTTCTTCCCCCGTTGCTGGGCTGCTCAGCAGCAGGGGGGCCTGTAATCCCAGCAGCACCATTGTGCGGACCGGCAGGTATTTCCCCGCCTCTGCTGAGCAGTGGACTCAGCTGACTGGAAACGCTGTGGGAGCAGGAGGAGTTCTCCTCCTTGAAGCCTGACTTCCTTACTTCCTGTCTATCAGTTCGGCTCTTCTTGAAACACAGAATGATAAAGAAGAAGCTATTTGTTGCACTGGTTGTGCTCTATTCCCCAGAGTCATGTTTCAGTCAGAGTGCAAAAGAAGCATCAATGTATGTGCTGGCGTTTGGCTGTTTCATTCCTAACCTTCCATCAGCCTTAGAGATTACCACTTAGTCTCCAGCAGCTCTCCATTCAGACCACTGGAGAGGTGCATTTATTTAATCTTGACTGCTCTGGCCTTACCAGCGAGTGGTAAATGTCCTGTGTGTGTGTGTGTGTGTGTGTGTGTGTACGGGGCCTCCTCTGATCCCCACAGCTGCACCCTTTAGAGAAGAGCTTTCCAAAGTGAGGCTGGGGGGCTCCCAGGGCTCCTTGAGGGGGTTCCAACAGGTTCTTGCCAATTTCACCACATTTCAATTTTGGACATTTATTCAGCAACCTGTGTTTAAGTCATTGTCCTTTCTACGGCAAGAGCAGTGTGCCTGTGAGTTTTTCACAAGATGTCTCCAAGAAAAACTACAGCTTATTACAATTTAGCTTTTATTTTTGCAGCTCTAGCTCAGTTCTATCTGTTTTGATAATCTTGTACTCTCCAAAGTAATTGCTGAGATCTTGGTACATGGCAACATTGCTAAAAATAGGCCAAGAAGGCAAAAAAATATACGTCATCAGTTGAGAAAGTTGAACTTTGAACTTTTAGCCAAGAAAGAGTCTCATCTTATACCAGCAGTCAGTCTCGGTTTCTTTTAACCCTAATCCCTAATCTTAAACAAGTACATTGAGTTGCACTTTAGAACACTCCTATGAGTCATTTTTTAAACTGGTGGTTCTGGGACATGTGGAGAAAGAAAAAAACTGTTTTGTGAACATGGTTATTGTTTAAATGTCTAGAGATGATGGCAATGTCAGAATGTACTGGAAAAAAGGTTTCACTCTCGCCACTATTCCATGTAATAAGTTAATGATGTTTGACATGCCTGTGTTGCTGTGCTTGTGCATCCAAAGTTAGTTAGTATAGCAACAGTAAATGTAGTGAGTTTAACGGGGACTCTCCAACAGTGGCACACTACTGTAGCGGCCTGTTAGAAGTTCTGTCCTGCTGTCTGTGGCCTTTGCAGCCCTGGTGGGGCGCAATTGTCCCCCCTGCACCGCTGCCCTGCCAGTTGGCAAGCCTAAGCCAGGAAACTGTCAGTGTCGATTGAGCTGAGTGGAGGAGGTCCTGCTAAAGGAGCCTTGCTAGTTCCAGGGCCCACCTCTGTTTCCAAAGCATGGGAATAAAGAGCTCTGCATTCCACAGGTCTGAGCTGCCAGCTTTCCCCCTGCCCACAGTTCACAGGGAGCCCTGAATGAGATTAACAAAAGCGTTCTGTTGGACCCCTCTTGGCCGGCTTCCACGTCAACAGCTCGCAGGGTCAGGGGTCACACTAACTACATTCATTCCCAGCAGACCCCTTGCTCCAAACACAGGCTGCCAGTCGCACAAACTCCCAGCTTTTCCTCTAATCCCCCGAGATATGTCTGATCTCTCCACATGTTTCTGCTCAATTAAAGCAATATCACACCTTGCAAATGGAACGAGAGAAAGAGAGGGAAGCAGGATGGAGTACAGCCGCAAAGACGAACACAGGAGAGAAAGTGAGAAAAGCGAATGAATGGAGCATGGAGGGTGAAAGAGAGAGAGGATAATGGAATTATTAATCTGCTCATGTAAGGCACTAACACATGAGGCTGCGCACCTGATGAAACACCGGAGGCAAAAGCTCAATAGTTGATGGAGGACACATGACTGGCATGGTGGTAAAGCCAATACACACATGCAGTGTCTACTCACACACACACGGTCAATCCTTTGGCTGAACGATGAGGTATATGTGAAATCCATTTTCGTATTTTTACTTCAGATTTCTCTAACAACAATTATGATTACTGCCTCATCTGTGTGTTAACAATTCAGACACTACAGAACACTTTTTTGGACATATTTTATTAGATTAAGTTTTACTTTACATCACAACTCAACATATTATCTAAGCAGTTTATTACTGTTGCAGGAAGTCAATGTCATCCATTTGCGATATGAGATAAAGTTGCAGCAGCTTGGTTGAGCTGTGAAATCTATCCTAGTGATGACTGCCTGCATTATTTATATTAATTAAAGTTTCATTATGATTATGATAATTCACAGCAAACATTTCTAAACAATCTGTATATAAATTAAAGTATCATGAAAAAAACAAAGACTGATTACATAACTTATGTTGTATCAATCATTTTTTTTATTTACAGTGGGTCAAAGGTCTGAGTGTTATGTGACAGGAGTCACCCATAGTGATGAACCCACAACTAACTATAAGCAGCTCTGCAGCTCCATGCTCCTCTGCAGAGCTTTTAGGGTCTTTCTGTCATTGAATGCTCAGTGAATGTAACAGAAATGCTGGCACTGCCTTCTGAAAAGGCACACTCTGTAAAGTGATGTTGAAATAAATCATTTACCAGATACAATTTATGAACACTAATAAGAACAGCATTTGAGGTTAACAGGTTGTGAAAAATGACGCTTGACACTACAAGGCCGCTACGGTAGAACATTTGACCTCTGACCTTTAAGGTGAGCTGCCAAACATCTGGACCCAAATTTATTTCTTAACCATGTATTAACATTTACAACTGCATTCTTGATGGATTATAGGAAGAAGCCTTTATTAATGACTTTAAGACATGTTTAACTCCAGACATTGCTGAAAACCCAAAGTTATAAATGCCTTAAAAAAAGTTATTTATTAACCATCAATAAAACCGAGCCAATAGACGTTGTTACTATATTTTTATAAGGGCTGGCTTCTTAGAAAGTGGCACAGAGATGTACTGATGACGCTGAGGGAAAAACATTTTTAATAGTGGCTTTCATAATCTGTCTTTTTCTGACACTCCTACATCAGTTCTGTGGTCACTGTAATATTATTTCATGTTGATCTTTGAACTTCATGTATTTTGCTCATAATGCTAGGTGATTTAGTAATTTAAGTTTTTTTTTTTCACTCACACTATGTCATGAGTGTCAGCTTAACACCTAAAGGCCAAACAGACATGACTCTGTCCTCAGTAAACATGGAGTCTCTGCCCACAACATGAAAAAGTCACTCTGTATTTATGCTTACAGAAGAGAGATATCTGCTTCGTCCGGCATCTGAAACCAGTTAGCCCAAACAGGAGCGGTAAACCAAACTGGACAGGGGGAGACTCTGAGGGGGGAGAAAGAGAGTGAGAGAAGAGAGATATATAGAAACGGGGATGAGGGTGAGATTGGTGGGGAGGCGGGGGTGGTTGATGGGGGTTGTTCACAGAGAGGATCATACATTACTTTTTTCTCCCTCAGTATTTCTTGTCCTTGATCTGCCTGCTTTTCTTTAAGCTGGATCCAGAGCCCTGCCCCCCTGCCGAGTCTTTAGCCCAGAGGAGGGGAGGCCTTGGCCAGCTGCAGGCTTCACTGGAGCCCCGCGCACAGAGGTGGAAGGAGTGGGGGAGGGAGGGAGGCTAGGGGTGTGTTGTGGTGGAGGGAAGCAGAGACACAGAGAGAGAAAGAAGCTGATGCAGTGCGAGTGCAGCGGAGGATATTGCACTCAGACACAACACGGGGACCCTGAGAGATTGAGTTTCAAAGCGAGAAAAGGAGCAGAGGATTTCTCGGCCGATCCACTTCCGCAGCTCAGACTGTCCAGAGACCGTCATCAGGCCAGAATGTGATCCACCACATTCAGATGGTAGCAAATTTTTTGACAGTTTTATGGTACCACTTACTATTAAACAGATGGTTTATACTACAATACAAAGGGTTTAAAATAAACAATTAATAATATATTATTGATAAATAATTTATTAATAGATTATACATTATCAGTTATAAGCCATTAATGAGAAAAAAATTGGGTTGCCAGGTTACTAGAAATCACGCTGAAGGAGAATAAACAGCAGCCAATTGGATTTTTCACAACCTGGCAACCCAACTGTGTTATCAGTGACTGATCTATAAACACTTAATTGCAGATCCTTAAAGATCCTGTTTATAAATCAAGAAAGCACTACAGATTTAGGGGAAGAAATTTGTATTTTTATTGATGACTAGCGATGATCATTTTAGATTAATCCACTGATAATTTGCTAAAAAAAAAAAAGAAAAAAAAATCCCAAATACAATTTCCTAGAACCCAATGTGACATCTTTGTATTGCTTATCTTCTCAAATGATTAATTCAAAGCCCAGAATAATTCATTGACAATAATATAAAACAGAGAAAAGCATCCAGTCTTCACGTTTGATGAGTATTTTTTCTTGATAAATGGTCCAAAATATGAAACCATTATGAATCCTATTGGTCAACTTTCTGTCGATTGACTGATAGATGATTCATTTCACCATTGCAATAAATTACAGTAACAAAAGGATCAATTTCGGACTTTTAACATCAATTTTGTTTAAACATCCTAAAACAAATATTCCAATCAAAGGCTGAGAAATCTCCTGTGACAATGTCTGCACATGGAGCAATCTGGGCTCTTGAAACAAACTGTATTAAACCACCTGGAGGAGGAATTATCATAACACACGCAACCATAATATCCCAGGGTGTGTAGATTATTGCAGTTATAGAGTTGGTTCAGATGCCTTTCCACATCATGTGCAGCTGGCCTGTGGGTTCAGAAGAGGTGTGAGGTGGTCGATTTAGTCCACTGTCCCTTTGCCATCAACAGAGGGCGCTAGGACTCAATATGTGGATCCACTCAAATTGAGCAAGAAAGACATATTTTCAGTAGATTAATATTTAATGTGAAACACTCTTTAAAAAAAGGCTAAATCGATGTGATAAATTGTATGGTATGAAATAATATAAAATTGTGGATGTGTGGATTTCCACTTGTGTAACATCTAGACAGTGTCATGTCTACCTGGATTCACTTAAGGTGGATGAATCACGTGCTGGTATGAGGGAAGATCCAGTTACTGAGATGCAGTCAAATCACATTTTCAAAAAAAAAAGCAAGATCACAGACTTCTTCTCTCTAGTGCCAACACTCAGCAAACCAGCAGCATTACCATAAGGCGCAGCTCCAACATGTGTAACCAAACAGTCAAACCCAGAGATGGTGTTTTATGATCTGTTTGATAACTTGTGTGAAACAGCACTCCCTGTTCATTTATAAATCCCTGATAATCCCTGAGAGGTAGTGACAGCTGATTTAGAGACGCTCGGGGCTCTGTTGGTGAAGATAAACTGAGGTACTTTCTTGCAACGAGGTTTGCTGAGGGCCCAGAGAGCCTAAATCACCCTTAAAGAGACAGGGAGCCCTGGCGTCAAAGGGGGAGGAGGGGGGTCTGTGGTTTGAGGGGCCACTGGCCGTAGTGCATGAGCTTCATATACTCTGTCCAACCCGCCATGGTATCGGCAATGGGTGGACAGAGAGTTTCTCCAAGAAGTTTCCTGCAGGAAAGAAAGGGAGATAATTCATACATCTAATGGGAGCCATAAATCCCCGTATTAACTTCACTGCAGCGCATAGAAGGGCACGGCCCGGAGAAATAAGAGACAGATGAGGGCAAGGAAGAAAAGAAACATGAATTAAAAGGTAGAGGAAGAGAGGAGGGGTTGGGGGGTGGTGGCACACAGAAGACAACAAAACGAGGAGGAAAGATCTGGGTTCATATCAAAACATAATCCAGACAATCAAAAGGGGAGGGGGGGTGGATGGGGGCACCACAAAGGGAGATAGGGTAGAAGGGACTAAGGGGTGACGGTGGGCCCCGGTGCAGGGGTGAGACAGGAGGCAAGAGGGGCCTGGTGGCAGGGCCCGGGCCTGGGTGGTGCGGCGCTAACAGGCCCCCAGGGACCCGGCGCTGCAGGACCATATGGGGAGCAGTGAAAGGGAGAGGAGCAGCGGGAGCCCCAGGCTGACAAGCCACCGCTGCCCCTGCTTCAGCTGTTCCCCTGGAGCCCCGGGGACCTGGGGATTAGAGGCACACAACAAAGACAACACATACAGGACAACACACACACTTACAGGGTGGACGTTAGTGGAGGGAGTCCATGCACTTATAGAACAACAAAGACAGGTACACACTGGTACACACAGACACACACACATATTCATATAAACCCATTCACACACAATGGCCAATATAAAGCAGGAAGCCCGGAGTCCATCCACTTATGGTCTGCAACAAATACAACACTGAACACACACACACACACACACACATCCACAGAAAGTAGACAGTGCCAGTAGAGAGTGGCAAGGCCAAATTCAATCCACTTATGGTCTAAATGATGGATGCCACACAAAGGCTGCACAATACACACAACCAGCAGGTACAGCCAGGCTCACATGCACGTACACAAGCACACAAATTACTGAGTGTTTTATACACACACTTACACACGACATAAGCTCATGCTCTGCAGATACAGCAGCCAGCCACTCAGGGTGTGATGTGATACACCAGTACATGTGTGTTGCTTTTGCGATATCACTGTCATCAGCAAGTTAACTACTGAGATCTGTGAAAGTCATTACGTCACAAAAAAGAAGCAAGATAACAAGCAGATTCTACTCAAACCAAGGGTTTATGAAGATTATCTGAACCTCTTTATTTGGTACAATGGTAAGTATGGTAGTTGAAGCAGGAAGTTGGTCTTTAAATTGTGACGTGTTTACAACAGACATTTCAGGTTATTTTACAGTTTGCTTTTTTTTATCTTCCAAATAAGTTTGACTGACGTGGTTTGTTTAAAACTTCATCTCACCTTTCCTGTCCCATCAGACTCTGTGCAGTGATGTCGCAGCATTACCAAATGTTAGAAATGAACTGTGTTGTAAATACTGTAGTGTAATGTTATCATTACCAAAGGAAGGAATGGACACAGCCATGGAAATAAGAGCTAAGTTTGAACAAATCAGATAAATCCTGGCAGTTAGAGCATCTTTAGGCTGTGTAATGTGACATATGTGTCTGTACGCAGTGACGAACTACAGAAGAAGACAGTGATGATAGATGTAGCCAGCCTGAGCAACAGCAACATCAGAAAGAAGGACACAAAAAGCTGGAAAAGTACCACGGGCTGAATAAGGAGCTAGAAAAGATGTGGGGAGTAAAAGCAACAGTGGTGCCGGTGGTGATCTGAGCACTGTGGGCTGTGACCCACAAACCAGCAGATTCAAGGTACAACATCTGAGCTCTGTCTAGAAGAGCACAATCCTGGGAACAGCAAAGAGGACCAGAGCTTGAGGAAAACACACCACCATCCCCCATGAGAGGGTGAGAGGGGAATCATTATTTATATATATTCCCTTACATATAACATATAAGTCACACTTCACATTTCTCTTCTAAAAGATTTTAAATAATTAGAAAGTGTTAAAATGATGTGATTATTGATTGGAAATTATTACTCCTCCAAGAATACTCTTTTTAATGTAATTCAATATGTTTTTTTCCCCACATCTTTCCTATTCTTTCTCTGCGTTTGATCGGTGGTCGTTGTTGGACATCTTGTAGTCGTTGTTGGACATCTTGTAGTAATCTGTATATATAAAACTGTATATGTCCGATAGATGTTCACATCACTCAGTCACTCAAGGCCTCTCTGTCTGCTACACCATTAGGCCAGCTGCACTGAGCATTTACTCCTGACTCTGAACACTTTCCTTATTATTGGTTTCTTATTGCAAAAATCAAATGCATTAATGAAGGTGTTATACTACAAATTTTATTTACCTCAAATAATTATGCCATTTTTAGCTAGCATGTTTGACTTAAAGATGACTATAATTAAAATATAATAAGATTTGATATAGTCCAGAACCAACAGTTCATTTCCATAGCAGCTAAGCAGACCAACCTTTGCTTCTGTTTGCAGACACTTATTACTGTATATTATGTAGGCACCAACATTGTTCTTTCCAAGCTTACATGTTTATGTTTGGTCTCATTTTGTTCAGTGTTTTTACAGTTTCATGATCCCGAAGCAATGTTTTGTAAAGTCATGAGTCCTGAAACAGCCAAAAAAAGAGATTTTAGAATGAAAAAAGAATACATCTACTAACAAAGTATTTTTGGAACACTGATATCAGGTTTGACAAAAAAAGAATAGTTTTTTTCTCCTTCTTCTGCTGAGTTTTGAGCATGTCTGTCTCTTGATACTAATTGGTTAGGGTTATCTTTGCAGTTCAAATTGTAAAAAGCACAAAAGGAGATGGACATTTCAAATGTAGTTCGAATGGTAAAAATCCATTCACCATAACACCAGTAGGCGATAAGCTGTAGGTGGTCGATTTCAAATTATTGACCCAGCGAAACATACATTGAACATGTGGACCAGAGACAAGGTCTCCCTGTGTCATATAAAGAGGATATTGAGCACATAGATGTGCTCCCCCTATCACCAACAAAGTCAAGGGCACTTTAGTATGATGACAGTGCTTAATATGAAGATTTTGTCCTTTTGGCATTTTGCTGGTATTTTAAAGTAGTGAAAATCCAGGAAATATGGGGAGAGAGCAAGATGATGTTGGGGTCATATGATATGCCACCCAACAAGACCACCAGCTATACTTTTTTCCATATTTGACACAAAAGACTGCAGGACTGTACAGTCATTTATTTTCCAAGTTGTTATCCTGTGTCCTTGTATGACCCTCTGTATCTTATATATATATATATATATATATATATATATATATATATATATATATATATATATATATATATTGCAAGTTTAGAATATTGCTTTATCAAAATCTTGCTCTCTTTTCTTATGTGTTTACAGAAATGTCAGCCATTGGCTATACACTCTAACACGCACAAAGTTGCATTAGATGTCAGCGATCCCAGCATCCATTCACGTATTTCTTATAGTATACATGTTTCTAAGTACAGGATATAACTTCCTGTGGTGCAAAAGAAAATCATGGAAAATATACCTTTTAAGCCACCTGCTCAGGCAAGCTGCCAAGTCCCTGTCAAGCCCACAACCAAACTTTCAACTTAATCTACTCTTGCCTAAAACTCTACCCTGTGATCGCGCTGGTGAAAGTTACCTACCTCGATCAAATAAGGGAGTGAGGTAGTGTGTGTGTGTGTGTGTGTGTGTCTGGGTGTGTGTGCGTAATATGTGTGACATAAAGTGTGGGACCAAATCGGAAGCTTCACACCACTACTAAATCTACCCCATGGCAGCGAGTACCTGCTGCCTGCTATCTCCGTCCCTCCTGTAGCCCGAGGCCATGAAAGCAGCCTTGGCTAACATTAGGCTGCATTTCCTAGGGCTCAGTGAAACAGAGTACCACCTGTCCTCCTCTAATAACACAAAAAGTAGTTTTTCCCTCCTCTCCGTCTTCCATCTTCACAAAGACAATGAGCCGCTGCCTCTTTTACAGCGTGCATTGAGGTCGGGCTGACGGGCAAACCCTCCTTCAGGCTCAGGAGGTGGAAGAGTGGGGGAGGAAGAAGTCAGTGGTAGCACCTGCAGTGTCACAGCCCGGCCTGCCTCTCAAGCAACCAACCAACCAGACTCCACTCCGTCTCAGTCATTTGGTTGCTCGTCTGCCATTGAGTCTCGAGTCTTCTCCCAATTCCCCCAGTTCAGCTCGGGATGACAAACAGCTAATTAATTTCCCTGCCGCCAGGAGAAGCAAGACTCAAGCTGGGGAGGAAGACTGCCTTTAGCAAAAAAGAAGTGGAAGTGGAGAGATTAATTCATGAAGCTCGCTTTTTTTTCTTCTGGTAGCATTTGCATGAGGAGTTCTGGCTGTGGACTTCAGTTTGTGCTGTCCTCTCCTCTCTCTCTTCCTCCTTGCACGCACGCACACACACACACACACAAACACACACACACTCTACAAATACACTTCTAATTCTGCATTCACCTCCTACTTCTCTGTATTTTCCTCAACTTTAGCCTTTGGCGCTCTCCCTCTCCAATGACCTCATACATCAATATGAACCAAAATGCACACATTACACTAATTAAAATTCATGATAAACCACTGTATTCATAAGAATTAAGAGGTAAAATAATCTGAGTTTCTGAGTAATGAGACTTTATCCTTTATTGGCCACAGAATGAACTCCTTTACCTGTTGAACTAGTGTTTATGTAGATTAAAAAAATAACAAGTTCACCTCTGTAGTAACAGACAGAGAAAGTTGTCAAACCAAAAGGAGTGTTTACACGCATTTTTAAAACCTGGTCTTTATCATCTGATGGAGATAAACAACTTGAGACTGATTCAGCGAGGCGATTGATCTCACTATGCTGCTGCTGAATAGTTTTATGGTCATTACATCACAGCCCTGTTTGCTCTACTGCTTTATCCATATTAAGATGTATTGAATGAATCAATTCCTCCGCTCGCAGATACAGAGAGGATGTCTCCGTTCCCAGTCTGTCACATGAAACAGGCCATTATTAGTTTCACACTGAAAATGATGTACAGAAAGGTTACTTTAGTGGAACGACCGGCCCTTTACTTTTAACGAGTGCATATATCATAAAGCAATCTGAGGGCAATAATCGTTCATCATTATTGAGACGACGACGCCGCTTTGGGGAACTGGCGGCAGAATGGAAAACAGACTTTCTTCAGGCTGGGGCGGAGGTGTTGGAGGCTCTTTCACTGCAGCGGAAAAAAAAGGATGAAATCTGATTTTAACTCACATCTCCTGACTCAGATGTCATACAGATTTAATGTTTTCTAATTAGCATGAGCAGCAAAAAGCCTCACTGAGCCACTATTTTAAAAATCCTGTTTGAATGATACTGGTATATTCAAAAGCAGATCTGGAGGCAATCTAAAGACTCAAATTAAAATTAGCCAGTGCTCCTATGACAAAGTAGATCTCACACTTGATGTCAGTCACCTGAACCAACTGCTGTCTCCTCTGGCATGAAGACAGGGCCACTCTTTCTAGCTATGATGGGCGTTATTCTATATTCTTATTATTCGTATATAGGCATTATTATATATTCTACAATTAATTTGGTGAGTATTCCACTGATTCCAAAATTTTAGACATTTTTTTTTATAAATTTTGCTTATAATTTAACTACTGTTATAACAAAAAAGGGAAAAATTCAAATGACTTTTTTAAAGACATAAATTACACAAATTAAACAAACATGATAACATGTTAATTAGTAAGCTTTAGAGGTGCTGGTGGATTTTTTTTCACTTTTGAACAGAGCAAGGCTACATATTCCTCCCTCTTTTCCACTCTTTAAGTTAAGCTTCTGGCATATTTTATTTGTCATAACCATGGTCTTCCCCTAACCTTGAGGTTTTGCCACTGTGAGAATGGAGCAAGAAGAGCGGCAGAAGTGCCCAGCTTGTGTGTGTGCATGTGTGTCCCAGTCCCTGAGCGTAAGGTGAGAGGGTTGTTGTGCTCTGTGTTTTATTGCGCTCAAGCCTGCAACTGAGCCAGACTTTTAATTGCGGTAGCGGCGGTGGGAGGGGCTGCTGGGGTGGCTCGTCACCCTGCTGCCGTGAGCTGGGAGGTTGGGAGTCAGGGCGAGGTCCTGATCCTCTCCCCGGGGGCCCTGGGGCCCAGCAAACTGTCACCTCTTCCTCCTGACGCTGCACACCTGAGGCTCCCGGTGCTGCTGCCATCGCCCCCCTCCACCCTCCCCTCCACCACCTTACCTTCCCTCCGTCCCTCCCCCCTCTTCCAGCCTTGCACCCACCAGCCCTGCTGACATTATACAGCTCACAACATCTGTCTATACGTGTCCACTGATCAATAGCTTGACTCGGAGCACATCGACGCTGGCATCGGCCTCATTGATCACATCCAGCCTCCATGGTTGGGTTTTCAAAGATAATTGGGCCCAGGAACCTGCCTCCTTATGAGTGACAGTGGGCTGAAATGATAATCAACTGGATCCCATCCAAGTACAATCCCAGCAGGACTGGCTGGACTCAAGGCAGACGGCAGGGTTTCCTATTTCCTATTCCTATTTCCTAAAGGATCCTTTAGTTGAGCTGTGGCCTCCAACAGCCATTCAGGAATCATAAATACTGTATCTATGGCTATTGAAAAGCTGCTAATACTACATCATCAAAATGAGCAAGAATCACCAACAAAAGTGGCACATCTATGTGATCTGTGACTATAAATAACATAATAAAAATATCTCTGAGAACCAAGGCATTGATTTAATACTTAGGGCAGAAGTGCTACAACAACCAGATACCAAATATATCCTCCCCCTGGACACTCTGTCCCCTCTCAAATTGAGTGTCTGTAAGACAGAGATGATGTAAGGCTTTAATAAAAGGCCAGGCTGCTGATATTGATATTCATTATTACATGGCCTGAGCTAACCCCATTATGTTCCCATTAGGGCTAATAACATATACAGCTAACTCATTTGTTTCATTTACCCACTCTGCATATACAAAATTAAATGACACCGGATGGTGACAAAGGGAGACAGAGTGGTGTCTCTTGATTTGTGCACATTTTCAACTTGTGACGTTTCAAAGGTTTTAAGAGAAAAGAGAGTCATCTGAATATCAAAAGAAATCTATGGAGAATAATGAGAGTGCTAAATCAATATTTCATATGTGAAGAGTGAGATTTATAATCTATTGTGTGTCAAGCAGTTCTTTTTTTTCCTGACACAAATTCTTAGCAGCTTTCCAGCAGTTAGCCACAACACAGGATCAGCACGAGAATAGCTTCGCGAGGTAGTGATGTAGCTGGTGAATTGGGTGAACGATGGCGAGCCCAGGGCATAGGCCTACATATTCAGCGAGAAGAGGACTCAACCTGCATTTGGAGGATGAAGGCTGCTAAAAATAATCCAGTAGAGCTGAAATCACAGAGAGAGAGAAGGAGGAGGAGCTGCCATCAGCAGGCTGGGCTGGGTTTTGCCCCTCGCTGATTTAAGCCAGAAAGCTCCCACATCTCCACTGCGGCCCCCTCTGCCCCTGCTGCCCCGTCTCTGAGCCCAAACCCCTTGTGAGATGCTGTGCCCCTGTGCTCAGGCTGTCAGGCCAGCACACCAGCTCGCTACCGAGAGGCATTATGCTAATGGGAGGGCCTCCTTCCCTCTCTCCGCGGCCCTTCACTGCTCAGTGGATCGGCTTGCCTTAGGGCCCTGCTGCTTGTTTTGACAGAGCATCCCCTGATAGTTGGGATTAGTCCAGCTTGTTTGGCTAAACTAGGAGAGGGGGATCTTAGGCTACTTTGAGTTTTTGGAGCTCCGCTGGAGCCAGATGCCTCCTGCTTTTATCCCCACCAGGAGAGGGCCTGCACCCCCCAAGGCCTGCCCACAGCCATGGGCAGCCATAACCATCCAGGCAGTGTCAAGACCCATACTGCACACACACATGCAGCACAGAGAAACACAGTAACACTTTAACACACATGCACACACACTCCTCATACCATATCCAGAAGACAAAATATTCACAGCACATAAATAGTCATGCAAAACTCTGAGAAGAGAAGGCAGATGTAACTCTGAACCCACAACCATCACAAGCCTCCTGCGATGTAACCTGGAGATCCAGCAAACATTGTACCATGTTCCAAGTCAGAAACCAAAAATCCAGAACAAACGTGAAACCATTTCACACAACAAAACAACAGCTAAAAAAATTATAGTGATTGTCTGATTTTCTATTTCTTTTTGGAGTATTCCTGTCAGGATAGAGGATAAAACACCAGGGTCCAGGCGCTTCCCAGGGAAACCTTACATGAGGAAGTGCTGTTTTACGGCTACATTCCTGCTCTACATTAATGGAGGCGTTGGGCTGCTATCCCTTTGAGAGAGGCTTGAACCTCTCTATTAAAGTGGCTGACCTGTGGTCGGCGGTTCAAACAGCTGGTATGCACATTAACGTCACATTCCCAGCGTTAGCGTCTGAAGAAGGAGGAAAAGAGAATAAATAAAAGGAGGTGGAGTGATCTCCCTTTCAGCAGCCGTCCCCAACAGGAGGCCCACGCTATATTTTATTCACTAATGTCAGGTGGGTTCAGGCACACTAAGGGTCGTGCTCAGACTGGCCTGCTCCGCTGTTTTCATCAAGGTCAGCTGGATGAAAAATAGAGCTATCCCCCTGTTAGATTGACTACAAAACACTGCTGCTGAGGCAAAATAGACATGGAAGAAGATTTAAGAGGAGGACAGGAGAAGAAAGGAGAAGGAAGAAAACGATAGGAGAGGCTAGGACAGTCAAAGAAAGGAAAGTGAAGATAAAAATGATGAGAGCAAAGATGAGGAAAAGGAAAAAAATCATAAATGGCAAGAGTGGAAATGGAAGATGAGAGAAAATTGGAAGTGATATTGGAGTGGAGAAAGGAGATGATGGAAAACAAAGACAACATAAATGAAAAAAACAGAAGAGGAAAGAAGAAGAGATAAAAAAAGGAAAAAGGAGAAAATAAGAGATGTTAGGAGAGGAGGAATGAAGACGAGACAATCGATAACAAGAAAAAAGAAGCGAGAGCAGAAGAAGAAAGAAGAGCAGAGGAAAGATTAGGTGACGGAGGAGAGGAAAGAGGAAGAAGAAAGTGAGGGAAAAAAGGAGAGGAGGGTCTCAGGAGGGTCGGGTCACGGAGGCCCAGGGGTGATGTCAGCCTATTAAACTGATTTCACAGGTTCCCTTAACGAAGCCTCTGGCATGTTAAAGGGCAGGAAGCATCCTATTTCAGCCTTTTCTTCCCCTCCCCTTTAAAGCGGAGTGAGTGCGGGACTTATCGACAGCTCCTGACAAACAGGCGTGAAGGAGGGCAGCTGCTGGGGCACTCCTCTCAGGACCCAAAACACAAGGTGGTATTCAGCGGCGGACCTGACGATCTTCAAACCCCAGCCGAGCTCCATCTCATCGCTCCGCGCCGCCCTGACAGAAACCTGATCCTGACTGTTGAGCAACAGGGTTTGACTGATGAAGGGTTATTCCAGGCCGATACCACTGTTGATATTTTTGAAAGCAAGCTGCCGGTGGAGGAAAATTTCAAGGCATAAGTCTAAAGATGGGCATTTTAATTTATCTCATTCTTTAATTCACACTGAAAAAGTCAGACAACGTGATCTCAAAGAGTAGCTTTATATCACAATAGTCCAAAGACTACTTGCAAAAAATTGACACAACTCTAAAAGGGGTCAGGAGTGACCAATTTGGTCCATAAAGTCAATCACAATAAATAGATTTGGCTCACAATGTAGACCAATGGCAACATTCACGTTTGATAGGCCAGTTCACCTCAGTATCTCTTCTGAGTTAACATCAAATGGCAACCCAGTCTGCAACAACATTCATTTTCTGATTTGCTTCACTAAATACATTTTGGAGGAAAGCGCCTCCATCACAACAATGTTTTCAACCCAGGGAGTTTGACATTCCTCTACTGCGAAAAAGTATGTAGAAGGTTGGGTTGAGCAGCTGGAGGTACATCCATATGACTTTGATATCTGAGAGTGGTCAAATCCTGTGTCCTATATGGTTCAGGAAGGACTGTGATTATGGTTTATTACTGAAAGAAAAACTCACTGAAGACTTCAGTGAAGGTCTGAACCCAGCATTATTAGCTTTGTAGGTTGTTTAGGCAACTCACCACCAACTCTTACCAGACAAGGATGTCAACACTGGACGATTCTGCAAAACAATAGTTAATAATAAATGTCAACTGTGGGTAGATTTTGGTTATGACAAAAAAAAGTATGATTAAACTATACTTGGAAGGTAAAACACTGAGTTAAAGTTAGGGAAAGGTGGTGTTTACGGTATTTAAAGGTGTTCATTAGAGGTCTATAATAGGATACAAACTGGCCTTCTGCACTGAAGCTCAACATGCCACACACACTTGTTTTCTATCTTGTTACATTATTTCCTGCAATGGCACTGAATATTGGCATTAAATTGTCAGGACAGGGTTAGACTGTCTTTCTTACATGATACATGTAGGCAAACGTGTACAGGTGTCAGCCAGACATTCTGGTGGCTTTTAATTTTAAATTTAATTTTTATAAACTTTATAAACAGATTTCAGGTACATCAGATATATTTCAGCTGATTGGAGGATTCAGTCAGTTTGTTGAGACGTGGGAGGTGCACTCATTGTTATTATTGATATGTTCACCACAAATGTTATTTCATTATATTGATTAAAATAAAAAATAAGTCAGCATTCACATTATGTTTCCTATGTTTTTGCTTTTTTAAATACATCATACACAGGGCTGTAAATGTATCAGTATTTCAGATAGATATATTTCATATTTCATGTGTGTGTGTGTGTGTATGTGTGTGTGTGTGAATGTGTGTGTGAGGCATGTGTGCAGTGCGTGCGTGTGTGTGTGTGCGTCCTCTCATTGCCAGACCAACACACAAACATATAAACAATCTGCTGAATCGTCCTGTCTGTTATCTGCAGCTGGCTCTCTGTTGCCTCGCTATCAGTCCCTGCAGCATATGCTACCAGGTGTTCGCTCCCTCCAAACGCAATCTTTCATCAAGGTAACCCAACTGCAGACAAATTAATTAGGAGAATATCAAGTCAACAGAGCCGGGCCCAGAAGTTGAAGGTGGCGTATCAAAGCGAAAAGCCAGATTTCCTGGCTTCTGTCCCTTTCTTTCCTTGTCTCCCTGTGAAAGCTCTCCTTCCCCTCCCTCCCCCAAAGCTCTGGGCATCAAGTTTTCTGATCCAGAAATGTAGAATCAACTGGAAACCTTTCAATTTTATTCATGTCAAAGTATCTGTAACTGTGGCCAAGAGAACTAACACAGTAAAAATCCAGTTTGAGGCAACTTGTAGTAGTAAAAATGGATCATTGTATCAGTGGTTTGGGTAGTTTTTAGTTTCAGTGACTTGAAATATAGCAAAGTCAGAGTGAAACTATTTGCTTCATGGCTTGAAGAGACGTGATTTTAAGGAGTAGGAAGAAAAAAAATCGATCATTTATATATGAGATGCATATGACCTCATAACATGGTCAATTAATCAAACCGTGAAACTAAAACAATAAACTGAAAGACACTAAAGCACTTTGGAGGGGAAATGGTGGTAATTCTCTGTGGGTGACAGCAAATGACCTCTTTCACATTACACATGCTCATTTGAACCACTGTTAATATAAAAATCTTGGTTATTGTAGCTTTTAATGTTGAATGATCGTAGTTCACCTTAAGTGTTTGTGTCATGGGCTCTAGATTAAGGCGGTTAATGGTTAAAGAATTTAATGTTTTTCAAATCTAAAATGTGGTTGTGTGGTTGTTTATCAACCTGGACTGAATATAAGAAAATCATCTTTATCATTTACAAGGCAAATATATATGTATATCATATGGATTTGTGAACTCATTGGCAATCTGTTCATCACCACTGACACACACACAAACGCACACACCTCACCAGGAGGACTAGCTCTGTGCACTCACTCATAGTCTTTTCACTCTTCAGCTCTTAGCTAAATGGATCTCAGCGCCATTCCACAGACACCAGTGACCTTCAGTCATTTAGCAGGCAGTATGATAGGAACATGATATCAACACCTGAACAAAGCGCAGCATAAAGCACCACATCAAGCTGCTGTTTATTCATAGCGCAGTTGGTTGGGTCTGTCATCTAGAGGTCAGTCATTTGAATACTCCCCCATTACGGGCTACTGCCGTCCCTTTGCCTTCCAGTTAAAACAGCCCCACATCAGCCACTTCAAAAGAGCCTGGCTTCAAACATCGCGTTTCCAATATGACAAACGTACTTCACAGCAACAGCTCTGACAAAATATGCAGCAGCTGCCTAACGTAAAGGATGAAACGTGTAAAAATCAAGACTGCGCTGCGCTAGTGTCAAAGAGGAGACACAGAGAGGCAGAGAACAAGAGAGTGAGAGTAGGGGAAAGGAAGGCAAAAAGACGAGGAAGAGCCGCTCAGAAAAGACAGGAGACGGAAGAGAAAAGCCCAAACAGGCTTTGTTTTAATTACTGGTGCAGGAAAGGCAGAGAAACGAAGAGATTTTTGCTCGTTAGAGTATCGCTTTGGATCAAACGCTATATTTACATATCTGATTAAACTGCTCCCGCAAACGGTGAGATCTGAGCTGTGAAGGCACGGCTAACGAGAGGAAGCCATCTTCCCGCTCACATTTGGCGGGGGAATAACACTGGCAAAACAACTCATCTATACTTATTAGAAAGAGCAGCGTACAAAGACCTGATGAAGGCAGAACTCGGAGCAGAAGAGCTAGTTAGTGCAACATACTATACACCGTACAAGTGAGCCAACAAACACCGAGTGCACATCGCATCGAGGACAATTTTTGGAAAATTGGAAGACAGGAGAGTGGACTGAAACCTCAACATTTTGTGACTCCTCACAGAGCCGACCAATTAGAGGTCCTGGCAGGTCAAAGTGCATTATAGGAGGTGGTAGGAGTTTAGTTGCAGCACAAATACACTGTCAGAAACGACTCCCCCTTCTTTCATCCTGCCTTTCTTCTGCGGCCTTTATTCTCCCCTTGTGTAGAGGGAGAAGAGCTAGCTTTGTGGCTCAAGGGATCCAAACGACCGGCCATCATTATTCCCTCTCAGATGTCAGTCTCTCCTCCACCCCCGCCCAAACACCACCACCAACACCTCAGCACCAGGCCTCCCCGACCCCCCGCCCGCCTACCACCCCCTGCACAGACAGCTACATAAGCTACAAGAGGCAGAGGCTGCAGCATAGTCTCTTTGCTGTGTGGAATAAAGACTTCTGAGGGTGAAAACTCCATTACCACAGAGCCGCCGCTTCTCTCAGTCATCAAATGAGTGGAAAAGAAAGTAAAGGACAAAAACAGCCAGTGACAAACAGCAGTGACTGATTACTGGAGTGTGTGCGTGTGTGTGTGTTTGTGTATTAGTCGACCAAGCTAACACTTGCAAGGCCACCTCCAAAAGGGAAAAATGTGTGGCAAAAGCAAATTCGCCGTCTATTGGAATAACAATGGAAGTGATTGGAGCTAACAATCTGAATCACTAGGCGTGGGGATTTGAAACATATGTCATGTTGTTGCGCATCAGTGATAAAAACTAATAACAGTATTCCCTGACTGCACTGTATGAGTGAGAGTCAGACACAAAGCCCTAGCAGAATGCAGCCCCTCCACTCGTCGCCCCCCATCCTGCAATGTCAGATATATCAGCAATGCTAATGCCCAGACAGCATCCTGCGCCGCTTGCCCTGAACCACTGAAAAGACAGCCATTTAGGCTTTAAAAGACACACATAAACAAAAAAGGAAGGAGGAGATGAAAAGAGAGGGGAAAAAGAGAAAGACAATGCAAGAGGGGGAGAGGAAGAAAGAATGAAGGGAGGCCAGGGTGTGTGAGTGGGGGGGTCGAAAGAGGAAGTCAATTTCGTATTCTGAACCTGGCCGATGTAGTCCTCAGGGATCTGCCTCCGCACCTCAGGATCTGTAAATAATTGACAGATAATATTAATTGGCTTTGGATTAGTGAGCAAGCTCAGTATCACACATTAATATTTGATCAGAGGATGATAGGGACCCTGGCAGGGAATCCGAAGGGGCAGCTGAGGCTGTTTTGTTGATTAGGCCAGAGACGGGAGGAGACAGAGGAAAGTGGTAGCAGCAGCAGCAGCAGCAACAGCAACAACAGCAGCTCCAGACACACACACACAGTCACACACACATACACACAGATGGAAACACACAGCCAAGGTTTGATGCTCCCGTTAGCTCCAGGCTGCTAAACCTCCTACTGCCAGCAAACTGCCTGCTCTTGTTTCACCACAAAGAGTAACGAAAGAAAAAAACAGAGGAGGACTTCCGGAGCTGCTTTGATTGCTTTTTTTTATTAGGATGTGTGAGCGTGGTCTGGTCGTCAGCTCAGACTATAATGGTGTTATAATGTTGCTATGTCAAGATCAGCCACTCAGTAAAAATGCCATATGTTCTATTTTAATTCCGATTTTCAGTGGGGAGTTTTACTGTCCCATGGCGATGTAAATGCTGACTCACAGGAGTGACCGGTCTACCAAGAATAGAAATATTTTGGAAACAAATAATTGTGATGATATTTCAGGTTAATGGGAATTTGTGCTTTTTCTTGTTATTGTTATATATTGTGTAATTTAATTTTCTAATAACTAAAGACAAGTTATTTAGCTTACAATTACATTTTTTTTCTTTACAGTCTGACACCCTCACTCCTACACACCAGAAGACACCACATTGCTCTTATATAGTAATATTAAGACTTATTAATTATTAAAATATTTTACCTTTCTTTTTAGAAAATGGGGTACAGTATCAACACACATAAAAGACATAAATAAAATCACCACAAATAATTAAAACATAAGCTACTAAATAGTAAAACAAGGATTTGGAAATAAGAATGATATAAAAAAGGGAAAAAGGGACTTTTGCATGAACTCTGTCTATTCAAAAACTTTGTCGTCAAAATGACATAAAATTCAGAAAGGGATTTTGCAAAACATTCACGCATTCCTGAAATTTTGCTATTAGGTGATATAATGATAACCTGAAGCTATGAGACATCCTCTGTGCATTATCACACACACACACACACACACACACACACACACATCCATTGCTTGAGTGAAAAATAAATAAATAAATAAATGAATAGAAGTAAACTTGAAGGTGCACAGTGTTTCCTGCAGCAGCAGCAGAGGCAGCAGCAGTGATTCTCAAAGTGGGGAAAAAACAAACAAGACAGATTCACGCAGCAAAACAAGCTGGCAGACATACACGCACAATTAAACTCATGGAGGCTAATTAAAGTGTTACTGGAAGCACGCAGCTAGAGTGTGACAACATAATGAAAGATTGAAGAGGGGAGGAGAGACACGGGACCCCCCTCACTACTCCCCCCTTCCTTTCTCTCTGAAAACAATGCCACCTCTCCCTTTCTCCACTCGCCTCCTCTCTCTCATCTACCATATGCTGCCATTTGTTTAGTCAAATCCCCTTTAAGCAGTGCAGATCTATGGCTCTGAGGCAGTGCTTTGCTACAACTTGGATCACTCTCCATAGACACATCGGCAGCTCGTATCCCTCATGGCCGTGTCACTCGGCCAGCTAGAAGAGTCTCCCGGGAGCAGCTTTTTATTGCTTTTCCACATCATTTGTCTGGCGATTACAGCTAGCCTCCCCTGAACCAGGGGAATAATCACAATATTTCAATATAAAGATAGCAGGGGAGAGAGAGAAGGACTAGTTTGGCTTAGAGATTGTTTCTGCACCATGCTGTGAAGAGGGCATCGACAGGACGAGTTATTCATCATCTCCTGACACAAATGACTGCTTAACATTAACACCACACTGCCTGTCCCTGTGCGTACTCAAAGTGGACCTGATTTACCTGCCTGCAGGAGAGGTTTCTGTGAGGCATCCTGATTTTTGCTTCATTTAGAAATCATTGCCAATATTTTCATATAAGATCAATGTCTAATCAATATGAGTCACTCTAGCCATTTTCTCCACTGATGTATTGCTACTTTTTTTTATTTTGGTAAGTGTGAAAGAATTATATATTTTTTTAACACAGTCATAGTAAATATTATTACTTGTATTTATATGTATTTTCAAAATTAATATGCAGGAGAAACATCAATTAGTCAACCTGTACCTTTGAAACACAAATTTCACTTTCAAAACTTCACAGGCAGTTTACTTTCATCACTCAACTGATGAAAGCTGTGGGATGTGGTTGAAAACACCTGGAGGTGGACCTTAAGTTAAAATTTAAGTTGCGAGAGCTTTGACCTCACCAGCATGATTTTTCAGCTTTGAGCTGCTTCAGTTCTGCCGTATGTCCCATCAGCACAATCAATTTTAGTTTTCATGCTGTTATTTGTCATACAATGATTCTCCCAATTTGGATTGTTTTATACTAATTGTATATAATACATGTGCCACAGATAACTGTTGAGCTGTTTCAGCACTGCTCACACAGCGCATGTGAGCACCTCGCTTAAAACTGCTATGGGGTATAGAGTAAAGACAGTATTGAGTCTTCTAGGAAAAAATAATTTGCAGGACAAGAAAACATTTCCTTTTTTAGGGTAAACAAATAGATAAATGACAACACCACCAAAAGAAATATTGGCAGAAAGACATGCATGACTTCTGAAGGTCACCTCTTCAGGTGAGGCTGAGTGATTATGCACACAATACATGTTATGTATATATGTATACATGATACATACATAAAAACAATCCAATTTGTCTGCTGCACATACTCATACATAAGGTCGTAAACTGATCAAAGACAGGAAAACAAACTAATAATAGTCTAATGTGTTGTTTTCTTATTTTTTCTTATCTCTGTTTTCAGAGCTCATGTATGCTGACCAAGCCTCGAGGCCTGGGCCGTGACATATTTGACTACAGATTGAAATTGGAGGTTGCATGACACACACACCCAGAGATGTTTTCCCACAATAATTACAAAGGAAATGGGTGAAAAAGAATAGATACTGTTTTCTGAGCTTCACAAACATGTTGTGTTGTCACGATGAGAGTCATTTGGTCCAATAACAATTAACTTAATATTAGTCAATTATTTTTGTGCCATAAGTGTGTGCAAAGAGCCGGCAGGAAGTCAGCTTGCTCAGCCAAATGAGGACACCAGTGTTTATGCTCTATGGGCTCATAAATGCAGAAGCTTGAAAAACTTTGAGTGGGCAACTTTATAGAATATAAAATATGTCATTGTCTGTCATCCCCTTTTGGAAACAGCCTTATTTGGTGGAGAAGTATGATATAAAATGCATCCTGCATGTGATCTACTGGAAACACATTTCACTCATACTGGTCAAATTTAACCAAACTGATTGGGACAATTTGCAACATACCATATCAATTACAAGCAAACACAAAAGATGGGCTATGTTCATTAAGGTGTACTGTAATGTTAGCGCTTAATCCCTCTTCTGGGAACTCTGCCCTGCTAAACTCACTCTTCAATTTAATCACTTGACTGTTGGGCGATATCATGAATACTGACTTAAGCCTTTCTGTTGTTTAAAACCCCACAAACTCCAAGGAATGTAAAGGTAATGAGCACCATATCTGCATGATCTTTCTGTGTAATATCATAGATTATTTTCAAGAGATAAATCTCAGTTTTTGATTAAGACTATGTTTTGGGTTGAGTTTGTTGTGCAACCTTAAAATGATCAACAACATGATCTGTTGTGTCTGTTGTAATATACAGGTAAGACATTCTGTCTATAGACCAAGCAATAAACTAAACCAATGGACCCAGGAGAAAAATAATAGATAACACAAAGAGATGAAGAGCAGACATGAATAGGGGCAATCCGTTTCAGAGAGGATTGCTTTAGACTTGTGCATGGACCCCGTAATCCCATTGCTCCATTTCATGGAGTTTTACCCAGAAGAGCTTATCCCCAGCATCTAACCCCTTCACATACTCCACTTGGTGAGATGGGAACCAGACAGAGAAAAAGTAAGGACTGATGGGAAGGTTCCTGAGGAGGACTGTTGAGTCCCATGCAGTTCTCTAATTAAATGCACAAGCGAAAATATCGAATTGGTTATGCTTGGGAGGATGGCCTGTTGGCCCGGTAACCTTGTACTGTAGCACACATATAGTGGGCTATATGATAAGCACATTTTATACAGTGTATTTCTACAGACTTCAGAAGATAATATTATTGTTTGCTTTCATGAACATGGAACCAAACAAAAAACACAGTGGAATTGAAATAACCATCAATGTCACTGTCTTAAATCACTTTTTAAGTTACCCGTTTTGTGATTTTTTCATCTGTCCTACAGTGTGTTGTGTGCAAAAATTAATATTATTTCCAAATTGAGAAATAATATGTTTTAGTAGATCCAAAGCTAAATGGTGAGTAATCCTAAAGGATTATCTTAATTGTGCTTTGTGTAGCTTCCAAGTTTCAGAGATGCTAATTATTGCTGTTTATAATATCAGACAACAAGAAACATAGTTTTTTGTTAACTACCATCCATGTCTAGAGAAGTGGAGTGAACCCTTGGATGAACCCAGCATCATGACAGAGACAAGTGTGAAACTGTTGACAGGACAGCTTGAACTGCAAGAAGGGTCGAGTATTACCCTTTGTATTCTTTATTCTTAAAACATTACTGTTTAGTATTTGTACAACTTCCCCAGCACCTACAAAGCCTCTGGGCCATTTAGTGAAACACCCTCTACATGGCAGCAAACCAGGAAGAGAGAAGACTTTTTTGGCTTTTTCCTGGGTGAGCAGATTCTGTTGGAATTAATGGCCACCATTTTGGAGTCCAGTGCCCAGTTCTCATAATCCATTAGTGAAGCATGCAAAATACTCACACACAAAGTAAAAATTTGTTGTTGTGCTGGATTTTTAGCATTAATTTTGAATTAGGTTTTATACTTGAACAAAGTCAGGTAATTTGGGCTGGTACTGATTGAAACTGGTTTAAAAATGTCCTATCAATGAGTTACCTGTCAACCTGTATAACTCTGAGTTTTTGGTTCATTTGCACAGGTTTGTGTCAAGACAAAACCATGGGGAACTGTAAGGCAACAGTGTTTTTTTTTTTATTGGATTCCAGCCAAATGAACTAAACTACAGACTTGAAAGCCCTAAACAAGAGGACACTATTTTCACTGTGATAAATTACCAAACCTATACCAAAGTCTTTGCAAGGTGTTTTTCATAATGTAGTAGATTATTTTAAACCACTGGCTGCAAAGAAAAAACATATTTGAAACAGTACAGTGTGTTTTGAAAAATGCAAGTGGAAGATGTAGTAAATGGTCTGAAACATGTTAAAACATAAAATCACATGTGTATTGTGGTGCTTTTGTGGCATTCACCAGAATTAGCCCACAGTTCAACAGTACATATGTCTTTTTTTTTTTTTTGCAAATTGAGTTCAAAGTTAGTGATCCAAAATGTTTTTGCATCGTGTTTCCACAAAGGTAAAGGTTAAGGCATAAGGAGTGGGATAAAGGGAAAATCATGACTTGGTCCAGCTTCACAGCAACCACATAATGTTCAGTCTCTAAGGAGAATTTGATGTGAAGTCATCATGATAACATCAGCAACAAATCAGAATTGAAATGACAGAGAAATATCTTGCCTCTGGCAAAGAGTACAGCAGGGCATCCTCCATCAGAGAGAGGTAAATGAAGAAGCTGTCAGACAGGAGAACAGAACTTTCTATCTGTCTTCATCCAGAGAGGCGGGGTGTAAGTCCCTGGACCAGAGGGAGGGCTGCTGCTGTGATCCAGTCGTAGCCTTTGATCTCTGGGATGACCTGAGCCACCGGCTGGACTCTGGAAATGAACACAGCAGAGGCCTGTGGGACCCAATCCATCACTGTTCAGTCCTGCACCTAACTCTACTGCAGCACACACACTTGCACACACACGCACACACACACACACACACACACAGTCTTGTGTGCCTAGGCAACTTAGTGGCACAATTTACAGGCCTAGCAACTCACTAATATGTATCAGAGCACTACAATACAATGATACCTGATATGTTGCAAATATTTCATACATTAAAACACAAGAGCAGGTCACACACATACATACTGTACAATCAGAAGAATGCAAATAAGAGTAGAAAGACTAATCTAAAAATACATTTACATACATATTCCACACACACCACAAATTCATAACCACGCTTCATCAGAAAGCCAATGTCGCTATCATAAGGAAAATCAGATACAGCAATGAGAAAAAAAATCATGATGTGACAAATTCATTCAAGACATGCAGCGTTATGAATGAACAGAGGAAATTATGTCTCTCTTTCCAAAAGATGAGTGTTAGAGCGGTGCAGTTGGGAGCGCATGCTAAATCTCATTAGACAGAGCAATACCCAGAGCAAATTAAACCATTAGCCTCCGACATGTTTAAAGGAACACTTTAAGATCACTTCCTATTAAGGCTTGCCAGTAAACAGGCCTTTGAAATGGAGCCCTCAACTCGGAGCAGCGCAGTGTTGCAGACATCTGCCATACCCAGCCAAGCCCACAGTAAACTGCAGGGGAATGCTTTCTGTGCTACACATCGCTCTACATAACACTCCACATGCTTGTACAAACCCTGGGGATTAATGGCCTCGTAGAAGGCATAAAAACAAGGCTTAGTTTTTTCATATCGATGTCTAATGTGGGTTCCATGTAGTGAATTAATAGATATGTATTGTATCTGCATTCATTTGTAGCCCCTTTGGCCTCGTTCACATTGTAACCCCTAACCTTGGCAGCATTAAGTGCCTTGTTGCACCCATTTACAAAAGAGTAAAACAAATATTTACTAAATAGGACTTACTAATATGACACTGCGGTTCAGTTGAAGGCCTTTGTCACCATGTGATGAACCTGTAGCCTTCTCATTAAGGCTTTAAAGAGTTTGTGCATTCATCTGTATTTGTGTCATCAAACATTACCAATACAGTGTTTGCTCTGCCTCCAACATAAAGAGTAAATTACTACCATCTGCTGAGGTTAGCATAATTCACAACGGAAATGGAGACACAACCCCTGAAGTTTACTGAGAGGAACCCACGGGGGAGTAAACCCCTATAACCACTGTGTAAAAACACCACATTTTAGAGGCAGGTCAATTTTTAAAATTGTCAGCGTTTCTTCCGAAAAGTTTTAATATATTGCCTGTACTTGTTTCCATCTCCTCATGTTGTTGTGAAGATTGTTCTTTAAAGGTGGAAAAGCCAAAGTTAGCTCAACTCATTCATTCCTTCATAAAAGAGCTGTTTAAATGAAGTTAAAAATAATTAATGAAAGGAAAACTGAGGACTTAGCTGGATAAGTGACCATCAGTCGTTAAAATTGTTATATTTGTTAAAATGCCAAAGTGCTGAAATGTTACTTGCAATCAAAGCAGCACAGCCATTTAACCAAGCAGCTGATGTTTTCACTGTGTTATTTGGCTGTTTTAACTTAACATAGCATGTTAGCAACTGTGTCTTTATAGTTAAAAGTATGTATTTATTAAGACATTTATGGATTATCTGCATGTCTGGGGGGGATGTGGTAAAATTCAAAGTTACGTCTAAATTAAAGTGGCGTGGTATTTACAGTACAAACATGTTAATCTGTCAGCAGGGTATCAGAAATATCCCAGAAATCTTTGGATTGACACACAGTTTGCTTTTTGGAGTTCTGTCTCTGATTGGAGTATTTTCATCTTAAAAAGTTTGACTCTCCGACTGTCCGGCGTGTGCAGACAGCAGAGTTAATTCTTCAGAACAACTCTTGTGTACTCTGAGGTCTTGTGTGGTTTGGATTCAAGCGTCAGTGGTTAGGCTCTAGGGAGTTGCTTGTCTACTATGGTCAAAGCCAGTTCCATGTGTTGAGAGCAGTTTTAATAGGGTGCTGGGGAGAAATAACACTGCTGAGAGGAGCGACCATAGGCTCTCTGCAGGAGGAGTGAGAGACAGTTGTGCCAGCCCCTGGTCAGAATCACACACATTCACATTCCAGTCTAACTGGATATTGCCCCAAAGTCCCCCTGAGGAGATTAACCACAGCTGAGTGTTAACTCCTTCGACTCTGTTCGGCTACCTGCTTTTCACCATCAGATCCCTGTTCCAACACCTCTGTTAAGGCTCTCTCTGCCTCCATCACCTTATTTTTTGTGCTGAAATTGAAATGTTCCCTCACTACCACTCTGTGACGGCACAGTACCAAACGGCACTAGAAAGCAGACTCAGTAGCCAGTTTTAAAGACTTACACCAATAATCTTGGAAGAAAATAACTGATATACAATACTATTTCTTATAGAATGTGATGATAATGGCATTCTGTGCATTTTTCTCCAACAATTGGTTGGACTTCCAAAGAATTTGCTGTGGATATTATTGGAGTAAAACCACTGGAGAAACCCCTAACCTTTTCTCTAGCGCCCCCATCAGGCAAACAATGTGATTATAGGATAAGACATAACATACATCCATGCTCCCTAGAGGATGAACACTTTTAATTTTCCACACTTCTGTCAACTTTGGAATATCAGTTTTGTTGAAAAGACACTGCAGGACTTTATACACTGACTACAGATTGTAGTAGTCTATTACTGCAGCTGCATCTCATACATATTGACCATTACTATTTAATTGCTTTTATGCAACTTTTGCCAAGATATAGGCCCAGCAAACCCTGTAGAAATACCAAATATCATATTGATCCTGTATAGATGGGTCAGAGTTAAGGCCTCAGTATGCTTCAAAGGAAATACTTATTGGATCATCTCACAATGTCTGAAAGCTCTTTTCTGACAGAGCAGAGGAAAGTCCGTTCTTAAATACAAGTATAGTATATTCAGTCTAAGTTTGTCTTGTCTGTCATGTCAGACAAAACTAACACTAACCAGTCTGTACCTGTACTTTCAAAAGGCCAATACTGGCCCCATATGTTAGTCTTATATCGACTTTGATGTAGGCTTTGCTCTCTCTCTCTCTCTGTCCTCTCAATCGTATTATTGTCTTTTTTTCTCAGCACTGTTGAGGCAGACGGTGATAGACTGGGTGTCATTTTCCCCTGACCTGCTGTACCCTCACTGCTTTGGTCTGTCTGACATCTTCTTATCATTCTCCCAGAGTTAATCTCTGCTATAAATCTCTTTATATTTCTATATCTCTTATGAAGCCAGAATTCAGTTAAATCAACTCTGAATACTCATTGTATTCAGAGTTGATTTAACTGAATTCTGGCTGGCAAATGTGGAGTCTAATTTTCACAATTTTTAGTCTAATTTTATACTTTTTTAAGAGAAACATTGTTTTCCTTCAAACATACCATGTCATACATCCTGACACTTGAAGAGGAGAAAAGCTAAACTCTCAGAATCATAAAGCTGAATTGGAAAAAAAATCTATTTTTTTCTTGCATGTAAAGGCCACATCAGCTTTTACATGTTTGGATGTCTTGGCTGTTGGCATACCGGCAATATGTAGGCTATACTGCAAATCCCCAAATGGACAATATCTATTTAGAGTATAACAGTTTCCATAGTTAACCCATTCAAGGGCTGAGCTGCTGGGTGTTTGAAAGCCAGACTAGATGCTGATAGTTTTGAACTGATGATATATTTGCAGCTCACAGCCAGAATGTATCTGTTTTAAGAAAACAAAAAAATCCCTCATGAGTAATTTTACTTCAGGTTTGTATTCTTGTCAGTTTGTCATATCTGTCCCTAACTGTTACTAGTCCTGTTTCCTGTGCCTAAAATGTCCATACAGGCAACCCCCCCAAAATCAACGTATGCTCTTGAACATGCAGCCTTGAACCCTGGCTCTCTCAGAATTAACCACTTCCTCTGTGGCGGCCATAAAAAAAAACACCATAAGTGCAGCAAGCACTGGATGTTTCACTAACACCACCTCCCATCTGAGTACGCTGAAAGTTCTGCGTCCTTGAGATCCAACTTTAAAGCATCAAACGCACAGAAAAGTCATACTAATTGATGGTGCATCTGATTAAAATGAGTGGCTAATGAGAATCGAGCCAGGAAGAATGCGAGAGAATCAGTGTTCAAGCTCAACTTTTAACCTTTTTGTCGGAGGGCGAACCGCTTTGATGTTCCTTAGTCTTTTCATCAGGCCCGTTTTTGGTTATGAAAAAGGCATTTTTCAAAGTACAAAGGCGAAGCTCACATTTGTAATTTGTCTCCTCTTCAGGAACAAATGGTCATCAGTAGTACAGTTTTTTTCCCTATGAACTACGCAGAGGGGAACTATAAATAAAGCTGCAAAATGAGAGGTGAGGGGGCTGAGGGCTGTGCTGTCAATCCACCGAGTAGATTGGGAGGTTCGAATCCACAGCCGTTCTGCCTGGAGTCTTACACCCAGAGCAAGTATACTGTGATCACACCCTCTACAGACTTAGAGGCTCTCGCCTAGTTAGAGGGAGAGGGAGAGGGTATTGGCGAGGGGTGGTAGGGGTTGTACATGTGGGTGCGAGTGTGTGTGTGTGTGTCAGAGGGGTGCGAAGGGGAGTGCAGGCGGTACTTGGATGGAAATAAAGGTCGAAATCCTTGACTGTGAAAACTGTCATAGCGGGGGACATGTGCAGAGCCTGTTTGCCTAATAACCTGGGTCTTGTAAAAATATGAATGTGGAGTCCTCTGGAGCATATAATTTAACACCCCTATGCCAGGGGAGATGAGTGAGAATTGAAGCGAGTACACCTTGACAAAGGCTATTCTCTTGGTTTCACACCAGCAGAGCAGTACCTTGCAGGGTGCTGCTGCTGAGCCTCAGCTATATGAATCAAAGCTGCACAATGAAAGTCACATTCATGCAAAGTCACTCAATGTATGCACCTCTTAGGCTCAATCTTAACACTGTAAAACATACTATAGAGTGCAACACACATCATGGCTAAAAGCATATAGTTTTTATCAATGTATCACAAACTATTTGCAACATGACCACAGCCTTGTGGAAATTGTCCTCTTTTACCATGAGCTGGACAGAACTGGACACAGCATTTGTTTGTGGATGAAAAAAGTTATCTAATGGTTTGGAGGGTTTTTATGAAGTTATATCTGAAGTGTCTAATAATCAACTGAGACACCAGTTCACCAACCCTCCCCTTAACCTTCTTCTCTTTAAGGGTAATGGCTAATGACAACACATATAGCATTCTTAACACACATGCCTGTGTACTTTGTGTGTGCTTGGGAATGAAAAAGTATACCTACTCAAGGGCAGATTAGGTTAGAGTCATGTCTGGATATATTGACATTGGATTATTGTTCTTCAGAACATTTTTTACACAATGCAAACATGACAAAAATGGCAACACTCGAGGAGGTTGCAAGAACAAAAGCATCAGCGGAAACTTTCTTTTTAAATATGTTCTTTCTCGTTCCTTGCTGCTCACCTTACCATGAGAATTTTTTTTTTTTTTACCACTCTTAGCAGTATGGATAATATTTTTACAAGTGTGTCCCCATTTTGTTTGTATCGTGTGTGCACACGAGGACACAAATGCATGTGTGAGCATGCTTTTGTCGCGATGCACCTTCATGCTGCAATGCTATTCCACTGATCCACAGTTGTGGGCAGTAGTGTGTGAAAAAAAACAACAGCAATGCACCCACAAAGGCAATGAAGAACACCGCAAGCTAGCAAACATGGAAGTGAGCAATGAAAACTTGAAAAATTTACAACCTACACAATGATGGAATACAGGATGCATGGAGCCACACATGCATAACTAAAAGTTGATATAAGAATTAATATTTCCTAAAGGTAACAATCTTTGTTAGTATCGATTACAAGAAACACAATATAAGAAGTGAAGTGACCCCAACGTAAAGCATATAATAAGCACAGACTTTATATTGTAAGAAGAAAGGTGGTGTTTTTTTCATTCAGTTCAATTAAGCATAAGGTTTTCTTACAGCCACATTCTAGTGGCCAATAGTGGAATTACAACACTTTCAAACTAGCTTCAGCACTTTTTAAATAACAACTAAGTCCCTGTTTCTGGTTGAATCTCATTTTGGTTTTATTCTTCTGACTTTTTATAAATACTTTTTACATTTTCATTTGATGACATTGTGCTCATTTGAAAAACTTTCATTTGATGAGGCTGCTTTTTTTTCTGCAGTCAGCAAGACTGCAATACTGTATGGATGCTGCTGAAAAGCAAATACAGGCAGTGCTATACAGCAGCGTGACCCATTCTCATTCATAGGGTCCACTGGGCACACAGCTCTTGACTGGCTCAATCTCGAGTCATTCACTCAGTTCAGTCATGGGGCTTTGGAGGACTTTTGCTGCTGAGATGGAATGAGAAACAAGAGCCTGCTTTCTTTTGTCTCCTTTTTCTCGTTCCTTGTACCAGCTCCGGTTCTGTCCTGCATCTGCAAGGCGGATTAGGACGACAAGACGGAGGTTGCATTATGTCCTGAGGGGGCTTTACTGTAAGGTCCGCCACCAGTTCTCTCTCCCTCTGTCTCTCCCCACTTAATGTACCGCTTCACTCAAAAGCAGCTAAATCTTTGTTAACAGGGAAACTATGAACTCACAGGGAGTTAATCAGAGTCAGTGCAAGGCTGGCTATTTGCATGTGAATTGGCTGTGGCTGTATACCAGGCCTCTTTATGTCATTCACTCCACAGTGCCTCGGGCTTCTGTCCTCTGAGACGTCACTCTGCCATAGCTGCATGTTGAGGAGGAATATCTGTACTTCCTTATATACTCCAAGAAATCTGCAGTTAATATAGAATAACCCAACAAGGTGAGAGTGTGGGTCTGAAAGCAGTTTAACATGTTTCAAAAATCTCCTTTAATACATGTAAAACTGTTTCGCCCTCTTTTCCATCTTGGTCACTTTTTATGGCTGCTGTTTGTCAGATGCCTGCTCTGAAATATTGTAGTAAGTGAGCTGAATCGAACAAAAGAAGATTTTAATTTTTCAAATGTAATTTCCTTTATATGATATAAAATCTAGTCGGAGCTGTGGTAACAAGCAGGGTTCCTCCTTTCCCTCCTTAAAGTAAAACCTCCTTCCTTCCTCCTCTTTTTCTATATGGTTTGATTTGGAAAGGTTATTGAGAGGGGGAGGAGAGAGGATGTTAAAGGAGAGAGTAAATCTGATGTGGAAATGTAGACTTAGTAGGATTTATCCATTTGAGAAAAGACCTTTTCACTTGTTTTGTTGGTTTATCCCCTAAACCCCATCTCACCCCCCTGCCTAAAAGCTTTTGACATCTTCATCTTGTTCACAGTGGGCAGGCTTTGTTTGCTCTGCTTGAAAAAGCGGATGGGGCTAGGCCCTCCCCTCTCCGTGGCACAAGTGTAGGACTTTGCCATGGCAAAGGGGGGATTTCTCTTTCCTCCTGCCCCCTCCTTTTCCACATAACTACAATATGGTCATTGTCTGCCAGTGAATAATGTGGCCACTCGGGCAGCATGGACTGCTCCTCGGGCTTTGACTGTGAACCAGCTCTTTTCTTCAGCGTGAAAGGACTCTAATCCATGTAAATATAAGACTCCGAGTACAGCTTGGCCACGGTGGGGAGAACGAGAGGGAGGAATGGAGGGGAGGGTCAGCAATTTAACCTTTGACCCAACAAATAAGAGGCATGTAAGTTTTAGAATTGCTCTCCAAAGAGGGGCTCCTGTGGCAGAATGAGCTTCTTTTGTAATCCTTGCAGTCTGGGGCTGATTGACAGGGGCTGTGGTGGGAGCACAGCACTACACAAAACCAGGAGAAAAACAGTACCACAACTCTGCCATGAGAAAGAAGACAGACAATGTTAATTATTGATCATCCCCATCCAAGATACAGCTGTTGTCAGGGAAAAACCTCAAATTTAATGATTTTAAAAATGTGTTTTTTAACACTTTTTTAAACAGAATGTATAAAAATGACATTCATTTGATACAAAAGGTTGTTTTTCCTATTTCCTCAATCATTTTGAGTGATGAAGATTTGTAGCACCTTATGCTACCTCCATATTTGTAATACCTTAAAAAGACATTAAAAGTCATGCTGATGAGCAGAGTTTTTCTGACGTGGGTCAGAATAAGCTGAAGCTCCCCCACAGAGAGATGGCTTAAGCTCTGAAACAACCTATTAGATATACAGAGGACAGTACACATGTGTACACTGAGCCTCAGACTGAGGACTCTGTGTCTAATATGCTGATGAAGGTTTTGTGTTTTTGTAACCTCTGTCTGCTCTAACTACAACCTCCAGCTCCACTGTGTGTGAACATTTTCCTGTGCTTAACAGGACATCATTCAGTGTTGTGAGCAATTTATATATTAGTACATTTATATATAAGTACAGATAACAAAAGAGTTTACAGCCAATACAAATTTAAAATTACACATTATTTTCCAGATCTGCTGATTGATCTGCATTGGTTAAAAAGTATATCTAATAAGGCAGAATGTGATTTTCTAATTTTATAGATAAGGATCTACGAGAGGGGTCTTTGAAGCCAAAGGGTTAAAACACAAACATGTTGAAAAAGCAACTGCAGTGTTGCAGTTTTCTGTCCTTTCTTGCATGTCCCTTTTTCTATTGTTTATCAAATAAAGAATAATGAAGAAAATGAAAAATCAGGATACATAAAAATATAGAATATGTAATATGAAATAAATCTGAATAATAAAATGTAAATGTAGGCACAGGCTAGCTGCAGGAAGATGACTTTTTTGTCCATTAATCATTCACTAATTTGGACACTAACCAGATATTGTTTGGCACTACATGTGTAGTAAATGAGCACCAACAAACATTTGATGATTACCTCCCAAAGTGCTGAATGAAGGTGAGAAACATGATTGAATCATCATTAATCATCATTTAATTTTATTTTCCCCATTCTGTGTTACCACATACCATATTTTAGTTTGCTGATAAACCTGCATTTCTATATTCAGTGATAAAAGTAACTAAGCACAAATATAATACTGAATTATAATTTAAAGGTACTTTACTTGATTCTTGTCATTTGAATTAATGTTACACTTCAACTCCAATTTAGTTACTTTGCAGAGCAAGATAAAGAGAAAAACAAACAAATGATCAGTTTGTAAAATATGATGCAATACTGTAGTTTAAACCACATGGTAACAATAATTCAATAATATAATGAAGCACAATCAGATAAGATAGTAAAGTTTATAATGCAGGACTTATGTTGTATTTTTGTTCTGTGATATTGCTACTTTAGCTTAAAAGAACTCAGTACTTCTTCCACCGCTATATGCAATATTGCACTCATGGCCAGTGGAATTATTTAATATACCAGGATAATAATCACAGCCACTCATGGTCTCTTTGCCTTCACTAGAATATCTACATTAAGCAGCTTTTTAAATTACACAGTTTTCATTTACATTGTGTGTTTTCTTTTTTCAGAGAATATGTCAAAATGAAACATCTGTGGCTTCACTCCATAATATTATTAACTGAACAAGTAAGTGATTTTTAATCCATGGAGTTTTGGCCCTGATTAAACATTGACAAAAAAAAAAAAAACGTGAATTTAGAATTCTGATTTTCTTACTGTTGTCTTTCTGTCTCAGATTGTCTTTTTTCATGTTGACCAAGCACTTATTCTTTTAACAGACACATGGTTTGACAAATACGTATTTCAGACTCCAGCATGTGTACATCGTATCCTTTGTGTCCATCTAATGAATATCATGATAGAATAATTTCCAGCTCCATCTCTGTGGCAAATCTGGAGCACTGCATCTTCTCTGTCACTTTCCAACACCATGTCAGCGTGAGCATGTGCTGCCTCAGTGTAAGCAGTGACTGCGGGAATATGTTGTGCTGAAAAGTGGAGAATAAAGAAGCACCGGGGCATTTCAACTCAGAGCCGCTGTGTTCTTCACTGCTGCCCTCCTACGTTCACCGCTCTTTCCTCCTGCCATTACTGTGACTACCTGTAATTTTGGACGGGTCATTACAGCAGTATTCCTGTTGGGTCGTCCTCCACATCACTGTCACCTGTGTATTTTTGGATCCTTTCAGTCACTGCTGTTTTTCCACAGCACTTTCTGGGGATCACCTGTCAATCGAGCAGTATAATACTGTGACAGATTTTCCCTTCACTTAGTAGAGTTTGAGCTTTGAGTTAACTGCATTTGTTCGGATACATTTGAAATTCTTCCTCATTTCCTTTTCTAACTTCCTTCTTTCATTTGTGAACCACAAACTGATTTCAGAGGTACGATGTTACCCACTGGAAATGGGAAAAGTGGCTTCCTTCGAGGAAATTTTGTCAGATGAGACAATAGAGCATCATGTAAAGCTCAAACTGCTGAGCATTTATTCAAACTGAGGAACACTGCTGAAAAACTTTGCGATGAGCGCTTCGTATATTTAATATGTACATATGGTAAAGATAGGAAGCTGGGAATTCCACATGAAGCTTGAAGTTTATAACTCTAATAATTTCTGTTTTTCTGAGTTGTATTCTGCTCTCTTGAATTAACCGTTCCAGGTCACTGCATGATCAAATGATGTCAGTTGCAACATATGTCGAAGTGGAAAAATAATTGTCAGGTCATGTAGGTTATGTTGCTCTGAAAAATAGAGACCAAACATGGGGATGGTAAAGATTTTTCAAGGCAAAATCAAATGTGTTCATAAAGAGCCTAAAAAGCCCAGGACTCCTAAAGGTTGAGATGAATATAAAGAAAAGATGGATTTCAGTAACTTTTCTTGACACATTTTTGGGACTGACTGTTGGATGGAAGAATAGGTGGATGCTGCAATATCAGAAGCAAGTGTCCCTATTCTCTCTTCTCTTTGCTCCCCTCCTTTCTCACTTCCTCCAAGTTACTTTCTGCCAGGGGGCAGGAGATCGAAAGGGTGGACAGGAAATGAGCAATGACACAATTCTGGATACAAGCTGACTCATTTTTGTATAGAGCCGTGTTTTCCAATCTTTTGGCTTGTAGCCCCTATTAGAAAGACATGCCCACTTGTTGTTGGTTGTATACTATATGTTTATGGCTGGAAATAAATCTTTCCTTTCTCAGATTTTTATTTTTATTTTGATCATTCCAAAGGCTTTAAGAGGTGAAAGTATTCAGAATTTTAAAGGTGTTGTACCAAGAAAACAGCATACTGTGTCTGATAATGTTATGTTAATTGTTTTTCTGATAAACTCATCCTTTCTCTTTTTTAATAGTTATAAAACGCACTGTGGCCTGTTTTGCATACCTTGTGAAAGCTTGACATTTTGGGGATACGTGGTTTTCTTTTTTACTAATGGGCATGTCATGGCTTTAATAGATAGCTGACAGTAGAGAGATGGCAGCAAATTAGGGGAGAAAGATGGGAAAGGACATGCAACTGAGGCTCTAGGTCGAGTTTGAACTGGGGACATTGTAGTTCATGGATGCTGACTTTACCCTTAAGCCACATAAGCTTGCACATATACATTGTCTTTAGAGGACAGCGATAAAAGATTGAAATAAACCCTCTAAAATGAGCGTTATTTTGTAAAATATTTATGACCGCTAAATCATATCTCAAGTAAGTAAATAAATAAATACACCTTGAGTTAATGTCTTTTTCTTATTTACAGTGGCCACTTTGAATCACCTTATGACCCGTCACAGGGTCCCAAGCCTCAGGTTGGGAACTACAGGCATAAAAAGTTCAAAGTATCATTTGTTTAGATGAGAACCAGTCTGATGGTCCCGTCATATCTGGTGTGCAGTGTACCCCCATGAGATGACAGCCCTCCTCACATGCTCTTCATGGATGAGACTGACTGAGAGGCTCAGGTGTGCCTCTGAACCACTCTGTGTTTGCGCACATGTGTGATTCTTTACAGCATTAAAAGTGTGTGTTTACATGCCGGCAATGGCGTGGACGGTGCACGTACAGTGATTAGGTGATCTGCTTCCTCCCTTTCATGTGTTTTTAGTCTCCTCCGCTTTGTTCCTTTTCTTAATTACAGCTGAGCTCTCCTCAGAGAGCGTGTAACCCACTCCCCACTTCCACAGCAGCATCCCATTAAAGCCACATATCCAATGCCTCCCCTCTACCTTTATGCAGAATACAATTAAAAAATGGAGAGAGATCAAAAAGATGCCAGGAGCCCGACGAGGGTGATGTTTTTCTGAGAAATGCAGATTTGTGTTATTGATGGCTGCCCTGTTTGGAAATCATTACGGGACAAGGAGTAATCAGTGGAGCTGCATCAGCATTTTAGTCGTCGACAAGCAGCAACACCACCCCCTAACACACACACACACATACACACACACGCGTATTTAAGTTAGCTGCTCACACTGTTAGTTTATTAGTTGCATAGTGGTTATTAGTGCGCTCTAACCTAATTGTTGTTGCATTTACACAACTAAACAACAGCTTTAAAATAACATGAACCCATGAACATATTTTAATACTCAATCTAGCGAATGTCACATGTTTGTCAGTTAAGCTGACATGGGGGTGTATTTCCTTTGTGCAGAGCAGTTTCAGTCTCATTAGTCTCAGTTTCAGTATCAGGAAACAGTTTTTTCACCATGATCGAAGGAAAGTTTTGGAGATAACATGATATTTTTTATATATGCTGCATTAAACGTTTAAATTATAATAATAATCAAAAGACAATGTCCACATTACTTGAAAAGGATATAGTGGCTATAAAGTGGCTGGTAAGCTGTATGTAATTTTATATTGTGACTGGAGCTACCTTTGACAATACTGAAGTCATGTCAGTGATCCCACTACTAAGAATTAGTTGGTGTTAGCAAACAGAGGGGAGTTTATTTTAAACAATAAACATGAAATCATTGTATATATCTGACACTCTGATCAGTCATTTTAAATTCTATATATTTAGACATGAGTACTTTTAGGCCAGCAAACCAATAGGTAAACAAAAAATGGATATTTCCTCAGCAGGATTGTCTCCATAGCAGTGTGCAGAGGGTTCTCCAGCAGCACTGAGGACAAGAAATGCAATTAAGTAGTTAATAAGATAAAAAGAAAATATACAAAAAAAATACATATTATTTCACATTTCAATTATTTTATCGCTGTCGTCTGGTCAAACTTGTCTTAGGGGGTGGGGGTGGGGTGGGGGTTAGAGGGGATTTAGATTCATGACTTCAGCACTCCTAAAGTTCTGGTTACGGCCCTGATCAAAATGTCAATATATAATGGATTGTGATACAGAAATAGTTTTACTTGAGTAACAAAAAATGTGTTTCTTGGAGCAGTTTATAAAATACCTGAGACAAGACATTAAAATGCTTTTTTTCACATTTAAACAAAAAGCATATAAAATCCAATAGTGCCCGGCTCATCATCCACAACAGCCCACAACCAGAGTGATAACGTGATAGTTACTATGGTATAACAAAATGACTATTTCTTTGACAGCTGGCAAGTGTAGATGATGTTAGAGTATATTACATTATATTGTCCAAACCTAATATGGGCCCCTCTGCGACCATTACAAAATAAAATACTGACACCAAATTCCTACTGAAACTTTTCTTAAATTATTCCAACCAAACCTCAGAGACAAAAGATACAATTTAAGTAAGAACAAAATGTAGCCTAAATTTAGAATCATTTGTTTAAGAATGAGCACAAATCACAGCCCTTGCTCCCAATTTCATCATGAGCATTTGTTTTAAAATGATCGAGGCACTTTCACTTTCTTGAAATAATCTGACTTTGCTCTTGTTTCAGTCTGAAATGTGGGTAGTTATAACCATTTTATTTAGTTAATTAACTTTTTTTTAATGAAAATGTTATAGAGGTTGCATTTTTTGTGTGCAGTAGTAGTGGGAACAAACTGATGGGAGAATAAAGCATAAATAATGCTTCCCCCACAATAGACTGGTGACTAGTGTTGGTGATGCTCTGCCTTTTGATTCTCTTTCTTGCATCTTTTTATCTCCCCGCATTGAAGATGTGAGTCTACTGCCCCCATGTTAAAAAAAAGAGAAATGTGTGCGTGTGTGAGTGAGAGAGAGAGAGAGAGAGAGAGAGAGAGACGAGTAATGTGTGTTGGTGAACTGAAATTAATTCAGTTTTACCTTTTTAAATAAATGTACCATAGATGAATTAAATATTGGACTATTTTAACCAGGGCAGCTCTGCCTTAACAGGCTTGATACTGTTGTTAATTATCATATTGTGAGTTTTCCCCTCCTCTGCTGTGAATATTGTGAACACACATTACTGAGAATATTCCAACATATAGCCCAGACCTCAGCATACATTTACATAAATAATCTGTGAATTCTGTGAAACGTGTTCTTGTTCTTCATACTAAGAAGTGACTGAAATCAAATCAGAGAAACAAGCCAGTCAGGCTCTCCTGATACAAATACATAAACTGATATTTTTCCCTTAATCCTACACTAGCAGCTAATATCATATTTCATACACGCCCGCAGACATGCCCGCTGCCGCTATGTTTAATGTATAAACCCAGCCTTATAGCAGATAGAAAACGCAGATGATAAATATGCATGTATTCAATTAAGGGTATTACAGAGGAGCTGATTTGCATAAGGATTTAGGAGCTTAACATCATATTTGTGCTATAAAACTTCACAATAGCCTAAGCGCGGGCTGTTATGCGCGGGAGGGGGCAGGACAGGTAGTTTGGAGAGAGGCGAGGGGCAGAAGGGGAATTAGAAATATCAAGGAAAAAGAAAATGTTTCATTCTGAGGTTGTTTTAACGCCTAAATCCGCAGCTAAAACGTTGTTCTTATACATTTAAAAAAAAAGCCAGGAGGTTGACCTGCTGGATGGATTTCGTTTTTAATCATTTCTCTAACTGCTTGAATTGACTTCAGTTTCAAGCAACAAAAGCCAAAGCGGTGATGTGATAACGTGTAATTTTCTCCCACACCGCTGCAACCAGCGTCTTTTGTGCGAGATCAAACCGCTCCTCTGGTCCTCAAACGCGTCCTCTGATGACGAAGTCCACTTTCCCCTCCCAATTAAGAGCAGAGAGCTAATTAGACTGAGCGGACCGGGATCAACCCAGCCTGACGCTGCAGAGCCGCTGGAGCTCAGTGCTGTCTGTCTGCGAGCAGAGCAGGACCCGAGCCGCTGCTTCACTCAGGACATCAGATGGCACACAGGAGTCCAGAGCATGAGGCTCTGTCTCGGAAATAAATACAAATAATAATTAAAAAATACTGTCGAGGATGCTAAAATGTAGAGATGACACCCAGCGGTGCCAAAAGGATTTTTACGCATGAACACGAAGTTAAATAATCCCGCTGATGTTGGGTTTAAACACACTCTCACATCTCATCAATAAAGTTCTCTTTTCATTTTTGTAAACTGATATTCTCGCTTTATTTTCCTTCATTTGCCTTTAATATCTGTGTAAAAATGTGACATTTATTAATGCCATTTTAAGGGCCTTGCTTTTCGATTTAATATTATATTTTGTTTTAGGAAAATAAAGTTTTTTTTCTCCTGTATGTGAGTTCTGAGTTTAAATTATTCCCATGTTCACCATACAATATAGGCTCAGTGTGAAAGGTCATGAATACATTTGAAGTTGTGGATACAGTTTATAAGAAGCTAAATGAACACTCAGTTTCAGAAACAAAAGTGTCGTTTCCATGGTTTTTGTGCTTCTGTGTGTCTTTTTTTATTAAACTAAAAAAACAAAAGAATCTGACAAAAGAAATTAGATGTTTGTGTTGATCTTTATCTTCTGGCTGATGATGGACTCGGTGCAGTGCTGCCCACCCCTGCAGAGCCTCTTGGTGCCTTGGCCAGCCTGTGAGCAGCAACAGTGCAGTGGTGCTGTGTGTGTGTGTGTGTGTGTGTGTGTGCGTCACTGTGAGCCCAGGTCCCAGCAGAGCTCCTCAGCGCGCTCACACAGACTGCTCCAACACCTCACAGCACCAAACCTCTCTCCGCTCTCCTTCCTCCTCTCCGGGCTGCAGCTCACACACACACACACACACACACACACGCACACACATTAGGGGGGACGGTGGCCGGTGGTCCGTGTCTAACGGAGGCAGAGGGTCTGCCGCTGCTTCAGACCGGTCGGTAAAAGTAGAGCCAAACACTTCGGTGACGGCGGAAACAGCCAATGAACATAAATGGTGCGTCGTGACGCAACAGGGCCCCGTTGATAAGGAGCGGAGGGTCCAACCGGGACCTGAGAAGGAGGAACGGCGCTTTTGGGGGGCCAGCAAACACTCGCCTATCATCAGTCAACGTAAAGCCAACTCCTCCTCTTCTGCTGTTACGCACATGTACTCAGCCTCCTTGGCAAAAGACAAAACATGAACTAAACAGAGCACTGTGAAGGAAAACTGCTTCTCCCAGACGGCCGGCGGGATCTTATAAATGCTGATTGTTTTTTTAATTTTTTTAAATTTTTCTCTGCAAAGCAAAAGTAGTTTGAGCGACATAAATCAGCTGCTGTAAGCATCAACTTGGACTGTTGAACCTGAAGGAGGGAGGAAGCCTTTCTCTCAGGCTCTCTTTTTTTGGACATATCTCTTTTTTTTTGTTCTTTCTGACTGTGAGATGCAGCAGAGGGCCGGCACTGCCAACTGTACAGAGTAACTTATTGTTCTACAGACAAGGGGGAAACACTTGCCAATGCCTCGCAGACTGTCGAAATCCTGAAATATTACTCCCGGCGAGGAGGAGGCATCGGTGCTGAGAGGCATGCAGCGGGGGCTTCCATAGTTGGTATGTTTATTCACCGTGAGGGGGCAAGACAAGAGACAGAGAACAGTTTGGTAATGACAAAGAAATAATATCACACCTGAGAGAGAGATAGATTCCAGTAAAAGAGGCGGAATCCGCGCTGTTATTTGTGAATTAATCATGTCTTATTAATAATGAGAGCTGCAGAGATTCGGATGACGGTTTCCATTGGCAGATGAGACGTAGTGTGGAGAACACGTGTCCAATTTTTCCCTCATATTTTTCCTCCCTGATCTGGATTTCTCACTTGTCACGGCAAGAAATGAAAACCTTTTAAAAAGCGTGAATTTTGAGTGGCATTATTGCACCGGGTTTTGCCTCTGATGGACATCTTGGCTTGCCGATCCGAAGAGAACAGTTATAATATCCTCCCCTCTGCGGCAACGATGCTTTTCCATGGCCTCCCTGGAGGCGACGTGCACGGTGTGGTGGAAGAAATGGACCGGAGAGGAAAGAGCGAGTCAGCAGCAATCAGCTCAGCCATCGATATGGGGGAATCAGAGACGGTAGGAGACATTCATTTGGCCTCTCTGCTTGTTAGCGCAGGCAGCATGGCAGCCTGGAAACATGTGACAGTGGCTGCACTCACAGCTCCAGCTTCGATGCAGCTCGGAGCGGCTCTTCGCTCTCCGTTCAAAAACTCTATAGCTAATGTCCCAGCTCATCACTTGGCTGTTTTTTTTAAAAAAGGCAAACTTCCTCCAAAAGGCCTGAGCGCTGTGATGTGTTCAGACACTGTCTCATGGAAAACTTGTCTCAGTCCCAGCGAAGCTTCAGATAAACGGCCGGAGCTCAGACCAGCTGCACGTTTTTATCAGGAACCTAAATGTTTCAATTTCTCCTTAAAATGTAGTCATTTATTTCCTTTATGGTGGCTTCAAAACACACGTCAAAGGCCACCACAGTGCACGGCCCAACTCCACTTTAATGTTTCACACAGTCAGAGGCTATTTTTGCACAGAGATTAGCTCACGGTCAGACAGCAAAGAGCAGCTGGAGGTTTTTATCCTGATTTAAAAAACGACGTGTAACTTTAAACTGTTCTTATTTTTTAACTTTGTAAACAGTTTTTACAATTCAATAAAAACGCATAAATCGAATGATTAGAAAGTTCATCAATATTTCTTGAAATAAATAAAAGCAAAACAAGAGAAAACACGAATTTTAATTCAGCTTCCATCTTCATTTATAAATGATCTGAGGAGGTTAGAGGTGCATGCACGTGTGTGTGTGTGTGTGCCTATTTTCCAGGCCTATAGAAAATAATATTTTATGACAGTCAAGTATCATAAATCATTATTTTTTATTTTACCCTTAATTATATTAATCATATTATTAAAAACTGATTAAAAAAATAAAATAAAAAAATCAAAAATTATGATTATAAAGAGAAATGAACAGCACAAACATCACTGAGAATAACCAATAATTGTGACTCCCTAAACGCACAGTGTGTTGGTGTGTTTTAATAGTAGTTTCTGTGAAATGACTGTAGTTGAGTTGTTGTTCTGCTGTAGACTGGCTCTATCACAAACATTACAATAACGAGCTGATCGTCTCCAGCAGTTTAATTCAGATTATTCACAGCAGACTCTCTGAGCCTACACTTACTGTGACAAAAATGATTATTATGTTTTTAATTTCTTACAGTGTGGTCGCAGAGGAGAGTTTGCGTTTTCGTATTTTTACTGAATTGTTCAACACATAACTGTGTTTTATATTATTATAATATTCACGTGTGTTATTATTTAGCTTGTTGAAACGAAAATATATTTTTAAGCTCCTGTATTATTTCTTTAAAATATTTCTATGAGCCTGCCATGCTCCACGCTGCTGCCTGTGGCCTCAGTGTGAGCTCTTTAATATTCAGAGAGCGCTCCGGCTTTCTAGGATCTGATTCTGTTTCATTTCGTCCGTCATGCTGCCTTCATGTTCTCCTTCAGGATGTCATTCACTGCCGTCTCACTTGTCTTTTTCTCCCCCCGTCGTGTCGTGGCTGTCCTCGCGCCTCTCCCCGCGCTGACCTGCAGTCCATGCCGTGTATGACGAGCGAGCGCGTGGCTCTGTGCGCGGGCTGCGGCAGGAAGATCGCGGACCGGTACTACCTGCTGGCCGTGGACAAGCAGTGGCACATGCGCTGCCTCAAGTGCTGCGAGTGCAAACTCAACCTGGAGTCTGAGCTCACCTGCTTCAGCAAGGACGGCAGCATCTACTGCAAAGAGGACTACTACAGGTAGGAGGGCCTGGAGCTGCACTGACCCCCACACACAAACATATCTGCTTTACTCCGTGGCAACTGTGACCCGTGAAGACTACACACACGAGCAGGAATGGAAAATTTCAAAATTATTTTAATACAACAGTGCCTCAGTAAATTCAGGGTTTTTTTATTTGGTTGTAAAAATTCTGTTTTATTTAAGAAAAAAAAATATTTCTACAATATTAGTTTTATATTTTTTTACTTCTGAAAGCTTCTAATGTGCGCTTGTAAAAAAAAAACTGATGCTGACATGTTGGCGCTGATGCAAGTTAATATTTTCTGTCCTAATTTTCTGTATTTGTATGTGTGTGTGTGTGTTTGATTGTTTTCATGTCAGATAGTCTCATCATATTCATCATATTCACGTGTTTCTCTCAGCGAAGCGCTGTATAAGAAATAGTATTACATAAAGAAAGAAAGAAAGAAAGAAAGAAAGAAAGAAAGAAAGCTTTAGCTTTGAAAGTGTTAAAAGTCTCCCCTCCACGGAAGCACGGATAAGGAAATAGCCACTTTTAGTTTTAGCATCTCTCTGGGGGAGTATGGACCCCCGCCCCCCCTCACTCTCACTGCCCCCACCAATCACTGACAGGGAAGCTCTGGGAAACATTGGCAACATTAGAAAGGTAAAAATATGAACTTCCCGTGTCAGGCTTTGTGTAATCGGTATACCTGGCTCATGTCCACATTTTATTTGACTCAGACTGTCAAACTCCAGGCTGTGTGTGAATCAGCTCATCAGCGCGCGGGGAAAGTTCATACACTCTTTCTGAGCGTAGAAAGTTGTGGAGGTGGCGCAGTGGGAGGCCCACAGACAGCAGGCCTGTGTCCAGCCGCTCATCTGGTTTCTGTGTTGTCCGCAGAAGATTTTCGGTGCAGAGGTGCGCTCGGTGCCACCTGGGGATCTCAGCCTCGGAGATGGTGATGCGGGCCCGGGACCTGGTCTACCACCTCAACTGCTTCACCTGCACCACCTGCAGCAAGATGCTCACCACCGGGGACCACTTTGGCATGAAGGACAGTCTGGTGTACTGTCGGCTGCACTTTGAGACTCTCATCCAGGGAGAATATCAGACACATTTTAACCACGCGGACGTGGTCCCGCACAAAGGCCTGGGCCCGGCCAACACGCTCGGACTATCCTACTTCAACGGCGTGGGGACAGTGCAGAAAGGCCGGCCCAGGAAGAGGAAGAGCCCGGGACCGGGGGCCGAGCTGGCTGCTTACAACGCAGGTAAGAAGGACTTTTACCAAGACGCTTAAAACCAGAGGAGACAGGGATTGTAGGGAAAATCAAAGTAGTGCTTTTATAAAATGCTCACAATTCATGTGTATTGCTGAATTTCACTGATGCAGCTCAAAATAATTCTTTTGGTAAAACGCATAAAAAGAAAAGTAAAAAAAAAGAGAAACATTCCCTGTAAAGCGCCACAGTGCTAATGAACAGGCACACAGTGTGCAGAGAGCTGATTAAGACTGACGGGCTTCATTAATGAAAAAAACCTTTTTAACATTCCTGTAGGGCTCATACCCCCCCCTCACTAAGTATTTTTAATCCTCTGTGCTTTATTATTCCTGTAATATTTCAATTGACTTTATTAAAACTTGAACTAAAATACACACCCAGTTTATAACTCACTGTTACATATTAGTGACATTTAGGTAATCATTTAAAGTTCCTCTAATCTTCCCGCTGGATGTTAATTCCGTTTGCACTGCTTTTGTCCTGACTTTGCGCCTGAACTAAGTAACTGAGTACCGCAGAGGGAGGGCTGACGATGCAGCCACATTTACTGCAAACCGTTAGAAAGTTGTGTGTGATTTAACTTTTCACACAGCCTCACTGCCTCCTTTAGGTAAATCCAGTCCAACAATTCTCAACAAAAACTTGCATGTTGTAAGTAGTTTTTTTTTCTTAACTTACAATCTTTCAAAAAGCATGATTCTTAATAGTTAGTGTTTTTTTAAAGACATCTTTCAGTTTAGTCAGTCTGTAATAAAAAAAGACGTTTTTTTCTTCCCATGTCCTCTTTGGGGGATAAAGAGAAAAGTTTTTTGATGTTCCGGCTTTTGCTTTCGCCCTTTTCCACTTGTCAGGCTCCATAGACATCTACAGACCCTAACACCCCACCACACACACACACACACACACACACACACACACTAGAGCCTTTTTGCATTGGGACCGGGCCAAACTGGGTGTGTACCAGAGATCAATGTGATTTGATGAGTTATTCACTGGAAGAGAGAGCAGGGGATACAAGAGGTTTCTTACAGCACAACTATCCGGCGGGGATCTCATTTTTTTATGTTCTGACTTCAGTCGATTAACCTTCCAATTAAAAAAAAATAGCAAACTGATCACAAACTAAACACTGTGTCAGAGTCTCAGACCAGCCACAGAAACAACACAAGTTTTTCTGTGGTGATGTTTTATCTGACTGTTTGATTCTCTGACTTTTAACAGGCCGGCTGTTCAATTTAAACAAGATGCAACAAGTGAAATAATCATGTTCCCACTAGTTTCCAAAATAAATGAGCTCCTTTTCTTCCCTTTTATTTTTTTCCTGCATCAAGCGATTTTTCCCTGAAAGAAGACGCTTTCTTTATTTCGAGACGCTGCCATTTTTAACAAACACACTGTGGAACTCACAACACAAGTGAAGCTGCTCTAAAAACGAGTCAAATGATTTCACCTGTTAGTGTCAGAATTTGCTTTTAGAAAACACACTGAAATTTTAAGAACACAAGATCTCATCATGAGGATGAAGAAAGAAGCCTAATTCAGAGTAAGACATTCTTACTCTGAAGAAAAAATATAATAGCTTTTTATCTTTGTGTGTGTTTGGTAAATAAACTTCAGAAAATGATTTTGAGGTAGAATCAGGGGGCGAGTGAAGAGGCAGTGCGCCCTCTTCTGTTCCCAGCCAGAAACAACATCAAAGCTTCACCTGGAGCATCACAGGAGAACATGTGTGACCTGCAGCAGCCTGCAGCTCTCAGAGGCTGTTAACAAAGCAAATAAGACGTTTTGTATGAGGACGAGGAGAATAGCAGGAAACAGGCTGCTTTTTGTTAAAATGCTGCAGCATATGCTTTGGCCAGAAAGCAGCATTTGTTCTGCCTGGTGTGTATGGGCTAATTAAGTGAAGTGTTATTCTGATGGTTTTCACTCACTTCATATTCATCATTTGCAGCGTTCTGATATTGAACACGAACTGTTATGCATGCAGCAACACTTTGAACGTTGCCAAGAAATTTGCAGGCTGGGACAAATATATGTGTGTATTTCAGTGTGCGTGTGTGTTTGTGTGTGTGTTTGCTGAAGCCAGGCAAGCACCTCCTCTCAGGAAAGAAGGACATGTAGACAGGGAGGGACAGACAGACAGACAGACGAGGTGCAGGGAGGAAGATGATCTGCAGCTGGAAGAAACAGCTGTCAGGTCACAGATTGATTTTTATGGATTTTATGGATTGTAGACAGAAGATGTTACATTTCTTAACAAGTTAAAAAGAAATGGATAGAAACAAAAGAATGCTAATGCTACTTTCTTTCTTTTTGTGCAGATTTTTTTCTCTCCTTCAGCTCCTCATTCAGTATATGACGCCAAAATATTTGCATTGCCTTCTTTTCATGCTCATGCATTGTCTTTTCTGGGCCTCCTGTGGGGTCGCTTCATATGTAGTTCTTAAAATTTCTTGATTTTTCTTGGAGATAAATTGATTTTTCTTTTCTTGATATATTAAACATAAGTACAATCAATAGGATTAAAGTGCAGACTATAATTTCTACACATGCTTTTGGAGCTGACCTGTGCTTTTAGAAATCAAATGTTCTTTGATCACTGGGGTCGTGAGAATTTTGGGACCTAAAAATGAGGTCAGAAAAAGGAGGAAAAACTCAGAGTGTTGCCAATGACAGCCAATCAGAAGGAAAAGACTAAAGAATTCAAAATGGTGATGAGTGATCAGTGATTGGATCAGAGTTTCCTGTCTAAACAGCCCTTCTTTCTGTTCCCTGTTGGCCCCGCAGCGCTGAGCTGTAACGAGAACGACGGCGAGTCCATGGACCGGGACTCCCAGTACAGCTCCAGTCAGAAGACCAAGCGCATGCGGACGTCCTTCAAGCACCACCAGCTGAGGACCATGAAGTCCTACTTCGCCATCAACCACAACCCAGATGCCAAGGACCTCAAGCAGCTCGCCCAGAAGACAGGCCTCACCAAGCGGGTCTTACAGGTAACCGCAGCAGCCTCTCGCTTCAGATGAGACCACAGTTTCCTTTACTCAGGGGAGAAAGAGACAAATGCCAACAGGGGTGAAGGAATTTCACTTGTTTCCAATGCAAATCAGCCTGCTTCCAAGTATAAAATATATGAAGTGAGGTTTTCCTGAAACAAGCCAAATCAGCTGCTTTATTTTAAGATAGTGCTGTTTTTGGTTACAGCAAAATTCTTGGAAGACTTTCAGGAAACTGCAAAAATCTGAAATGGAGTTTTATTTCTTTATTTTCTGCCTGTTTATTTGCTCACATTTAAATAAAGACTAAATAAAAAAAATCAATCAATTTAGAAATCATTATTGAGAAATTAATTTTCAGAAAAGAAAAGAAGTCGAGTTCCTAATTTTCTCCAGAAAAAAAAAACAAGCTGTTAAAATTCAATATATGTGTTCATGTTGGAATGCAAAATTACCTGGAAATGAAAGAAAGCCATAAAGAACTAAATGCAATCTATTTCAGTGGATGATGTGATGTTATGTTGAGGACTGAGGGATGAAAAATAAAAAGCTCTGTAGTACACGCGAAGAAAGAGAAAGCACAACAGAGCGTTTGATTTCCACAAAAGACGACAGCAAATTATCTGGGGGACTGAGAAGGAGAAAAATGAGACAAAAAGGTTTCTGAATCAAATTTTTTCTGAGGAGGGAAAAAAAAATCATCCTGCTGCTTTAATTAACGCTAGCAGAAAACAAAGCAGTCATTTTGCTTTGATGCGTTTGAGTTTTCATGCCTGTTATTCCAGCTGAAGCGCTTCTCCCTCCGTCTGTTTCCCATGGCTCCGTCATGATTCCATCGCTAACACGCTCCAACACTTGGCTCAGCACAGAACGCCACCTCACTCACCCATCACATCTCAGATACTACTGTTCATTACTGAAAAAGAGAGAGAAGATTAAGTGTAAAGCATTTAAATAAAAAAGGTAAAATAAATGAGGAACAGGAACTTATTCCAACATTGGGATGCAGGGCCTACTGGAATGTGTTCACAGCAAAATAAAGGAAAAAAAGGACTGAAATCAAAGATGCTTTTTCTCTTTATACACTGTAGACAGGCCTGTTATTACCTTTTCACGGTATCAACATAAACAGGAAGCTACAGCTCTCTATTTCTTTGTGCAAACAGAAAGAAAAGGTTTTCTTTTTCTGTGGCTACTACTGTACTCTGAATACCCATAAAAAGTAAAGGCTTTCACAACTTTTGTACAAAGTGGAAGGGGATCCTGGCTTTGTATTTTTAAGTCTTATCTTAATTTTTTCTTTTATCCGACTCTCCAATCGGAGCATCTGCAAACAGACTTTAAACAGACATGAGGAGATGCTCACTGGTGTGTTCTCTTAACAAACAGCAGATAGAGGGTGTGTGGGGTTCTATAACATCAAAATGTGTCAGGGACCATATCAGGATTTTTTTTTGCATATTTTGCTAAATTTCTCAAGTCCTCCAAATTAAATGTCAAATACGCAGTTTCACATTGCTTTTAAAAATGTCCCATAGGAGTGTTTTCTGATCTGATGTCTGGATCAGCAGTGTCAGTATTTTCCAGGAACTTAAAAAGATTATTCATACCATTTTATCCTCATCTGGTACAGCTTGGTGTATAGTTTGGTTACAGTTTGTGGCACAGTTTGTGTAAAAATACATTATAGTTGCATTAACCAGATTTTTTTTCACTTAAAGGCATAACTCTCAATACACATTTGACATATTATGACCATATAAAGTTGCTTGGCTATTGCATTAGCAAACAGTTGTTTATTTGCATATCTATCATATACAGAGCAACATGGAAATTATTTTAAGCTTGAATTTGAAGTGTTTCTGGTGACTTGATAATTGTAAATCCAATGTATTTAGCCTCCTTGTAGCTTCATTTTGGACTCCACCAATTATTGAGAAAAATGTCTTTAGCTGCTAAATGCTCCACGAGCACCAGCTGATCACTGACTGTCTGTCTGTTGTTTGGTGAGGAGCAGGCAGTGTACAGTGGGTGTAGAGCTTTTTCACCGAGAACACCCCTTATGAGAGCAGGGAGAGTGAACCAAAACAGTGAGGTTGTAGGCCGTATATAAGCTTATGAAGAAACGAGCAGCGCTGTCGTTCTTCTGGTTTGGACAGTCGCACTGTTTCTCTCAGAGATAACCATTCTCCAACACAGACCATACAGTCTAAGATCTGTGAACATGTTTTCTCACCTCTCAGACAGCCACAGGTCTCTGTTCATTTTACAACAACAAAATCAAATAACAGGCTTAAACACACTTAAGATGCTGTAGCTAATCCATTAGAGTGAGCATCACGTCTGTATTTGTGTCACTTTTAGTATTGTTGTGTGCTGACGCAGATGTAGGCACAGACCAAGTTTAAAACCCTGCAGTGTATTAGCACGCTGTAAAAATTGACAAGAGTAAAAGCAGACATGATGTTCTGAGCGTTCATTTTGACAAATTCCTGCAAGAAACTACCATACAGTGTTTAATTCATATGGGAACTGATGAAAATGAATGCAGGTAAGAAGAAAATCTATTAGTTTGCATTGTTGTGTATAAATGGATTGTAGTTAATGGGCTCAGATATGAAAGCACCACTGTGGTCAGTCAACTAACTGACAGCGCTGAAAAATGACATTTACTCTCAACACCAACATGTCTTATGAGAAACGTGTCCTGGTTCCTCTTGATAATCCACAGACCTCACAGTGGTCCCTGTGAAAACTGTTTCGCTTGCTTTGTTCTGTGGGTTATCTAGAGCAACAGGGACACTGTTTCTAAAAAGAGACACTACTGAAGAATCTTTCTTTGCCTGAGCTCCATAAAAGTTGGAGACATATAGGTTCAAAACCTGAACAAATAAATAAAAAACTATTAGCATTTCCTGCTACATGGCCAGATACCACAAATAACTATTTTCTGGTGTCATTTTGGGTGACCTGACCCGTAAGAACCTTTGGTAAATACATTTCATGAGTGTTTGCATGTTAGTTTGTTGAGTGTAACACAGCATCAGAAATTATATCAGAGAAAAGTTGCATTAAGCTTTACCTTAAGTGGATCAGTTCTCTCGTATTAACAGGATTTATTGTTTTACTGTATCGCTGCAGGTCTGGTTCCAAAACGCCCGGGCCAAGTTCAGAAGGAACCTGCTGCGGCAGGAGAGCACTGGCGTGGACAAGGCGTCCGACGGCTCCACGCTGCAGGGCGGTACACCGTCAGGCCCGGCCTCAGAGATCTCCAACGCCTCCATGAGCCCCTCCAGCACCCCCACCACCCTGACAGACTTGACCAACCCCACCATGCCCACCGTAACCTCCGTGCTCACCTCAGTACCGGGCGGCATGGATGTCCACGAGTGTCGGAGCCCGTCACAGACCACGCTGACCAGCCTCTTCTGATGGACAGAGCCTCACCCTGACCCACCCCCCCCTTCCCCCACCTCTGCCCCACCATCCTGGATCTAAAACTGAGCACTGTTGACTCCTTCGAACATTAAACGGATTAGAAAAGAGAAGGTAACGGAAACATTAAAAAAAGATTTCATTTTACTCTGAGCCCATTAGAGACTATTTGCATAGTGAGGCGGCCAAGCCTTACAGATGGAACAGTTGTTGTTATTTTGATGTTGTTGTCTTGTCGAGAACTGAGGAGACTTGATTTGCATTTTTCAATGTTTACAGAAAGAGACTGCGGGGAAAAAAACTGCTTAATTTTTGGAAATTCATTTTTTCCAGCACAGTATTTATGTTGTTGTACAAGAGTCACTGTTAGAAGGATTGTAAAAAAATCTTTTTTTGAAAGTCTGAGATTAAACACAGGTTACAATATCCTCCGACTGCCATGTGCCTTACAGTCCATTTGATCTGAACTGCTGTTCTCAGAAGTTGACGACGATCGATCGTCAAATGGCAAATGATTTGACTGGGAAGAGAGCGTGGGGGTAATGACCTCTATCGCTTGTGTGTGCGTGTGCTTGTGTTATGGGTAGTTCCTCTTTGTGTTTGTGTGTCCGCACATGTGTATTGTATGTACAGTGATAGACATTCTCCAGTGCTTTCATTTCAGATATTCCATTTAGTGCTTGAGCCTGATGAGAGTTAAGGCAAAATAATTATTCTTCAGTCGTGTTCTTGATCGTACCTTTTTTACCTACTACAGTCTGCCTCCTCAATTCGTCAAGAACACGGTTTAAACCTGCAGTACATGGGAAAACGTTTTAAAGCATTGTTCTTTTAGTTTTATTGCTCCGTTAGCTGGACACGGGTCAGATAACAAAGATTTCTTACCTTTTCAACCCATATTTCATATATGTCACATAAATCTTAACACTTTTAACATGAGTTGGCTACCAAATACATTTTTATCAGTTATTAAGATATTCTGAATAGTCATATGTGTCAGAGACCAGACCCATCGGATAAAACAAACCATAAAGTATTCAGATATACCTCTTTATCAGATTTGGACTACATGTAAGAAATATAATTTACACAATTTGAAGAAATATTTTCAGTCAGACCAAGCATGTTGTCTCTATTTTTGACAGTGTGTATGTTGTCTGAAGGCCGCCAATCCACTCCTGCGGTTTTTAGATGTACGGTAATTCAACAATAATAGTATCCTTCGGTTTTTATCAAGACATATCACATTAAAAATACTAAAGTTTACGGTTCCTATGTTTATAGAAACTGTCAGTTTAGACCAGTGATGTGATCTGACACTTTTCTTTTAGATATTTACTGAGAGGGTGCGATACTGTTGTTCATATCTCTAAAGGTTATTTCACAATATTAAGGAATATCTTTAGGTGAAAATAAGTGGAATTATCTCACATTAATGGAAGATTTTCTCAAGCTTGTTCAAGGATTGTTGTCAAGGTGGATATTTTGTGTATGATAGAAAACACATGCTGTGAATGGGAGGAGAGCTGCTGGTGAGCCTCACTGATCAGTCCAAGACTACTGTAATGATCCTGGCTGGGCTCCTCTCGCAGTGCTGCTTCTGCACATTCTTGTACACATCGCTGTTGTCCTCAGTTCTGTAAGAAACATAAACATCATACCAATTATAACACTTATCTTTTTGAAGATAATTTGTGCCTCCGAGTGCAAGTGTTCTTCACCGACTGATGTGTACACACAGTGCCGTATACACACAGTGGTGCATTGCTCTGATTGGTCGAAGGGATTTGTGGCGCGGTGACGCCTCGGGACCAGAGCTATGAGAGGAATGGCAGTTAAGTTCAGCCACCGAGAGGTTGGGGTGCATATATATAAATCCATCCTCCAACACTTCGCCACATTTAAAGTGAAATCCACTCTCTGCTCTGATTTTCATGCATTTCTGCTCCTTATGTTTTGACATCTGCATGCCTGGTCATACCCACACATCTGTTAAATACCTATTTATTCTCTTCAGTTTTTATATCAGGATGAAAACGCTACAAGGTTTTCCCTCTTGGGTAACGTGAAAAAAGTTGGCGTGTCAGTACAGAAAAGGTCTGATAAAGGCTGACCAAGACAGATTTTCTAACTAAAAATGATGAGAGCTACATTTCCTCTTCTTCTTCCATTTCTTCTTCTTTTTCTTTTATTCTTGGCAATGTAATGCTACATCAGTGTACCACCCACCTTTACATGCTTCCACTCCACTTAAAAGACCAAAAAATTAAAAAAGAGAAACAAGGCAGCAGGCAAAGCATACTCCGGTATATGTATGCACGACAGGGCTACAGCATACAGGGGTATAGGTCCGAGGGGTCAGGACGATCTAATACCAAAAACTTATCTTCTCACAGGAACGTCACAGGGCTTAGTCAGAAATAGGGATATCCAGTCACAATTTATTTTTAATTTTCTATTTTCTGAAGTAGGGACAGACAGGAAACATGTCTATTACACAATAAATACTAATCCTAATATACTGTTGACAGTGTAGGGACAGACAGGAAACATGGGGGTCTATTACACAATAAATACTAATCCTAATATTTCTCAAACTGAGTTAGTCAGTTTCTCTTTATCTCTGTAGCCTATAATATTGAACATACAATACAGAATACTGAATAACAAAATACTGAAGTGTTTCGGATAATTTCAAACTTTTGCTGAAAAAGACTAGATCTGTCAGATCTCAGTGTAAAAATAGATTAAGCAGGTTTGGGAAAGTGGGTACCGCAAATTCTTACAAAAACAACCCCTGAAATGCAAAGATGATACAGATTATAGATGTGTTAATGTAAGACAATATTTGTATTCTAGTAAGCAATCAAAATATCTAACAATGTTAACAGTCCTCATGCAGACATGACCTGACTTCTGTAGGCAATCCACACGTTGAAACTTAAAAAAAAACATGAGACTGACTCATTATCATGCTCATTACATACAGCGAAACAATTCTGTGTCATGCGTCACAGCAGGAAGTGTGTGTGTGTGTGTATGTGACCTGCTGCCTGTGCATATTATGTTTGATTATCCCATTTCATGAGGACTGTTACATTCAACCGCTCTCAACAAATGTGGCACTAAAATGAAAAAAAAAAAAAACTTCACGCGCCCAATCACTTAAAATAAGCATCTGTGCCAAAGCTGAGAGCGATAGTAGCTGACAGCTTTCCCAAAAGTGGAATCATAAAAAAATCTGTTTTCATGAGCAGCTTTTCCTCACTCTGCTGGAACAAAATGTGTTCAGTTTTCTCATGGCTCCAGCAGCAGGGACTTGGGCTGCTGATCATAAAGGTAGGAAGATTTTCCACTTAAAAATATCACTTTACAATCCACTCCAACACAGAAGTTTAACAAGGAGGTGGTGAGTGGGCGGTGGAGGGAGAGGTCTGGAGAATAGCAGTCTTTACTCTTTGTAAGCAAAACATAAATTATGAAAAACAGACCCTAACTCTCCCTGCAGCGCATAATTATAAATGGTTGTACATAAAAAAAGAGAGGAACCCCTTGCAACATACAGATTTGGTAATTATCTCTGCAGTGGTGTGAGGAGTTTAAGGACATGACCACTGAAAAAACACCCTGCAAGCAACAAAATCTGCACGTCCATTTGTCCAGAACATTGACTACATCTCTACAGGTCTGTCTGCTTGTTCAGTAAACAACAATGTGAAGTGTGTGTATGTTTGGAGTCCTCACTCCAGGAAATCAATCAGGTCAAACAAACCATATGGATGTCTTGGCCAAGCCTGGATGAAACTGCATCACTGTGCGATATAAGGACAAAACATAGTTCAGGCTATAAATTCTCAGTGTTGGAAAAAAAAACATATTTGGCTGCCTGCTTCATGTTAATGTGTGATGTGAATTTGATCCAGTAATTACAGGGAAAGGAAGAGCTTTGGCAAGCATCAGAGAGAAATAACACAACAGGCTCATAACTGAAAATTTACTGTGTGTTAATGGACGCTTATGTTTTTATTTTCCCAGAAATTGTTATTCTAAGGACAATAAACTGTGTATTAAGGATTTTTCAGAACAGATGGGGAGGGTTCAACGGTTTTAAAAAAGCGAATGGTTTTTAAAACCAGCTCTATCTCATTTAGTCTCAGAATGAGCTGAATGATTTTACCATTTCAAACTGCTGCCTACTGCCTGCTCATCTGTCAGTCTGGTATGAGATCGCATGGCAGCCACCATCATAGATTTGGCCTTTCACTCTCACTATTATTAAAATGAAGAATAAAGATATGATATGACTATTAAAGAGTCATACCAGTGCTCTTGCATATTTGATACTATACTGATGGCCATTTTCTAATGTTTTTCAGTGTCTTTATCTACCTCAGCCATTGGTTGCCATTCATTTCTTTACATTATGAAAATCAACATGATGAGGCTTGAAACGTTTCATACAGAATAAGGCCGGCAATGCTTCTGTGTTTTTTTTTGAGTCATTAAGTCAAATGGAAACTGCAAACCTAATAATGAACTGAGACAGACCTGAAAATGATCAGTCAATGAATTGATTGTCAGAAATAGAAATTGAAATTGAAATAGTTTTTCAAGCAAAAATGCAACAGATTCTCTTATCCATGCTCTTAAAAGAGAGAATGTGGTCCTTTACCTTGACCTATATGTAAATAGAATTTTTTTAGGCTTAGATTTGTTGGATAGAACAAGACATCGGCATAGGTCTCACTTGACTTTGAGTAATTATAAAGTGTGTTTTTCACTTTTTCTGACATTTAATAACCCAAACCATACCAGTGCTCTGAATAAGTGGCTTAAGTTCTGCTTTTATAACATTATTACGAAAACTTACCACATCATTTTACATTTTAATTCAAAAGCATTCAAATGCATTCAGCAACGTAAATTTGATTAAATTAAAATGAGCAGGATGGTCATTATAGTAAACTGAGTAAATTAAGTAAGTCTCAAGCTGATTTCAAAGCTGCAAAATGAGGTTGAATGAATGAAAACAGTGGTTTCTCATGAAGTTAAATCGAATACATTATAATGCACTTTTGGAAAATTATCTACAATTCTATATGTCATTCAATCAGTCAATCATTCATATGGAGTCTTAAAGCTTCATTGTTAAAAACAAACAAACAAACATCCAAGTGTTTAGTACTAATAAACCATTAAAGCTCATACTTGTTAATTAAATAATAACACTTGACATTATTAGTCATTACCTCATTACTAGTTAGGGTTAGGATTGCATAAATTGACCCTCCTAACTACCTGTCTTTTTTCCTAACAGTTTGCTCTGTGGAATCTGATTTATTCACTGTGGAACTGGAGCCACATTCACATTTGCATTTCAGGCATTTAGCTGGCACACTTCTGCAGAGTGACGCACAACCACTTACAGCCACTCACAGAATAGCCGAAGAGGCTTAAATTCCCGGATCGCCAACATTACAAGCAACCAACAGTAAGTAGAGCAAGGGTCAACGTCTCTCACACACGTACAGCTCTCCATCCTGTCCTGATTCACGGCCTGCTCTCCCAGCGCCGCCTTCCCAGAGGAGCAGATGCCAAGCAGGCTGGGTGCAGAGGGCTGTTAGGTCTCATGTTAGGTGTCTGAGCCAGAATCTACAAAGGATGCCAAATACGTTGGCCAGATGTACCCGCACACTCGTATAAAGTGGTGTGATGAAGGCTTTAATGGAGAGAGGCCAGTCTTAACAACACATGACAGGCAATATAGAAACACTGGGGCCTATAAAGTTTAATATGCAGGAATGGTGCCAAATTTCAGCTTAAGAGCAGCCCACTAAATGCTCAGAATTCTCTTCTTTGAACAGGGAGGGTGTGTGTGTGTGTGTGTGTGTGTGTGAGGGGGTTCAGATGCTGCAGACATGCCTGAGACATGTTATTAATCACAAACAGCTGTCCAATGAACATTTTATCCATTTATATGACAAGCATTTTAAGTAGCTGACTGATTAGTGAGTTAGATAGAGCACGGTTTACTTTCTAAAATAAGAACATCAGTGCTGCTCGCTGCTTCCCTCTTTGAAGATGAGGACCATGGAGTTGCGATGGACCTGTTCATCTCAAAACTTGTTATGAATGATGTGGGAAGAAGTTCCACATGGATCCCTATTTCTTTGGCTTGTTTGGTAAAACTGGCCTTTTCCAGCCAGCCGTCTACCTAACCACTGCCACAAACACATAAAAAGTGGATTTTACACCCTGACCATAACAAAATCCTGACAGGAACATTGGAGGACAGAGGGTGTCACAACTGTGCAGATTGTAAAGCCCTCCGAGGCAAACAATGTTTGTGATTTTGGGCTCTAAATAAATAAATTTGAATTTGAATTTATAGACTATTATTAAAATGTTACAGCCTTTGTTTGCACTGTGGTTAATGGGGCGCAGTGGGGCCATCCAGATTACTACATCTATTACACTCTCTGTGTATCAGCGTTTTATTATGTCCATCATATTTTGAGTAACACATACAACTTGAGGATATGTATGCAGTTGCTAAAAATAACACTGTCTTCAGCTTGTAATCTTTTTAACACACACTTCTGTCCCTGTATTCTGCATCATCACAGAGAGCAGACGTGCAGTGACATATATACAACTGTGTCATATAGAATTAATCTATAATTCAGTTCAAGTTTAGTATTACATTTTGCCAACTTGTTCAGGTAATTACTTATGTGAAATGTAACCTTTCTGTTGCTGTTAACAGATAGTTCTGAACATCACCATCATATGATCAGTTGTTTAATGCACATGCTTGCAGTCAGCAGCTTTTTACTCAAAAACACTTTTCAGATCAGTTGAGGGGGCTTTCTGACACACACTTTGATTTCCCTCTTTTTGAGGCGAGGTTATTCCGTCTACCCTGGCAGACAGTAGAGTCTCTGATGAATGGTGAACAAGACTACAACTTTAGCCCTGATTCCTCAGAGGAACCAGATTCAGTTGGTTGTCAGGGGAGGGGTGATGGAGGTTGGTTGAAGAACTTGAATGTAATATATAATGAAAATGAGCTGGGTTGCGATTCCCATTCCATTAGTCATTATGTGGCCATTTAGCCTGGCTTTAGCCCATCGCCTCTCACCCTGAGGGCCTCTGTATCTCAGGGCTAGCAGCTAATTAGCATGAGGAGGCTCAACTAACGCAGAGACGGCTCTCCCTCTGATCACATTCACTCAATGGTCGAGGACGCATGGAGAGATGAAATTAGAGTGATTAATTAGGCTTTGACACTCCGCCAAAGGTTCTCAATTTAGCGCTGTCACATCAATAAAAAAGGCATCTCCTCAGCCGCACGCCGAGGTGACCTAAAGGAAAACGACGTGGGGGTATTACCAACAATTAAGACCAATTAGTCGGAGCAACCCTCCAATGGAAAGACATACATAAACACATGACAGAGCATTTAGAAAGTTATTCAACAGTGGCATACTAAAGCCATAATGTCTGTCTCTACCTTACACTTGAACGTAACAATGTTTTCAGTTGGTTCTGATCCAGATGTTGAATTGTTATCGTTAGATACAGGCAAATAACACATTTAGTGATTTTTGATAAACCTTTATGTTGTTGTGTCAGCAATGAAAATGAAGGACAGGACAACAAGATCAATAAAGCTGAACTGACTGACAGCAATAGAAAGAGAATACTGCAGACCATCTCTTAAATAATTATGTGTTGTACATTCAAAACGTCGACACTGTCTTCTGCTAATTACTATTACTGTTATTTTGAATGGTTGTTATAGTTGTGGTGACTCACACTCTGTTTGGGTGAAAGGCTTTTGTTCTTGGTCGGTAGTCATTGCAAAACTTTGAGTTTAAGCTCCAAAGCTCCAGTGCTAATAATCAGGGGGAGATGAATGTAGTAACACAAATAAGGAGTCTGCCTAAAGTACAAATGTACTGTACAACTGTAATGGTCAGCAGTTGAAAAAACTTAATTCTTTATATGAACACATGCTCACTGGTTTTAATAATGTGTGTCTGTCACACTGTCGCAAAAACTTTTTTAGTTTTTAGGTTTGATGAGTGTACAGCAGAGATCAGAGGTCACATCCTGTCTCATGATAACAGTGAACATTGGTTTCTTTTAAGCGCAGAGGTGATTTTATTTAGGTTGTTCTGGCTCTTGGCCTTTGTTTCTATAGTGACACACACTGCCAAATTAATGGCTGAGATCTTGCGCCACACCAACACGGCTACACCAGCCTACTAGGACACAACAAACAACAGCAGTCAGACAATCAGACAGTTCATACAGGTTATCTAAAAACCTCTTACAACAAACTGAAAATGAGTTATCCTGAGATGCCTGTAACAACCCCTCATTGTGCAGGAAAACTGTGTGCACACAATTACAGTACATACAGTAGGTCAAAGGTGAAGCAGGAGGGTCTGTAGACTTGGTGGATATTTACAAGGCATTTGCTTATTAATTTTAGCATTCTTACAGATAAGTTTAGATATTGGGTATGGCTTTCCAACCTATCTGATTATCTGACTGCTTGTGTTTCTGGCCCCATCAGATCAATGAACCTGAGTACAGCCCTATCAAACTAACAGGAGCTATGGCCAAAATGACAAAAATAGAAGATAATGTAATAAATCTGAATTTCTATTGTTATTTCCACTTGCTGCTATTTCTACAGGCTAGCATGTCATATTTTAAGTCTTTTTTGTTAACAATATTAATTTAAAAAGTAATTCCGAGTCAATACTGAACAAAGAGCACTTTATTTGATGTATTTCTTTTTTGGTAATTACACCAATATAATGTTAGAATATTAATATTTTGGACATTACACCAAAGGGGTGAAAAGATAACTTTACTGTTGACAAAGTTCCACCAAGCTTCGTATGTCTGGTGGAACTTGTGTCAGTCTGGTGCCTGGTCCTTTTAGGATTGCCATGGCAGTGGGATTGGCTATGACACAAAGTGTCTGTAGCCAGTGCCTTCAGTCAAACATGCACTTTTTCCCGTCCCGTGCCTTAATCATATTTATTTAATGGCCTTGCAGCTTAAAACAAAACCTAAACGTTCCACAGATCTTGCCTGTCCTCACCTTGACAGACAAGGAGGAGAGCTCATTTAATCCAATCCAGCCATTACCATGTCTGCGGGAAAGGACTGCCTTGAACAACCAGAGAAGAAACACTGCTTCATTATCCTCCTTCCCAGGTGACAAATCCTCCCTGAATGTAGCAGAATGTAAAAGTTTCCTTGCGACATGCCGGGCTCCTGCTCTATTTAGATATACAATGAAGTGCTGTCAGGGCAACGCATGGCAGGTTTGGGGATCTGCACTTAGCATGGCAGTGCACGGAGCCGGGTGGGGAGCTGCCGGGCTCTCCCCGCGGGTGCCAGCATGAGTGTGGCACAGGCAGCTGTCAACAGAGAGGTGGCATTTCCTGGTCTGACGCTGACAGAGGCTGTCTGCAGGCAGTAGGAGCACAGCTAGACTGACACCCTGTTTATTCACAGATGACATCCGGGCCGGGGATGGGTGTCACTGGCATTTTGATTCACCTAGCAATGTGAAAACTTCCCTGAAACACTGTGTGATGAAGTCTTTGTAGAGTACACATAACCAGAATAATTGAGGAGCTTCAGCGTGTGTGGGCCCCATCATCCCCGCTACCCGGCTGTGTGAAGAGCAAGCATGGAACTAACACACATGCACACACACATGCACAGAAAGAGATAGAAAACACATTTTCTCACATAGTTCCACCCACACATTCAGTGTAAAATCTGTCCCAGATTTGCTGCCCCCAAAAACTGCAACGTGGAAACCAATATTTTCTCCATAAAAACCGCAGATATCATGAATGTACCATATTCTGGAAAAAAAAATAGCCACCTACACGTATGGCCTGTCACACTGCATAACATCTGTCAGTGTCTTGATGAATTATTATGGCAGCCAGTGAGAATGTATGTGATTTTTAATGTCACCTGGAGTTTGGCTTTACACTGAGACAAACTGAGATATAGCTTGATCCACATTTACTTTATTAAACCACTGTACACTGTACAAGTATAATTATGCTTTCTTACAACTTGGATGTCATTTTTGTTGTGTTTGTTCATCTTTTCTATTGATTGATAGCAGTGTATTTACCAAATTCTCTGTTAAACTGTCAAATTAACAATAAATCCAACAGAGCGAGAAACACAAGCAGTCAGACACTCACACAGGTTTTTGTTTATCCACATGATCCGAATCTCTTTATTTAGAGGTGGAACTAAAAATTACTAAATCTGAAATAAAAAAAAAGCTTTATTTCCATTTTATTATACGCCAAGAAGGGTATTCTTTCCATATACACACACACACATATATTATTATCCACCACAGTAAAAATTATATTTAATGAGAATAATAAGACTTGCAGCTTTGTGACAAATATGTCTGCGTCTAGACAACAGTAAACACTCTACATATCTTTAAGTATAGGTTACACTATCTTCTTATATACTGAAAAATTCATCTCTTTGATCATATAAAGTGAAGACATTACATCTAACTCCTTCAGTCAGTAGAACAGATGTAACACACTCTTCTCACATAGATATGAAATTATTTGAAAAGAAAAATCTCGAGCTTACCAGACTGTCTTTCTACAAATGAAATTGAAAGATACATTTTAAAACAACTCCAGTGAAAAACCAACTGAGAGAAAACTGCAAAACACCTTCAGTAGTTAATTAAAATGGCTGTATGGTGGTTTAACACTGAAATATGTCTATTAAGTGAAACAGATCTGAAAATAAATCATTGCTAACATCCCCAACACATCACAATCAGGGAGGCTGTCTCACTACTGAAAATGTTAGTAAGTCTACAATGATACAGGTGATGAAAAGGTCAAAGGTCACTTCAACGAGCTGAGCTCCAGACACTGTCTGTTCCATCTGACAAGCATGCAAGTTAATGCCAGTGAAAGATGAGATGTTATCTCTGCGATGGTAGACACACTATTTTTAGAGGAACACAGTCATCACCCAAACCTGTGTTCATGTCTAAGTCAAATGGTCGAAAGTGATTCAGTGTGGTGTATACACACACACACACAGCAACTACACTACAGAATGCTTGTTGATTCAGTCGACTCACAGGTAGTGAATGTCTTAATGTGCATGTTCAGTGACAGGATAGAGTGAACAAACCTGGGATGGTTTCAACAGTTTCTCCATTTTGATCTGATCTCTCCTCAAGGACCCCTGGCACACCGTTAAGGGCCACTGACAGTCCCCAAACCCAAAACTGAGAAATATGTTTAAACAGACAGTCAATTTGAGAACTAGCACACCAACTAGCACACAGGAACTGTGCCATTTAAAGTCAAAATTGGGGACAATTTAATTGCATTCTGTTTAATCTTAAACATCATCTAATCTGGATGTTCACAAAAGATGAATTCCACCTCCAAGGTGTAATTCTTCCCAATTTACAGTGTAATTTTTTGTACATTGTACAAAAACAGTAAACCAGTGGAGTACTGATACATACATGTGTGTACAATGGAACAAGATGTGAAGTTAGGGAACAAGGAGATGAAAATCTGGGAATTTAAATAAGAGTTTACACAGATTTTTACTACTGCATACCTGTTAAATGATTGGGCACGTAATAAGTATTATGTATGATCTCCACTGAGCAACAAAAGCTGATGTTTGGGGGAAGCTTAGATAACGAGTTCTGTAGCAATTTATAAATCTGCTGTGAGTTCAGTAAAAATGAGGATGTCAGGAGGAGTGCAGACAATAACAAAGAGGAAAGGCAAACTACATCGTTCCTAAAGATCATTTATGTTTTTACTTTGGAACAAACAGAGGTCCAGAGAAAGGACTACAGTCAGGGCTGAAGGCCTCTAGTCTGCTGTGTATGTTTACAGTAGGACTACCTATGGCTACAACAATGTACTTACAGGAGACTTCAGAAGCCTGAGGTCATCTCAGTTCAGCTGTGTGTGGACTGACACTTAGAGTGCTGTCTATTGTTGTAATGGAGCACAGTAACAGCCGAGGCAGCTGTAGAAAGTGCATGTGCTCCAGCATAGATGGTTTACTGCATGGGCAAAGTTGGCACATACCCAGGGCCTTGGAGGCAATGGGGGCCACAGATTGTTAATTATCTTTTATTATTTTTATTTTTTTTCATTATCATTTATTTTTCTCTCTGTCCCTGTTATGACTGTTATACTGTTATGAGGATCATGATAATTTCAGTATTATCAGTATTATTACTAACATCACTGGCTGAGTGAGCTATATTGACCATTGTCTATGACTTCTTATCTGTTTATCTCACCTTTTCGGTGTTTTGACTGTGTGTTGGGTGTCCAAATTTTCTGTATGTTTTACCTCAGTATTTTAATGCATTTTAATGGGTCTGGCTTCTCTGACCTCTTCAATAAAGTCATCAATCTGTGTATCTATTCATCATTTTTATTTTTCATTTTGTTCTCAGTCTAAATATGACTGAAGTGTGCAAAAATGTCTATTCCTGCCATCATGTCAAAAATATTTCCCCATGTCCCCATGCTAGAACTGTTAATTTATAATTTGGATGATATTATACATTTTCTCTGGTTATTACAACATTTTTTTGTTTAGCATATCTCTTTATTTTGTTATATCATCAAACTGTATTTCAGAAAACCAACATCTCTCATTAAAACAAGCATTTCTTATTACAGCACGATGAGCTGGATGTTGTTATAAGATGAAGGTTTTCCAGAATAATGAGCACCTGAGCAATTTTTTTTTTTGTCATGTTGGGAGCAATACACTGCCCTAAGAAATAACCAACCAGCACTGACATCTATATATTTTTCAATAGATGGACAGGAAAAGGGAACAATATCAGACAAAATCTGCTACAAATTGTATGATGTGAAACAACAGCATTGAAAAAGAAAATTCAACAATATCCAATGTCAGATCAAAAAACATCTAGTGCAAATAGTGAAATGGAGCTTTAGTGTCCGTTATTTCACTCTGTTTGTTTGATCATCACCTGTCAACTGTGTATGTGTGAATACACAACTGTTTGATTTTGATATAAATATAGCATAAAAGAAGCGTTTTTCCCATTTGATTCCATATAGTGTTAAAAAGGTACATTTAATGATTAGTAAAAAATGTTTTTTTGTATGTCACTGTGGTTTTAAAGCTGTACTGTTGGCAACTTTGCACATCTGAAGCTCTACAAAGCAGCAAGAGGTAACTGCTGGAATAATCTGATGGGAATTTTCTAAACTTTTAAATCCCTCAAGGTGACATTTGTAAACTGCTGAAGCACTGCTGAAAGGACGAAAGGAAAGAGACTTCCTGTTCTTCCTTTTTGTTTCTCAAAGATTGTTTTTGTGAATGAATTGAAACAGATTCCAAGTTGATGAGTCCAGCTTTTTCTAGATGCTCTGAGACAATTTTCACATAACTGGAGTTTTGATATGTCACTGACTAAATTTAGATTCTCCCAAAAACTGAAGTGTACCACATCTCAAGTAATCTCAATGGGCTTCTCCTCTTTGCTGCCATTAAGATTAACTTGTGAATTCCTAACTTAAAATCAATCTAGTCAACATAATTATATCTAAATGAATAATCAGGTATACATTCTGCCAGATAAGAAAATAAGGGTGAGTTTATGCTGTGCACAGAGAATGCAAAAAAAGAATATTAGGTAAGAACAAATGTATTACAGACACACAGCATACAGAAAATGCACAAACACACACAGGAGGAACTAAGCTATAAATAAAGTCAGCTCATAGAGCCAAGGTGCAGTGGCATATGATTGGAGGGAACGTGCACATGAGAAAGGTTACAACCAGCCGGTGGCCCATTTGTCTTGTTTGGATACAAACTACTTGATTCCCCAAATGAGTGGTGAGGAATCCCATGACATCAGCACTTAATCACAGCCAGTTCACCATTATAAATCAGTTGAACTACTGACACCTGAACTTTATTCTGTGCACACTGTAAAGGCCACAGGCGCAGGCTCACGCTATTAGCAGCAGGCTGATCCATTGTGTGTGCATTCAGGTCAGAAAGCAGGGCACGGGATACACACCGCATGCATCCCGTGAGCACAGCAACAAAAACATGACAAGAGAGAAAACACCATATAGGAAGAATGATATCATATCATGATTTTTATCTTTTTGCATAAAAACGGTTAAAAAATTTAGTATTTAGTGCTTTATTTTTAACTGGAATAAAGAAGAAAAATACATTTTCTTTGCTTTTGAATGACTACTTTGTGCTTTTAAATCACTAATTTGTGCTGTCAAATGACTGAATCAGTGTTCTCTTATTACTGTTTTATGCTTTATAATTACATAAAGGGGTCCTGTGGAGTTTTCTTACAAACAAACAAAATTTATCTTTACATTCAGTGTTTCTCACAAAAACACATTTACACACAGTATGTTATTGGTCTCTGAGGTCTAACAAAGATACTGAATGCATCTTCTGCCTCTGAAAACATTTTCAAAACAGCTTTTTGAATATTTCAAGTCATGATTTGTCTACATCCAGGTTAACTGTACATGCTAGAGGTCTACCGCCATTTACTAAAGATCATGTATGCTGTAACCATTTTATTGAAAAATGTTTCCTGTTTACATTTACCACTTAAGAAACTATAAAAATCAACAGTTTTCGCATTCAAGAGTTAATCAACTGCATTTGTTGACTGAAATCTATTTTCCATAATTAAGGCTACAGCAAGAAATAAATAAATCATAAATACCATTTTTGTGCACTTTTGAAGTGTTTATAACTGGCACATCACAATATTATTTTGTGCAGATGTATTTCCTGCTTTCCTACAAAACATGATTAACCCTCATGTTGTGTTCATTTCATGTTAAACGATTTTGTGTTCCCAGGTCAAAAATGACCTGTTCCATTAAGACTCATCATAAAAACTATAATAATACATATATTATCACTATTTGTTGTGTTAGATTTTTTTATCAACTTAAATTCTTGTGAACATTATAAGTTTTGAATTTCTATTTGTTATTCATGGCCTGTATGATTCATTGATCTGAACTTATACATCTTGAATTCGAGTTCTAAAAAAAATCATTTCTGGATTTCTGGCTTATTTTGACTTTAAGAAATAATCAGAGTTACCAATGACATTTGTTTTGAAACCTATTTAAAATTTTTAAACAGTCACATAAAGTAACACCTTTTGTGTTCCTGGTCAAAAATGAAATTTTATTTTGTGTACAAAGGAAATTATCCCAACACTACACTTAAAAATTTCACAATATTCCAAGATCAATATCTTACTACATTAAAGAACAACTGTTGTAATATGAGCACTATAAAATGGTTTAACTACTTATAATCTGCTAGAGGGTAGCTGTTTGTAAGAGATGCTTTTTCCCGGGGTTTTCCCTCTCGCGTTGTTTTGCCTCCGTAGTGTGTTTCACATTTTGAGCAGTGTCAGCCTCAGTGTACAAGAGAATGCCTTTTGCAAGTTATAGATAAAGCTCACATGAGCAACAGCAAGTTGTCGAGTGGTCTTTTTCAAAGCCGAAGTTACCACAACAACTAACAAGAACCACGACATTTACAATGTTAATCAGTCTATCAGTTTTTTTTCTGATAACAGAAGAAAACTGAAAACTGATATAAAATCAGGCTTCTAAACTTGGTGGAGTGGGTTAACTCAAACTTCAATGGTGTTTTTTCTCATGCACATGTTGGACAATATGTGCAGATTGTTGCATGCACCTTGCAAATATATGCATTGCATTTATGGCACGTTACGCTTGTTTTCACATCAGTTATTTCTTGGCTCTGGATTATATTCTGTCATCTTCAGCTTCTGACAGTTCCTCCTCTAATCCATCCTACTGCCAGTTTCAGTATTATTGAAACTATGTTGCAGCTGTCTGTGAGAGCTGCCAACAGGTGCTTTGCTCCTGTGGGAGAGAAACTCTACTGGGCAAAGGTTCGCGTAGTGGTTGCCAGGGAACCCAAAGTGTGTGTGTGCGTGTGTGTGTGCCAAATGAGGATGTACCTGAGCTCACTTTTATACACTAACTGTTGTCTCCCCCATTCATTTCTAATGACCGGTCATTTTTGACCGGGAACACCAAGAGTGTACAAAAGTTGAACAAAACACACAAAATGGTATTTAAATCAATACAATTTATTTTGTGTGTTGAAATCCTCTTTGTGGACAAAGTCATGGAATCTAAGGTCAGTCTGATCAAATTAAGTACATTTTTCAGAGATAAAACTTTTAATTCGGTCAAATTTGACTGGAACGAACGAAAGTGTTAATGTCATTTATTATTTTCATATTCATTTTCATGCAGTCCATTATTTCTCCACACTGCCCACCCACGCGCTCTCCACACACTGACTGAACATTGTGTTAATGTATGTAACCAATGTTAGACAAGGTTGTAATATTTCACATCCCAGTTGTGAATAATAATAATAATAATAATAATAATAATAATAATAATAATAATAATAATAATAATAATAAATTTTATTTATATAGCACTTTAAAAAACACAAGGTTACAAAGTGCTTCACAGGCAGGTTAAAAACACACATACAGTGCAAAGTCAACACACAAAAGACATACAAACAACATACACACAAATCAAGATCCCAGTGATGGAAATGAAGTAAATGGGAGGGAGTCATGGGAAGGCTAACCTGTAGAGGTGGGTTTTTAAGAGCCGTTTAAAACAGAGCACAGATTCAGCAGATCTGATTGACTGTGGGAGGCTGTTCCAGAGTCGAGGAGCTGCAAGTTGGGAGTATAGGATCAGTAGCTCTGATAAATAATCTGGGGCCAGGCCGTGTAAGGCCTTGTATGTAATGAGAAGTATCTTGAAGTTAATTCTGAATTTTAGTGGAAGCCAGTGAAGGGATACAAGGACTGGGCTGATGTGGGAATTGGGAATTAGTGTTAGTCAGAACCCTAGCTGCAGCATTTTGTACAAGTTGGAGATGGACAAGAGAAGATCGAGAGATGCATGTGAATATGGAATTACAGTAATCTAAACAAGAAAAGATTAAGGTGTGCACTAAATGTTCTATGTGTTTCACTAATAGTACGGGTTTAAGTTTTGCAATGTTTCTTAACTGGAAGAAGCAGGACTGAGTGAGTCTAGTAATGTGAGAAACAAAAGTCAGGTGTTGGTCAAATATGATGCAGAGATTTTTAGTGACAGGCTTGATATGGATAGCTAGAGGGCCAATATGTTGACTGATTTCTTTGGAGAAACTATCACCAGGAGGATGAGGATCAGGATGATCACCAGGACTTCAGTTTTTTCAGTATTGAGATGGAGAAAATTTTATAACATCCAAGTTGAGACAGACATTAGGCATTCCTGCAAAGACTTTAGGATGCTGAGGTTATTGGATTTAACAGAGAGGTACAGCTGAGTGTCATCAGTGTAACAATGATATGAAACATCATGAGTGGAGTTAAGCAGGCTGCCTAGAGGTAGCATATATACGGAAAAGAGGATAGGACCAAGAATTGATCCTTGAGGGACCCCACATAGAAGAGTAGCAGAGGAGGACATGTAGTTGTTAATGTGAACACTGAAGTGTCTATCGGACAAGTAGGAGGAAAACCATTTCAGAGTAGTACCAGTAATACCGACCCACTTTTGTAGTCTGTCAATGAGAATATTATGGTCAGTGGTGTCAAAGGCAGCAGATAAATCCAGCAAGATTAGGAATGGAGTGTTCCACCTTTATCAGCATGCATAAGAATGTCATTTGTGACTTTTAGCAGTGCAGTTTCTGTACTATGTTTCTGACGGAAGCTGGCTTGGAATTTATCAAAGATACTGTGTCCTTCCACCACTTGGAGAAGTGATGATAGGTGACAACTTTTTCCAGGATTTTAGAGATAAATGGGAGTTTGGAAATAGGCCTATAATTAGCTAGGACTGTTGCATCTAGGGAGGATCTTTTGATGAGTGGAAAACCCTGGCAATCTTGAAATGATCAGGTACGCAGCCAGAGGAGGAGGGATTGATTGACGATAGACAGAAGGCAGGGGAAATGACTGGCAGGATGACTTTAAGAAATTTCGTCGGGATTACGTCACCAGGGCAGGACGAAGGGCGCATATAGGAAACTGTGTCTAAGAGATCTTGCATGGATATCGGGGTGAATTTAGACAGCACAACAGATCAAGTGGCAAGTGTAGTGAGCTCCAGAGTTAAAATCTTCTGTGTGTGTGTGTGTGTGGGGCCTGAAACATGTTGCACAAAGTTAAATGATGTAGCTGTCTTTAGAAACTCTGAAGCTAAGGAATTTGAAGGATCGTATGAAATAAATAAATGATAAATAATATGAAAGTTAAAGTCACCCACAATAACGATCTTATTAAATATGAACACAACAGATGAAAGCAGAGTGGAAAACTCATTCAGAAAATAAGAACAAAGTTTTGGAGGACAGTAGATGACAATACAACACACTGGGGTTGTACACTCAATTTTAAAGGTTAGTAACTCAAAACCCAAAGTTTCAATAGTAAGTGGGACAGCATATTTGAGGTAGCTTTTATAAATCACTGCCACGCCCCCACCACAGCCCGAGGACCTTGGGGCAATATAAGTGGGGCATAATTTGAGTTGTAGCTTTTATAAATCAAAGTGCCAGCCCCCACCACAGCCTGAGGGTGGGGCACCTTGGGGCTGTTTGCATAAAGTTGTAGTTTGGTGGGCAAAGCTCCACTAGAGGGCTGCAGTTCCTCTGGTTTAAGCCATGTCTCAGTAAGGCAAAAATATCTATATTGTAGGATAATAAGGAGGTAATAAAGTCATTTAGGACAAATGATTTGTTTGACAAAGATCTAGTGTTTAGCATTTCATAGGCCAAAGACAACAGGAGAGTCAGACTTGGGAGGCTGAATGCTTAGGCATGCAGGGGACAGTGAGTAAATTTCTTAGTCCTGGCAGCAGAATGTCGGTGAGTAAAGACGTTTATTTTATTCTGTTCCTACTAATCACTGGGATTGAGAAAACAGGTGTGAGATTGGGAGATGTGGCAGGAGAACTCTTGATGGGGGTGTGGCAGTGGTTAGATGATGACATGCAGAGATCATATCATCAGTTTAAAGGCAGGCGGGGAGGTGAGGTGGTCACACAGGTGTGAGTGACTGCTTAATGTTGTTTTCACTTTAATTTACCCATTTCATTTGGTATTGGTCTGACACTCCAGGCCAAGCTGGCCAGGCCATAAGGAATCCTCCTGATGATGTTGTTAGTTCATCTCTCAGTACTTTCTGACCTCCCAGCCCTGTCTGTGCTCCTCAACTCTTAGTCTGTTGGTTCCCACTGAAGGTGTTAATCTTTAAAAAGGCTCACAAATATTCAGTTTAATTTAAAAAGGGCTCAGTAATGTCCTAAAACAGCTGATCACTTAGGTTCTCAATAAACGTTTATCAATGAGAATTGTACAATTTTAGGGGACTATTTAGAGAGGCGGATGGATCCACATTTAGTGCTCTAGTGAGTATTTGGGGCAGCAGAATGGTGTGTGTGGGGGACTGAGTCAAAATAAACTTCAGTGTGTGTGTTCATGTTTGTGCTAATGAAGGAACATGTCACCCAGTGCAACAGCTCACTGATGTATTTTTCATTCTTTAGACAACAATAGAGCTATAGGGAACAGAGGAATAAGATGAATCAGACTACACACATGCTAGTAGAATACATTCATTGTTGGTTTTGGCCTTTTCATATAATTTGTTGACAATAATACACACAACAATATCGATTATTGTAAAACTTTCCCTTGTGTGCAAAAAACAAATTAATGCGATACCACAAATATCCAATTCCTGTACACAGGTAAAAAAACTAGAACAAAAAAAACATTTGCTTTCGACATCTGTTGGCTCTCTGTAGAATTCCACATAGTTTGTTGACATGCTGTTTTTCACTCTTTTGACAAGCCCCCTTGAATGGACGACACCTGAGTTAATGTACGCAGTGCAGTGAGGCTTTTGAAAGGGTTTGGATGAGAACTGAGGATGGACACACACTCTCTCAACCCATAGAGGGACAGCGTGTTGCACAACCACAGGTTTCATTTCATTCATTGTGTTCTGACAAGACTCACTCAGCCTTTTGTTTAGGACGGGTGTCATTAAGACTGTTCAATAGATGATTGACAGTTTTCTCCTTCACTAAGATATCAACATGAACCCACTCTTACAGGATCAGCAAGAAGCTGTGTCACAGCCTTCCTCCAACTTCAGTGTTCAAAACAGTTATAGTCAAAGAAACAGAGTTGTTTTGTTAACTTTGATAGAAAAAACTTTGAATTCCATACAAATGTAAAACAATATAAGTCACACTTAATAGGAAATTCACATTTATGATATTGTAACTTTACTGCACAAATGAACAAACAGTGAGCCAGGTATTAGCGTTTGTGCTTGTTTGATTGAACATGTGGGGATTGTGTATGTGTGTGTCTTTGTCTCATTTACGTGGAGAGCATCACACCAAGTCTCTTGATGCATCAATGACATGGTCAGTGAGTGTGTGTGTGCTCTGCAGCAGCTTGTTGGGCTGAGTTGTAAAGCCTTGTCCCCGGCTCGTCCTGCCATTATGTGGCGCAGACAATAGGCAGACCTCCCAGCAATGCAGCTGGACCTGGCCCTCTATACAACAGCACTTCTCTGTACACTGTAAAACTTCAACCTCGTCAAATTTACTCTTCAGCTACTGTATGTGTTTTGTTCAGCAGACAATGTCTAATTTAATAATATAGTGGTAATGTTTTTCTGTACAAAGAAGACAGTGTGGCTCTCTTAGCAGTTGTGTTTTAGTGGTTCCTCTTAAAAAACAACAGTTTAAAGTTCTGCTTTGGCCTGTAGGTCATAGTGCACTACACACCATAATTAGAAAGCATTCAACAGAACTAACAATTATCAATTTCGCTATTTTTATTTCAGGTTTATCATGAAGGTGGTTCTAGAGGAAAGACACACTATTTTTTCCCTTTTGGAGAATGAATGAAGAGAATTACAGGCCAATATAGCCATTATTGATATTTCTTGTGCAGAGCAAGAGATGTTTGGCCTTTGTGGAGAAAAGGTCAGGAGATCACTATTATTTATTCTCTGTACACCATGTAAACCACAGCAGACATTTTGGCCTGATGGTGACAAAGCAAAAGTTGCCTAACATTGTTATTGTTAAGCTTTGTTGTTAATGGAGAAAATGGATAAATATAGGACACCAAATGCTTTAATTATATAAGTTCAGACAAAATTCCAGCGCATCCTCTGCATGTGTGTGTGTGTCAATATACCAATACTGTTGTATGGGGTCACCTCGGAAAAAAACGTGGTGGTACAGCATAGAATGGTCGTTCAATAAAAATACAGTCCTTTACATAATTTTTCTGTACCAAACATGTGCATGGATGACTTTTGATTTGGGCCAAAGAGAAGTATCTAAAGGTGTGTGCTTCAAAACCTATGTTTCCCAATCACTGACCTGTGTGAACCTGGGTTTAATATCTCGTTTTGTATAGAAAGTACTAGTTGAGACAGGTTAGATGTGCACTCATCTACACAACTATACCCCATGACTTTAGGCTACAGCGCAAAAGTATCAACACAATTATCTCATTAGGTATAATGTATTTAATTTAACCTCAGTATTAAATCCCTGTCATTAAAAAAGTATCCAATAGCAAAAATGTATATTTCTTTTAAGGTCAGGTCACTCATATTCTCAGACTTCAAATTAAGAGCCAACACAGGCAGGTACCTGTGGTCCTCTGAAAGTTAAATTATAATGTCAAAGTTCTATGTTTAAAGCCACTATGTGTCAAAGAGTGGGGGCATTATATAATGCCAGAGTGCATTTCAGACCAAAGTGGGCAATTTCCAAAAACATGTTTTAGCTTTAATTCTTCACCACATGGGTGCTTTTATGGATTAACATCCTGTGAGGCTTGAGTGTATGTATATCCATCTGTGACTCCTCATGCCCCCCTGCTTGCTCCTTTATGTATGGGGAAAGTTGGGGATCTTGGTTTTTCTTGTCTCTTTTTCCTTGCCCTACATTCTTTATAAACTATATAGCATGGAGGAAGATGTACAAGAGGAAGTTAGGGGAGAGACCAGAGAGGAGATTTATTTTAAAGGTTTAGTTTATTTCTTTAGAATATATTTGGTTTTTGGTTTTCTTTTTGTTAATTAGCTGCAGTGTAGCTTTCTTTACAGGACCTTTGTTATGGGCCATGAGATTTGCTGCATATTTTGTAAATTGCCTTCTTAATTCTTTGGGTCGATAAAACCCTCTTTTTAAAACCTGTGACTCATCATGTCTGCCAGCTTGGTCCTTCACACCCCGTTAAATGTATTGTGATGTGTTGTTTACAGTGGGTTCCAATATGCTGACTGTCACCGCAATTTAGATATTTGAAGGTTGACCAATCTTGCTCGCACATTTAACACTTCCAAATCCAAAAGACACCTTTGTGTCTCTGTTGCATTCTTTCTATTAAGATGACAACAAGTTTTTTCCACATCTCTAAAATACATCACTGAATACAAAACTTTGATTGTAAGTTTTCTAACAGTCTCTGTAGCAATCGATAAATTTGAGTTTTGCAGAAATATTTTTACAGTGTAGTCACCCCAGCTCCTGTACTTGGGAAAAGTTCTCGGTGATTCAACTGTCACTCATGGGCGGCCAAAAGCCCGGTGAAAGGCTCTGTGCCAGCTGAGTGGTGAACATTTCTGAGGCCCAGGCGGGTGGGGAAGAAAGGCCTTTGTTCAGGGCTTCCCACTCCACCGGCCTGCTTTTGGGGTCTCTGGAAATGGGGCCACAGTAAACAAACAATACATCCTGATGAATGGATAATGATGCACATGTTTACTGAGTGAGATTTCTGCAACACATTCTCTGTTCACTCAGCAAAAAAAGAGACGCACAGATAAAGAGGCGTTTCAGTTCATACGGCTGATCTTTTATTTGCGTTGCATCATAGGAAAAAAAGCACTCCCTCAATTATCAGCAGTCTCTGTTTAGTGACACTTTAAGTCACAGTTTATCCTTTGGTCATTCCACATAAATTATCTGTAACAAAAATGACATCTTTAACAGCTTTGACTCAGCTGAGGCAAAGACAAAGGCCTAACCCCAGACTAAAGGTACTGCAGCCAATATTAGTTGATAATCTATTCTAATCTCATTTCTCAAACAGCAAATCAAGTTAGATATCATTTCAGATGCATTTTGAAAGCTTTTCTGACCTTTGCATCACTGGTGATGTTTTATTCAAACAAAGTGGGATTGAGTGCACATTCACCCACTTTGTTGTCACGACATACAGTACATGCTTGTTTGGAATAAAGGTGTTTCCCAGTTTATCTGTCGAGAATAAAACATCACACGGACACCATCAACAGATTGGAGGGGACCGCAGAACATCTCTATTGTCCCAGACAGACTTGGGGAACGGGCTGCATTCTTCTGTGTGTTGCACACTGGGAGGCTTGGGGTCTTTGGCACACCGGAAGAGAGCCTGGGAACAATAGGCCGCACACAAATCCCTCTCCTCACCTCACAAGGGCCTCTGCCTCCCATTCCCATGCCAGAGAAGCACTGGGCTCAGGGGGCAGCCCATCAAAGTCACTTGACTCAGGAGAGCTCCTCTCACAGAGATAGGGGGCAATATCCTCTCCGGGGCCATTAAACACAAGCACCACAGAGGGTACTTGTTCCAGGTCTGAAGGACTCCGTCTGCTCGTTAAATTCTGGCTTCCTCGTGATTCTTCTCAAGTAATCATCTGAGACATTTTTATAGAGAAAGGTGTCTCTGCTGCTGCTCTAATATCACGCAAGAGAGTCCCATATGCTTCATGTTGCGTCCAAACACTGTCGATACTAACTTACATAACCTAAACAAGCAGAGTGATAATATGAAAACAAGTTTTCTTCATGTTTTAACATGGTAAATGTACTGAATTGTATTTTTTCAGCAAAATACATTGTTTGTTTGTGCTTTTCAGGCCAACAAATAACTGTTTTCTGATCTGATACGCCTATGGACAAGATTAGGTAGGTTAGGTAACAACTGTGGTCAAGCTTGAAAAAAACAATGTTGACTGTTGGTTCGAAACAGCCGTCTCCTGTTTGTAAGTCTAAAGTTTTTTTGTCCCCTCCTAACCTCTTCCCTACATGACTTTGTGGCTCATTACCAACCTCCGTAACTGCGAATCACTCATCAAGATGAGGAACTGGGCAACTGACGGCTTTGCATACTCTCGTCCTGCTGCCACTGTCTGTGCCTGTCCGGTTGAGATTTTCCTCATCAGAGTAAACACTGGGGGAAAGGTGGACAGGACAAACACCAGCTACGATACCAACCACAGAGACAAGCAAGCAAACTCTGGCATGGTAAAAAAAATGTTAAAGGCAAAATCAAAGGTATTCACAGGCCTAAATATCCAAAACATCCTGAGGGTTAAAGCCAGCTATGGTCCCATCCACATGGATATTCTACTAGTGTCCTTCAAGCCAATGAGCAGGCATCGGACAATGGTTTCCTAGCTTGCGTCAGTCAACATAATATGTAATATCCAACTATAATGTCACCAAGGCTTGGCTGAGTTCTTGAATACCAGACAGCACAATTCAACTGAGGAGGACACTGTGTTCTTGGCCACAGATATCAACCTGTTGGGTGACGATGTGGTCCTGCTACAGCTTCCTCCTCATGCTGGTGCTGGAGAAGGGGGAGAAGTGCCAACGCCACTGGCAGGTCTTTGTCGTTATGCAGCTCACTGGAACTTGGTGGAAAGGCCAAAAACTTTGCCTACCGGCTAAAGTTTAATGTTCACTGACCTGAAAGGCCATGCTATTATCATCATCATATTGCGTCACTAAAGCATTAAAGGAGCTAACAGTTACACATTTGATTATGATTATACCCTGTATGATTATGTGTGAAAAATAAAACTTGAACTTCTTCATATTGTTTACATTGTATCTCTATTTGGTGTTCTGGTACTGGATGTAAATTATCATGTCTCTGTTGATCATTGCCTCTCTGTAGATGTTCATAGTGAAAATGGACAGGATATTATTTAGCCACCGTTCTTGCAAAGTTCCAATCTTGGTTGGTATGCATTACGCATGTTTCCTCAGGTGGTGGCGAAGACAAATCCCCTTGGGAGTCCTGACCAACTGGACAGCAGAACTGGAGGCGCCTGCAGGAGTGCAGAGCAGGAGGAGAGCAACATGGAAACAAAAATCTGCTGGTGCACAGACAGAGGAGAGAGAGGACTTCTGCAGCACAGGAGCTGAGGACGGTTGTAGCTCAGGCTCAGCAGATTGCCACATAAGAACAGCACAAACTCCCCTTTGTCACTCCAGAGTCCTCCCAGGTGTAAGACAGGCTAGAGAGGTGAGTGTTCACTGGGTCCAAGTTAGGATCTATTAGTTCTGTTATGGCAGGTGGTGGAGGGTGGACTTAAATACAGGACACAGAGACAGGCTAAATCTATTGGTGGTTGTTCATTGTGCATTGTCTCATTGTAACCTATCTGCTTCCACCTGAGGCTGGTGCAGTATGCACACTGAAATAATGATAGGAAAAAGAAAGTAATTTTCTCTCAATGAAGAAAGTATCTTCCCTGAAGCTTATGACATAAAAACAAGCTAACCAGATGCTGCAGAAAAACGTGGTGTTCCTCAGGTGACCCTGAGTAGTCTACTCAGACAAGGAGAAAGAGCTGATAGTGATGGAGACAGAAAACAGACGTCTGTTTCATTATTTTATATTCATGTAATAAATAATAAACAAACTTCCATTTAATGGTAATCTACATGAAAAATAAAGAAAAAGAAAATAATTCAGTATAATAATCATTTGTTTATAATAATCAAATTGACCTGACTGGCTGTTGATATAGGCATTTATACATGGGGTGCTTGACAAAAAATATTTATGATGTATACAGTTTCTAAACATATTCATGAAGTGTACTAAAATAAAATATTGTTTGTTTATTTGTAAACATATTAACATGAAAACAAAATGAATGAACTTTCCTTTGCCAAATACATTTGGAAGGAAATGTAATTTCTGCTTCAATTAGATTAATTTGCAACATTTTTCCCAGTCTAGATAATGGGATGGGTACACAGAGCATAAGACTGTGCTGGGATTCACATCCTGCATACACTGTTGTAGGTGATGGTTAAGGTTGCTAAAACGGTTTAATTTAGGGAAAGATTATTTAAATTCATTAGAAACAAGGATAAGAGTGAGATAAGCATACTTAGCCCACCATGCTGGATAAAATTAATAGAAAACTTGGATTCATGCCAAACAATACCAAACCATTTGCCAGAAATTTGTGAGTAATCTTTTCTTCAAACCTCAACGTTGATACAGGCACTTACTCAGTCTTGGTTTTATCATTTGAGAAGCATCCATAATATCAAACCATTTCTTTCTATTGTTGACCTGAAGAAAGTTATTCATGTTGTTATTTCAGCCCATCTGGACTCATCCCGACTATAACTCTCTCTATTCTGCAGTCAGTAAAAAAAACAGTAAATCATCTGAAATTGGTCCAAAATGCAGCTGCTTTGCTTTTAACTGGAACCACAAGAAGAGAACATATTATCCCAGTTTTAACATCACAAAAAAAGTCAGTCTTTACGCAATCTAAGCCAAGTGTTGTGTGTTTCCAACTGTAAAGCTTAAAAAGATACATTCCTATTTTAGCGGTCATGTGGCAAACAAATAATACATATTAAAGGGTAATGTTGTCCAGTGAACTGTTTGGACGAATTATGTCTGCTACAGAATAAATGTCCTCATTGCAAATTAGTTGTATATGAACATATTTTTCAAGAGATGTAGGATGTAGCTTCTCTCTCTCTCTCTCGTATGATTACTCCCCAACCAAGGCTAACCTGGAAGTTACTCCACCATGGGAAATTTCCATTAGTTTTAATTAAACTAAGAAAATAATAAAACACTGTTTAAAGTGTTTTATTATTTCTTTCATTGGAAAACTAAAAATATTCAGCTATCAAATTCACCATATAACTGAAGTGCACTTCTTATAACAAACCTCCTTCACGGAAATGACCACAGACCGTCTGCACACATTGAAAAGCAAAGAGGGGTGAAGCTGGTAAAGGAACCCATGACTCAGAAATGCTGAATGTGATCTGAGCTGAGTACAGCTAAAGTAGTAATTGTTTTTTAGAATGAAAAGTGATAGTCACAATGAACTGGGGGTTGAAAAAATGCTCCTTTTGCCCTGAAAGCTGAATTTACCTAAAATACAGCTAGAAAGCTCATAACATTGTTCGTGTTTGTGCCTAATAATTTGACAGCTTGGGCATGATGCTTTTAAGTACATAAAGCATTTTAAGTAGATAAAGCATATAGTGAATTCATAGTACAAGTTGACTTTTGAGGATATCTGGTTTATCTAATCATTCATGCTTAATTATTGTTGTGATATGTATCTTATTATATTTCACTATAACATTGTAGGTTTGCTCAGTGCATTTTGTTACACTGACAAAGACAGACACCCAGGCAACTTTCTAGAGAAAACACACAAACACACTCTCTCGGCTCTGCCTCTCACATACACACACACATGCACAAACTTATACACACACCATGAACCTCCTGTGCAAACTTCAAAAGGTGCTTTGATCAGAAATCTGGCACCCAGCTCTCTTGGATTCTCTTTTCTGAGGTGTATTATGTCTTTTACGACTTTATCTTCTGTTGGCTTATGAGCATCAGATCCACAGAGCTGTGTAGGACTTATGTTTGTGTTGCTGTATTTTAAGGCTTTGCCATATGCCAGTCGCCCGCCATCATTAAAAGTACACCAAGGATCAAATTCATGTCAGAAGGCAGAGATGGAAAGGATTTAGCTGTAGGATTATTGCAGAAGGACTAATTTAATTTCAACATGCCAGTACAGTATAAAGCGTATAAAAAAGCTGAGGTAAAGTGTAGAAGGAGAGATGAAGGAGAGGAAATGATTTGGAAACAAATTGCGATCAACAACATTTGATTAAAAAAAGCCAGACAGTAATTATTTTATCCCTAGATGATAAGATGCACAGAGCTCCTTTAATGCAACATATTGCTGTATGAGGGATTGTTACACCTATACATTATATACCCATGAGTCTAATCACTTGCAATATGTTATGTCTCGCTTTATTGTCCAATAATGTCCAGATCAAGCTATTAGCTAAGGGAGGAGAACGCAGGAACAGGAGTGGGGAGGAGGGTTGTGGGTATATTATTCACGTGAAAACATTGTATCACAGAAACGACTTAATCTACCTGAGCTTCTCCCCAAAGGTATGAATTATGAAGGCATTTATGGGCGCCCCATATATAGCCGTGTTTATTCTCAATTTATGGCTGACAGAAGCAAGAGCAGGAAAGCCACTTTGAAACCCTTAAAAACCCTGTGCTTTATTGCGCCACCACAGCACTCCACTGTTACAGTAGGACCACAAATGACTCCCCGTGGACCTGCCTCCGTAGCCATCCTTACATTCTTGATTTCTGAGGCATAATTCTCTTCAGAAACACTCAGCCTCGTGGAAGAACACGTTTATAAAGGTGATGAATCACCCTCATAAAGATAGTTTTGCTCATCAAAAGCACAGGCTGAAAATCCAGTTCAAAGATTCAAATAAAGAGGAAGCCCCTGGGATATGGCGAGGTGCGATGAGCTGCTGGACAAAGGAAAAATATTTTTGGATGGAGCAGAAGGGACATAGTAAATGGAAAGAAAATGCAAGGGTCAGGGCAAATAGATATTGCCTTCATTACCAGCATCAGTAGCTTTGGCTTATGACTGTAAGCTCATTCTTTTGATTTTATAGTCTGCAACTTTACTGTTGTGGTTAAGTCTCACTGCTCTCATCGTTCATATTTCAAGCTAATACTGACCTACCCAGCAGCAAACAGACAGACAGACAAAGTTAGCAGCTAGCTGTTATACAAAGGGGAAATTTAGCATCTAGAGTCAGATATTTTTCTCCAGAGTTGGTGAGGACCAAAATAGAACCAATGACAATGTAAGTTTTTGATGGCTGTTATCATTCCTCCTCACTGCCTTGAAGATTCCTTTAACGTTATTCCAATGGAAGTTATCCTGAACAAAACCTATACTCCTTGTTCTGTCGAAAAATACATTGTAAAGTTTATCTGGGGCTAATATTAGTCTTACAGTGTTTTTGTTGAGCAGCAGTGGATGGACAGAAGCACAAATAGGTAGTCTGAACTACAAACACTGACTTTGGGACTTGATTAGTCTATGTCTTTACTGAAGCCACAGGTTGACTTCAGATACATTTTAGAAAACAAGGAATGACAATTTTGTTCCCCTTACACTTGATCTCTTAATGACCAGTATGAACAACAATCTAATCTAATCTAATCTATCCTTTAAGCCAATTGAGTCACACTTAGAAATGATCTGCATTGGGCTGGTTTAAGATCATACAGAGAGAAATTTAACTAATAAATGTTTAAATGTATTTTTTTTTAGCTAAGATACAAAAAAGTACATGGTATATGATGAAACTACCTGACACAACATCAAACACAGAATCTGTGATAAGATAAAACATATTAGATTGCAATTGTGATGTGTTGCATGTAAGAAAGTCCAGTATACAAAATGTTGTGCTTTTTTTTTGTTTAAACCCTTCAAGGAAAATTATTATTCCATACCACCTGGATATTTTTAGTGTAAAATTGCTAACAATGCAGTGCTTTTTTTCCTACTTCAAGCACTGTACTAGGGAGAACAAAATGATATGAACATATTACAGTGTTTATAAACTTCAAAGTTACTGTTTAATAGATTTTACAATAAAGAGTGAACACTAAAAGCCCGATAAAAGTATTGAGTGTTGCAAGGCTATCACAGTGCAACATACTGTACTGGTTATTTATCCAGCCCTTGTTATGAGATGCACTGGTTTTCAAAATGTGTCATGGAAATATCAAACAGTAAAATCTATTAAATAGCCTTCAAACAATTAACATTTCATACTTTGAAGACAGGAAATTGTCCTTTTTTTGCCATTTCTTACAAAATGTGACTTTGCAAATCAGGTAGGGTAGCTGCAGGTACTGTACATCACACAGTGATAAATATTTCATTACCAGTGTTCCTCAGCAAAGCAGCAAAGTGACTGGTGGAATATCTGTTTCTGCACCCTGGGGAGCACTGTTTTGCTCTGCAATTCACTCACTTTCATAGATGACTTGGCTCGGTCCTCCTGGGGAATAGGAGCACAGAGACACCCTTTGGAGAAAATCCCCGCTTCCTCTCTGTGAATTAAAGGAGTTGTGTGAAGATCAAAGCTTCTGTCCCAGTCCCCGTAGTCTCCGCTGTTTAGGGGGGAAAGTCAGGGGTGCTGGGAAATGGATGACCCCAGGGGATCTACCAAACAACTGAACTGAGGCTCTCCAAAACATACACTGTAAGGCTCTCCAAAACATACAGTAAGTCCTTCTCTCTGTCTGAGGAAACTGTAGTCTGTCTCTGGATGATATCTGTAGTCCTTCTCTCTGTCACAGTCTGTCTCTGGATGATATGGGTTGTTGTTATACAAGGGAACTTAAGAAATGTGTGTGTGTGTGTGTGTGTGTTGTGTAAGCTTCATGATATACCTTAGAAATGAAATGTGTGTGTGTGTGTGTGTGTGTGTGTGTGTGTATTTGTGTGTGTGTGTATGTGTGTGTGTGTGTGTGTGTGTGTGTGTGTGTGTAACTCTCTCATTAACTCCTCTGTGTGTGTGCTTGGGGCAAGGTGTAGAAAGGTCAGCAAAGGATAACAAGTATTAGGAAGCTTTGCTTTGTTTTTGACTTCATATAGAAGTTGATCATTAGTTGAAAACTAGAATTCATCAACCTCTATGTCCCCAGTGAGGAAGCCTGTGAAGTTCATTTTAATGAACTCCCTCCCTCCCTCCCTCCCCACAATCATGCTGTACAGCCTTTCACATGGATGTGAGGATGGAAAGTAAGAAGCACACATAAGGCATTGGCAGGAAGCAATGCACTGCTGGTTATTGATTCCGTGTTGCTTAACAATTCCACAAGTAGCCCAGAGTGTTGATCCGTCTTACCTTGATAGGTGTGTTAATACCATCTGCATGGCGGGTAACCCCTACCGCCTGTGAGGAGCGCACACAAACCCCCCCTCCTCTCCCAGGGAGCGCTGAGGGGGAGGACCAGCCTTGCTAATTAATAATTCACCCCAGGCCAGACTTCCTCCCTGGTGGCTCCACGTGATTACAGCAAGCAGCCAGGAGTCAAGGTTAGTGGTAATGATAGAATGGCACACCAACAATAACTAGCCCAGGATTGGCCTTCCCACTGGTGGATAGGAAGGAGTCAGAGACGAGTGGAGAATGAAGCCTTCGGTGGAGCACACAGAGAGGGAGGTTTAAGGGAGTGTGTGTGTGTGTGGGGGTGGGGGGGTTGTTAGGAGTGCTGCATAAGGCCCTTTCCAAGGGTTTTTTAGATGGGCCCTCTTAGAAGTATGGTGTAAAATTAATGCAGAGGTCTTGGAGAGTAAATATTGAATAAGTGCAGCTCAATGGAGTTCAAAATCAAAAGCACCTCCTCAGGAGCTGTTGGCCTCCGAAAACCATGTGCTGCTTTGCTGACCTCTGCATTAGCATTGCTTTTACAGAGGAGATGGGAGGTATATTGGGAAAGCAGAGGAGGAGGTTGTGGGGTGGGAGGGGGGCTCGGTGAGCACTAAGAGAAAGGAGCAAAGTCTGCAAGGCCAGGGTCCTTCTACTCTGCCAGATCCTTGCCATGCACTCGCAAAGAACAGGAGGAGGACGAGGGGTTACTAGCGGCCAGCAGCCATCAGAAGTGCCAAGGCCCGAGGCCCTGACTAGCAGACTCACTGAGTTAAAACCTTGACTCTGTGCACTAACACAGCCCACACTCTGGATGGGAGACCTGACCCAAGACAGATTTTTGGCAGAGAGCTGGTTTTAGACGAATAGAGCTTGGCCAACTTTTAACCTTGGACATGCAGCTTTTAACTTTGGATACTAGGCTGTTAAAGATCTCAAAGAGCATGTTGTTCCCGCTCACATTTCACAACATCTGTCATGATCGATTACAAAACAAGTTCTAAACCACCTATGTCCAGAAGGCAAGTTCTGCCTCGAAATGATCACAGTCATTCTAGGTTTTAAGTTTTCCACTTCTCTGTGGTGTGGTCACATTTAATACACAATCTAGCAAAATTTCAAATTCAAAAGTTGCTCTTTTGTTTGCAAGGGTTCTTATTTTTAAACTCGCAGTGGAAAATTCTACCCTTTGCAGAGATTCATTCAGGGCTAAATAAGGAGATGCTTTGAAAGTCTGCTTTTACAAGCTGCCAATGAATTCAAACTGGAAGGTAAGATAAGAGAGTGTTATGGCAATTAACAGGGAAATCAAAACTGACACACTGCAGACATTACAATACCCTAGATCCTGCTATTTAAATGTAGTTATGGGGAAGAAAATATTTTTAAATGAGCTGGAATAATAATAACTTTATTTAAATAGCACATTTCAGAATAAGTTGCAAAGTGTTTTTTGAGAAAAAATAAATAAATAAATAAAATTGAAATTAATCCATTATTTGTACCACTTAACCTCACAGAGGGTTGCCCAGTGTCAGCTGGAGCCAATCCCAGCTGACACTGGGCGACACAGGGTACACCCAATACTGATTGCCATTCAATCACAGGGCTGACATATAGAGACAGACAAACCACTCACATTCAGAGTCACCAATCAACCTAACCTCTATGTGCCTGGACTGTGGGAGGAAGCTGGAGTACCTGGAGAGAACCCACACAGGCACAGGGAGAACATGTAAATGAAACAGTATTAAGATAAAATGAGAATTAAGTAGAGATTCTCAGTGACATCAAAAGCTGCAGTAAAATATATCAGCACTGTTCCATAGTGTCCCATAAAAGCTGTTATACTGTTAACCATGTTCATCATCTTAATTTAGCTTGCCAAATGTTACTAATTAGAAAAGCTTTATTTTGCCAGCATTTCCTAAAAACTCAAGGTATTGAACAAAAATATATTCTTTTACATTATGATGAAAAAAAATCAGAAGATCAGCGATGTTATCACAACTGATTATTGGCCACGTTTCCATCTAAACATACAGTATTTTTATTCATTTCTTTAGCACGCATTTCTAAATAAATGACAGAAAATTGTATGCCAAAGTCATGTATGTGGTCAGATATTTCTTGCTAAAATGTTCCAAATAAATGAGACAATATCTTGCTCATTACTTACCATACCTCTGTTTCTTGATGTTGTAACAGGTTTTGGTCAGCTGTTCAATGTCAGCAGATGTTTCCAGCGTTTTTCAGGGTCCAGACATGAAACTGGATGTCATATGAGTTTTCTTCTCTGAGGGATCCTGACGTTAGGGTGTCCTGGCAGTATATGATCACACAACAACAATATGTAATCACCTGATCTTAAGATTGTGAGATGCGGATGAAAGCACCACAAAAGTAAATAGACCTTAAAATAACTACTGTTTCAAGAATGAATTCTGACACTTTGGGTACATGAAGAAAACTGGAAATTTTCTTAAATGGACATTAGATGGTGTGCATGAAGAAATACTTTTAGTGATGGTAATAAAGAAAAGGTCAGGAAGTCACTAGAACGTTAGTATTGTGAACCATCAAATATCCACTGCAAGGTTTGCATTTTGCCTCAGATGGTTGGTGCATGAACCCAGAACCTTTCTGTTGGCATAGCAATATCCATAATTTCTGTGGCAGACTAAGGAAATGGAGATATCATCACTGCTGCTGGGTCATGAGGTCCAGATGCTAATAACTCCTGCATTCATTGTCCCTCTTTATCAGAGAGGAGGGTTTTTGATAGATCAAAAAGCAGTGGTGGTGGATTACTTTATCATTTTCTTCATAACATGTACAGATGTTGTTTTTAGCTTTTACTTGAACAGTTGTCAGAAGTTACAAAAAGTTACAACTTTCAATCCAAACTAACATCTCTTACCACTGTTTGCATACAAACTTAAATAAAACTACCTCACCTATACCAAACTTTTTCAGATGTAGTTGCTCCATCTTTAGTGCTGCAGAAGCCATAAGGATAACTTGCAGACTGGTTGTCCTATTAGCAGAGCATGGGGAAGTATATTGATCATGTCTCCACATTCTTTCTCCTAAAAGGGAAGAATGTCAAGCAAATCATTTCAATTATCAGGGCGCCTGTGGATTTGCACTATAAAGAGCAGCATGTACAGTGTGGCTATGAGTTTCATCAACATGGAGGGTGGTCCTTACCCGGTGCTGGTCGTTTAACTCACGCTCAATGGCAGCCATGTTTTAATCCACCAATGAAGGGTAGTTCCCTTAAAACAGATGAAAGACTAGATATGCAGGAGTGTTTAAAATTTCATGTCAGATTTATAGACTTAGGCCTTTTCTTTCATGTATTAATAAGCCCAGTGAACATCTGAGCTGAGAGATTATGGACTGAAATCAGCCTAAATATGAATAAGTCAGCTCGTGTTAATATGATTTGGATCTCTGCTTTTCATCTTCCTAAGTGTCAGAGCAGGGGAGATGGAGTCATTACAGGGATCCGATGATGAGGCCCTTGCTCGTTCAAACAAACCTCTTCCCTTGCTTCTGTTATGGGGGGGGGGGGGGCAACATTCAGATGTGTGGCATGAGAAATAATGTTTTTTGTTTTCTGTTGTAATTCTGTTGATTATATGCTACAGGTCAACGGGGGGTTTTAGTTTGAAAGTTCAGAGCAGCAGTTGTGAGAGCAGGGCAGGTCAAAACCACAGTTGTTTTAGTATTTATTTATTAAGAGAGGAAGGCTTTTGCTGAATATGCACAGTTGTTTCCTGCCTCTGTCTGTTTCATACAGTCACACTGAGATCTGTCCAGTAACACCTGCAGTTCCCCATTATTGGCTACTGGGAGCTGACCAGTACATCCACAACACAGAGTCTGTTAATTATCAAGTAATTAGAGTGGTGTTATACCCTATTAAGCTATTTCAATACACTTTGTCTTCAAATAAGGGCCCTGTTTGTTGTCATTTAAAAAACTTTGGAAGATATTTATTAGTCTATCTAGAACTGCTAAAGCTTCATTTTATCTTCAGATAAATCTTGCACAAAACATGGACTATAGATTTTGTCCCCCATCACTTACATTGGAAGCTTTAGGAGGCATCTCTTTATGGCCAGTAAAATCAGGAGGAATGATTACAGCAAGCAAAAAGTGTGTCAGTGTTGATCACCTATGGTTAAGGTTAATTAAAAAAGAATATTAATCTCAACAAACAAGGTTTTCAGAATCTATTTGACATTTTGAGAACCCCTTCCCTTTAAACTTTTACAGTCCACTGGGATTATCATATTATATATTATATTACATTAAGGGTCTACTCACTTTTGGTTTTACTTCTAAATAAAGTGGACAGATAATCCGGGCCCAATATGTGTTTAAATCCTAGAAAACACCCTGGAGTGGAGGTTAGTGCTGATAACTGAGTTCTTGGTGTTCTCTAATTTGTGTGCTCTATTTTTTATATAAACCAAACAACTTGTTACTACACAGGTACCAACATGTATCTTTTACCTTACCTGAAGCTCCAAAATCCTTCAAAATGTTTGTCACTTTCTAAACAAACCAAGCCATCACATTTGTTGTTACTCCAACATAGCCAGGAAAAATAAGGTAAGCAAAGCAAATGCAAACTTAAGCCAGAATGAGTTGAAGATATCAGAAAACTAGGAAAGAGACTTTTTTGCTCCGCCTACCTGGACTGCAGCCTCGACTGTGGCTCCTGACTTCCTGGATGATGGGCGATGGACTGATTAATCTTGTGTCTAATTGGTGAGAATGGTGGGTGGCTGGCTATTGGGTGGTGTGTGTCTCTATGTGTTGGTGGGGTGTTGTCACACTGCCCCAACAGTGCCTGGAGCGCCCCGGCCCAACCCCAGCTTATCCCGTCTCTGTGATACCCCCACCAGGTCCCACAGGGAGGCTTCTGTTGGTGGAAATCTGCAAAGATGGAGCTTTCAGGGGACACAATGTGAACTGCAGAGCTCCTGTGGTTTTAAATAGAGTGAGTGCCCCCGGCTCAATTACTGTCTCATGGAAAGTGGAGGAGCCATAATTGAATGTGACACAAGCAAGCTGTGTGCACTTGGCTGTGGCAGCGCCTCTCACAGTCAGAACGCAGCTCTGACAGCAATCTGCCGCAATGTGCACACACCAACAACGTGGATCTGCAACCAAATTGGTGGAGATGTCATTAAAGCTGCACTAAGCAGGTTTTTTTATGTAAAAATGCACCTATCCTATCAACCTGAGAATATAAGCAGTGAAGAGAAGAATCACAACCTCATAGGTTCTCTGTATTTTCCCCAATAAAAACTGTGTCTGGTCTCATCAGAGAGCAGGAAGTAATGACTCTAAAACTAGCTGAAATCCAAAAGCAGGAAAACATGAGCACACTATGTGGAGTTTACTGGTGTCACCTGATGAGATTTCTGGGTAATGAAGTTCAAAATGGTTTTAGACATTGCCATTTGGAACTGTGTAGTGCAAAACTGCAATTTAATCAATCATCATCAAAAAGAAAAAAGCAGCTTGTTAGCTGTAGTATTTTTGATATCATCTGACCAACTCATACTCGTACTAACTGTTCTATTCAGAGCACCTTATCATCATTTCTTTGTTAACAACAACATGTCTCAAGTCTCAGCCCTTGGGATATGATCAAGGCCACAGGAAAGCTGCACTTGTTCCAGACATAGTGTATTAAGAATTTTATGCTTTGCTTTAGCCTTGTAAAAAAAAAAAAAAGAAAAGAAAATGAGTCATCCTAAAGAGCCCCTACCTAGTGGCACTTGAAATGTTCCAAATTTTTGCATCTGAAAAAATGACCCTAAAGGTAGGAATTGTGAAGCAAAAACAAAGCCAAAATTAGTTCAGTACAATACAATTCAGTACAATTTTTTTCAGCTTCATCACATCATTTTTGTTGATCATTACTATCACCACACACGTCTAACACTATGTGCAAACATTTGTGGCTGAAATGCACTCCAAACAGCAAGGCTGTAGGCATAATTGGCATGTTGCACCATTACATTACAACACAGAAGAAAGAAAATGTCCATTTTCTAGATCCAAGCAGCAGCACAAGTTAAAGCAGCTGATCTTACCAAGGCAAAGCTGTCAGCCAAGCGTGATTTTTGTATTTTCAAAATGACAAAGGCGAGTCAGTGATAGTTGATGGTTGTATGAAATGGTTGTAATGTAGAACTGTAAGATAAAGATTTACATTTTGAACAAAATTATATTGTGAAAATCTTAAATCAATAAAACCAGAAATCAGATGAAAAAGTTTTTACTTTTAATTCAGTAGCTTCAGTCCCCCATTTGTGCTTACACACGGTGCTTACACACAATACTTTCCGTAGGTCACCTGCATTTTGGCTCTACACACTACTGAATTTGCATGAAATGGCTGAAAACAGACCTGAAGCCTAAACATATTCCTTAGGTCATGGCATATATAAACATACATATAACACGTGGAACTTGTTCTGTGGCCAGTGTAGATAGCTGTATTGATTCAAATAGAGATGTATAACTTTCATAACACAACTGAAACACCTGTGCAGACAAACCTCAGTAAAAATCATGTTCAGATGTTTTCCACGAGGTAAAAGTGATTCACTTTCTTCGTGGATTGACTGTGACCCAGAGCATGATGGAAGCCCTGCTGGAAAAGCTGCAAATATCTTCACTCACAGGAAAACCTGGAGTGACAAAATCAGAAATGAGCTTTTTGTTTCCACAGTCCATCTTCTTACACCATTAAGCTTACATAATGTCCCATCAATGTTGTTCTTATATCCTCGGACCACTTCACTCTCCTCTATCCTTTTATATCTAGGTATTTGGTGTGTGTGGAAAACCTTTGCACATACAGACAAAGAAATCCATTGCGAAAGGGAGTTAAAACCAACCAAAAAAGAGCCCACAGTTCATTATAACACAAAGCATTTTTGAACTTTTGAATATTTTTTTGACAAACCTTACCCCCATGTTTCACCCAACATCCTGTGTCAATCAGAAAGCCTTTGAATTATGGAAATATATCGCTATGGATGTTGAATGCTGTTTCCTTGTGACTCAAAGCATCATGAAACTCTTGCATGAGAAGAACTGCTGGATGTAAGATTGGGTCTGTGTAGGCAGGTGTATGAGTGTGTGTAGTGTGAGTGTGTGTGTGTGTGTGTGTGTGTGTGTGTGTGTGTGTGTGTGTGCACATGTGTGTGACTGCTCTCACTGCGGCAGGTGTCTGTCTGACAGGCGTGTGATGAGTTGAGCCCTGCATTGAGCCTGTCTAAGCCCAGCGACTGGGCTCCCTCTCTATCCCAATAAGCTGCCCTGGGTCTGCTGGGCTGATTCTGAGTCCCCCTCTCAACCCTCCACCTTTGACTGCACCCGTCGCTAGAATACCAATGACTCAATGTCCCTCACTTCTCACCGCCATCTATGCATATTTGATGTTCGGTCCCCTGATCTAAATTGCACTTGCGTTTTCAAAATGGCCTCTGTAACCTGTATAGAATAAAGCTTTCCTTTAGAGTTTAACCAGTATGTGGCTCCGAAGCCCAAAACCAATACTAAAATACCTCTTTTATATAAGTGGGGTCTTTTTTTCATAGTTCTGACCATTTACTCAATATGTGATAATATTGTACTCACCACTTTCTAGCAATGTGGCAATGCCACTAAAAAGAAGTCTGACGGGGAAATGATCACAAGCAAACAGACAGGTTGAGAATAGGCTGCCTTATTATTACCCAAAGCAGACTCTCTGGTTCAACTTTAACCTTTCATACTTAATAGTTGTGTGCACACAGTTTTCCTGTGCCATAAGGGATTATTACCAACATTTCACCTGTGTTCACTTTCTGTCTGATGATGATTTCTGTCTGTTAAAACCAATGGGAACAATGGACAAAACTCCAAAAATAACACCCAAGCTGTCAATTTTCTATAGAAAAAATTTATAACTTAAATTTAATGACAATAGTTATTGCATCTGACCAGAACTTCTCAAAGAAACCATGTTGCCCAATAACTTATGGTAGAGATTTCCATGGGGCACTTTTCCAGTTACAAGGGGGTACAAGGAAAGGTCAAAGAAAGTCAACTAATTGGAGAAAAATAAATTTCTTAATATTTCTCAAAAGTATACGCACACATTGGTAGTGCTGGGAAAGAATGTATTCAGGCATCATAAGTAATAATAATATAATGCAATAACAATATAGACAATTTAAACAAAATAGACAGTGTAAATAAAATTAACATTGTATTGTAATAGTGACTGAAAAGGCTCAGGCAGAAGCAAAAGCTTACATATGCCTGTCTTCAATTCTTTCCATTTAAGCTACCCTCTAAAAACAGAATGTACAATGTGACATGAAATTGTGACAAAATACAGTACAATAAAGTCACATGTCAACTAACTGTGACACACAATTGTGTTTATTTATAAAAGTATCCACTTGTTCACAGGTCATATATAAACCCTAAAAAATAAAATACCTCACAGTAAAGTGAAAGAAATGGGACCTTTGGTTTTGTATTTAATGTCCATCCCTAAGACACCTGCCCTACAGAAAATAGAGTCCATGTGGTATTACCTTTAGCAGGATAAGTGTAAAAGAGCATTTGTTCATAAATAGTCACTTGGTACTATAATCATTTTACATTTAATTCAAGTTTAGTTTCACAAATTCACAACAACAACAGAAAAACACTACACCCAAATATTTTCCACAAGTGAGATGACAATCCAGCATCCAGGAATACCCCTCTGACCTAAACCTGCCCTAAATATAACAACCCCATCTGGACAGCAATAGTGAAAAAACATCCTTCCTTTCCTTTCCTGGCCTAAAGTTGTAGTTTCAGGAGTAAACTACATAAACATTTACTTGAATCACATTGCAAATATGAATTCAGTTGAAATACAAGCAAGCTAATGCAAAATACAGTTAAACCACTGGTTTAAATACACTAGTAGTTCACTATTGCTTTCTTTAAACTGCTGGATACAACAGAACAACACAAGGCAGCCTTCAGGCTTCACACCCACCTTGGTCAGTTATAACACATTAACACCACCTGAGATTGACGGTTCATGGAAACTAGTGAGAAAAAAAGCAGAGAGGTCGCATAAATAGCTAAAAGTGATAAATAAATGGTTGAAACATCTGCCACTCAAACATGCGGAAGGACAAATGTGACCTTGATTGAAACTACAAAAAATGATGATCACAGGTATTAAAAATCATTTATTTTTATGCTATTTTATAGTCATCCAACCATTAGATTTGTGAGAAGAGAAAATTTATGCAGCTGTAGTCAAGGAGGAACATTTGTCATGTCCAACGACATAAATGTGGGACTAATCTCAGCTCTTAACTATTCATCACTGATTTAGTTGAGTCTCCTCATGTAGTAATTCCATTGAACTGAGCTGAACAGTACAGATAAAGTTCCTCATTTATGCTGGCATAAATCTTCATAACAAATCAATTCCTGGCAAACCCCAGTGTTTCACAGTTCCTACCTGTCAGGCAGTCATTGATTTCCATTAATTTGACTACTGTATGAAAATCAATGTGAATTTGAAACCTCCTAGAAATTTTTCAATTTCTACTGCATATTGTATAAAAAATAGAGGAGATTTGTTTAAATTATTATTTTATTTTAACCCAAATTTATTCCAGGTGTTTAACATATGTGGCTGGTCAGCACAGCTCGGTGAATGTTTCCTCTAATAGTGAGGAGAAAAATGGAGAGGAGACACAGATGAGTTGCTTATTATGTGTATGTAATTAAAAAAAAACAATGCACAATTAAAGAATCTCTGTGCTGCAGAGTTTTGTATTAGTTATTCATGTTCTTTTTTTCTTGGAAAACAAAATCAGGAAATAATGAGCTCTACAGCCAACATGCTTATACAGTCAAAGCCATGTTACCATCATGTGACAATATACTGAAGACATGTGCAAGACTTACTATTACGTTATCTTTCAACAATAATGCAGTTTTTACAAAAATAAAAGCAAACATAATTCTTCTCTATAAATCACTACCTCAAACAAGTGTCAAGTTGCCGCATGTTGTTTTGAAACATTTTTTCAAAGTAATCCTTCCTCCTGTTCATACTGGCCTCCTTTGCTTACAGTGTCCAGTGATGAGAGACGGACTCAACAGTCCTGCTTTTGTGCAAAAACATGTTCCAGAGGTTAAGTTAAGGTGAAGCTAATATGAGGTCTGTGCAGTATGTGTTAGCAGAGCAAGTTCAGGTCCTTTCTGTAGAGGATGTCCTCTGTGTATTTCTCAGTGTTTGCTTGCTGAGCTGCAGTGGAAGGACAAGAAGAGAAAAATATATATATTACATACATAATCTGGCTAACTCAAGCTGCTGAGGCTTCATATCATCTTCAGATAATACACTGGCATGTTTCTTATATTATTCTTATATCATTTTTGCACTGAACAAGAACTGTTGATTGTGCCCTCATCACATACAGTCAAAGCTGGATAGTATGAACAGGAGGAAGGATTACAGCAAAGCCTGTTTCAGCATTCATATGATCATCTGACTATTGTTTAGAGATGAGATAAGAAGGATTGATATCAAGCTCATGTTGGTGTGTACAGTTCAGAGCTGGAGTCACACTGCGGTTAGTTAACTGGGCATACAGAATACAGCACCGGTGTGCTAGGTGGATGGATGAACTGTTTGTCAAGAAACAGGGTGAGTAGAGTAAATAATACTTCTGATGACACCCATATCAATAGTAATATGCAATCAGGTGTAAAATGATGCTCTGACACAAATATCACCACCATCATGTCACTCAACACTGCTGGACTGTAAAGCAAGTGTTTAAGAAGCCCTGTTTTACAGAATATATTAACCCCCACCCCCTCTCCACCCCAGCACCCTGTGGTTTTGTAGCTTGCATGCACGGCGCAGCATATCTGTTGGCGTGGTCTAACAATAAGAAAATGCTGCATTCACAACAATATGAACAATAGCGGGGAACAGTGAGCCTGTGAAATGTTTATTCAGCACATTAAAGAGTAATGAGTAGCCTCCTCCAATGACTGAGAGCACATTACTAACATGCTCACAGTTAAAGGAGGCTCTCTCCCAGGTTTAATGGGTTACTTGGGTAAACATAAACAACACCATAATGAGCTAAGATCCATATTTTCCTCATTTTCTGTTGATAAGCAAAAATGGTTCTGGTAAGCAAAATTAGCCCCTTGCATCTTTAGGCAAAGAGATGAACACACATAGAGAGCAGTGCACAATGCTCACGCACACACACACTCATTCTGAGCTGTTTTCCTTAGCCAACAATTAGCACCTTTGTAGAGCTCATTTCCACTGTAACTCACACACAGGTTGTCATTCCTTTTCAATCTCCACTTCAGCCCCGTTGTTCCTCCGGTACTGGGAGAGGTGGAGAGGGGAGGTGGAGTGAAGACGGCTGGAGCGTTTGTGTCCTTAACCACACAGCTGGCGATGCTCTCGTAGTGGCTTGTTTTCACTGCTTCATCAAAAAAACAAGGATCACAACTTTGTCTGCAAAAGACAAGCTTGCAATGTCATCATATTTACTGCCATGCAAGTGGAGTTTTTGTTCACACAATCTACATTTTGCTTAGGCAGCCAAAAAAGCAGCCTCTTCTCCTGGGCAGCGGGTACATTAAGAGAACGGGAGGTGAAATCCCTTCGCCTATTAAAAGTGAACATGGTGTGGAATGTGGGGATAGGACTCTGTGGCGTCCATTCAGGGCTCATTTTGAATGTATTTTTTCTGACAAGCTGGATATTAGATCAGATAGCTTCCAGTCATTATACCATGTGCTCAGGATGAATTTATCTAGATTACATAATTGGGCTCCCCCCATGCGAGGTAGTGGCTGAATCTTTACCTGTATGAAGTGGATGATTAGTTTTGTTCTACACAGGGACAGTCGGCATCTCGACTCACAGCCAGAGCCTGATTGAAGAGGCTCAGACCTGGAATCAGGAGCAGCGGGAGAAAAGGCCTTGAGCTAATAGAGCATCACTGGAGCCACTTCAGATGCTCGACCAATTTACCATATTAAGTCGCTTAGTCACATCCACTTCCCCGTAATTCATTCATTGCTAATGCCCCGATGCTGTTTGGGAATTAAGGTTAATCATCTCCTTATTCATCAAAGCCGAGAGGGCAATTACTGCATGGAGTGCTGGGGTGGCTCTGGCTGGAGAGCCACAGCTTAGTTTTTGTCATCACACACTGTGGACGTTGTAATTACATCATAATAAAGTGCAATTAGTTAATGAATGGGAGCATATGCTGCTAATGACAAGCAGTAATCTGGCTGCGTCTTTGCCCTCATGCATGTACCCCCTCCTCTGCATCGGTGACACTCTCATCTGTGGATGTGTGCTATTCAGCAGAATCTTGTAGTAGTGTGACTTCCTCCCACCATATGATGTGTAAATATCAGTCAATCAGTGGATGATTGGCAGCATGAAAAATACAAGGTTTTAAGCAATACATGGAATTGTACTGATGAAAAAACAGTTACATCTCTAGTAATTGGGTGATTTCAGTGTCCTAGTTTCAGACTGGTATAAAGAATACTTTAACCACATCCTCATTACATTCTCTAAACTGCCATTTTTATGCTTAATCATTTATTGCAACTTCACTGTCTTCCAACTTGTGATTTGTGATTTTTTTTTTCATCACAACCAATGCCACAGTATTCTGTTTATGTACTTTTCATTTCTGTTTGCTCTCCTTTTTTTATATAGGGGAAGCTCACAATGTATAGTTTTAAGTTACATGTCTAGACTGTGCATCTCATGACATTTTGTGCTGCTGTGACAATTCAGTTGCTTTTATTATAGCGAGTATCTACTGTCATTTCTTTTTAGTCTACCATTAGTTGTTACCTTGCAACATTTTTCCATGAGTCTATTGCTCCCAACACAATAAATATTATATCAAAACCAAAGATGTGAATGAATTACATATAACAACTAAAAACATAAAGGAAAAAATCTCTTAAGATTCACAGATTCCCTTTCCACAACCTTGGTCCTTGGTGTAATAAGACCCTACTTAAACAGGGTTGTCCACTCTCAAAGTAAACTAATTAAGCATATGAATCAAGTATATTTGAAAAGGACAGCACCTATACGACAATCACAGGATTATTAAGTGTGGCACTGACTGACACGTAGACCAACAAAACTCTGCAGTTTGTTGGAAGATTTCAGCTTTGAGTTGTTTGTGAAGTTTTTTAGTGAAGTTTATTAAAGATCTCATTAAAGATTATTTTTCACAGTAGGGTCTCCTGCTGCCTCAGTAGCCACATGCAGTGCAGCATTTCGAATGACTTGGCTTCAAATCTGTATTAAAAGGTCAGTTAAAAAAATTACAACAAATTAAAACAAATTCTCTCTTTCCTCTGATGGTAACTACCCATGCAGATAGTTTTAGTTTTGTTTGCCAAGAGTTGAGGATAGGGTTAGGTTGATACTCTGAGTTTTCTGCCTCCACCCTCCAATATCTTTGTCCAACATCAGCCATCTGTCTGTCTTTCTCTCTACTACAAATGGTGAAAAAAAAAAACCTAAAATTACAGTCTAAAAATCATCTTTAAATATTTCAATGTATGGTTTTGAGGGATGAATTCTTTAATTAACGCTCATGGAAACTTCACCTACTTTGCTGTCATTGTCAAGCCAGTGAGCGATCAAGTTGAGAGTGGCATACACAGTCACACGCAGAGGTTGTCGTGGTCACGGGGACACGCTGGACAAGCGCTCCTTTAACTGGGCTGCTCTAATCAGTGTTGATGGAGTGTGAGGAGGGATGCTAATCTGGGTCATTGCATATGTAAATGCACAGCTGGGATCTTCGCAGTGCCAAAACACATCAGCCAGGGTGTCTGAGTGTCACCCAGCATTAGCTCCAGCACGGCGAGTGGACAGGAGCGATAAACACACCCCACAGAGGGCTTTCCTCAGATGGGTGGTAGGAGGGGTTGGGGGGGAGGGGGAGGGAGGTTTGGGGTGCTGCGATCACCAGCGGTGTCAATGTCAAACTTTCCATCAGTCTCAGTGGACTAGAGTCCCAGCCTGCTATGCATCTTCACACACATGCCATCAAAATGAACTTTTAGAGGGCTTTAAATCATTGATTGGCCATATGGCATAAAAAGGCATCTCAATTCTTACAAGGCCTTGCTTAATACTGTGATTGAAAATTCTAGTTATCTCTGTTGTTCTGCATGTTGTCACCTCTGTGCAGTCAAGAAATCCTTTCCACTTTAATTTAGTTCTGATTAGAACCCCATACTAACTGTGATACCAAGCTGTTTCTATTATTATAGTTAGGGTATACATTTGTTACAGCAAATGTGTATATCAAACAGCTTACACACCAGCAGACACTGAGACACATTAGCATTCATTTGCTGTCATGTTTCTGGAGACCTAATGAATGTAAATCCAATATTAACTCTCTTTCAAGCTCTCTTTTGTTCTCTACCAACTTCAGAGGAAAATACCCATCTCTTTCGCTGTTAAATGATCCGCTACAGTATAACCTGCTAGTCGCTGACTTTGTCTGTCTGCTGTTGGGTTTATCAGAGCTACCTCCGGAAATAGATGGAAACAAAGTCGAAGAGAGTGCTGAGACTGAACCAAAACAGTTGTGGACCGAAAAAAAACAAAACACTGAGCTGAAAAAGGCTCAAATCCCTCAGAATAGAGGAGAACTGGGTTAATGTCATCTCTCACATTAAACCTGGTTATTTGGTCTATTGTAGGTATAAAAATGTTTATTAGTACAGCTATAAGTATATGCAGGCAGGAGTTCACAGTTTAGTTCGAGGATATTTTGACATAGCACATACGTATGGTTGCTGCAGGGATCAAACTTACAACCCTTGAGCTCCAGCACGATCTCTCTAACCAATCTGTCATTGTGCCGTCTTGTGGTGAATGTTAGGGAAAACGTGAAGGCTAGCTGTCCCTCATCGGACCCTCTTCTTGCGGCTGAAGTGCTGCCATCAGTGGGCACTTGAGCTGCAGAGCGCTGTGTCACTCAGTGCTCCCCAGCATTGTATGGAGAAAGCTCTTTATACCCAAGCAGCACTAATTACCTCAAGTGTTGGCAGGTCTCCACCACAGTGTTAGCAGTCTTAGAAATCCACAAGAAGCGTAAATGGTAATGGTAAATGGACTTGCACTTTTCTAATCCTCCCAGCATACATGTCATTTGCCTCTTTCAATCACACATTGATACACTGATGGCAAAGGCTTCCATGCAGTGAAGAACATTGACAGTCATGCCTTTGGAAGCAGTTTGGGGTTGCCCAAGACAACTTCACAGTTGTTATGGAGGAGATGGGGATCGAACGTCGACCACTGGTGAACAACCCGCTCTACCTGCCAAGCCACAGGAGGTAGAACAGATCATCAGTTTTCATTTAGTTAGTTTCATTTAGTTTAGTTTCATTTAGATAGATAAGATAAGATAAGATAAGATAAGATAAGATAAGATAAGATAAGATAAGATAAGATAAGATAATAAATTGCACATGTTGTGAGTGATTTGTGATTAAAGTGACCAAAGTGTTGTTTGGTGACAGATGGTGATAATAACAGTAGTGTTATGTTATGTTGCGTTAAATACTCTTATTGCGGCTGGGATGAAGGACCTGATAGTGTTCCCTGTGGGTACTGCACTGTGGGTGTATCAGTCTGTGGCTGAAGGAACAGCTTAAGCCCCCTCCAGTCTCATGCAGGGGGTGAGAGGTGGTTGTCCATGATTGATGTCAGCTTAGCCAACTCTCACCTACATCCTCTACAAAGTCCAGAGGGCAGCCCATGACAGAAATAGTCCTCTGTTTCAGTGTATTGAGTCAAACTTTCTTTTACAGAGCAAACCAGCAAATTGTCCACTGCATGCATACAACACATCTTTTGTACTGAAGCACTCTGATTTGAGTCCAACCTCACAAAGATCATGCAAAGTGGCGTGGCGGAGAAGGAGAAGGAGAAGAAGGAGAAGAGTCCAAATATATATCTCATACAGGCTTAAAACACCAGTGGATACTAAATTTGACAGTGAGTTAGCAAGTGAACAGCCTTGTCCTATCTTAAACTCATATCCCCCACTGTCACCTGCACTTTCTCTCTTCTCCACCCCATAGTTTACTCTCCTCTCTTCCCACGCTCAGCTGACTTAGTTGAGTGTGTCTGATGTCAAGTTTGATTCTGTCCAGTTGATGTTGGCGTGAGGGTGGGGAGGCGGTGATGGGGGAGAGAGGCAGAATGATGATCAGAGCAGCCGGTGCCCTTTTCTTCTGATCACACATTACTGTGCAACAGACTCATGTCAGAACAGCAGCGGCGCTGAGATGCACACAAAGGCCAGCGTCAATCAGGAGGGCTATTCATCTGTCTGGGGCCGTAACCCTCACACCTCATCTGTTCCTCCTACCTGTTTGTCTGACAGCTGGATGTACAGGCTGGCCGGAGCTGAGGAGCTGACAACCACGCTGCAACTGAGATAAATGAAGAGACTCACTCCGCAATGAGTTATACACATTTTACAACATGGACAACAGCTCATGAAAATCTGGAATTCTTAAGGCAATGAGTGGGCAACTGCAGTTCAGAAATGACAAAATCAAAATTTAGAAAATAGAAAATAACTGCGCATTTGCACATTTGTTTTCTTTTTGGCCACTTGGGGTTGGTGCAACAATCTGTGAACACAATATTTACGTATTATCACCTCATAAGGTTGGTATGGCAAACATGTCAGCAAACAGTTACCTATTTATAAAACCAGCAGACAGAGAGCAACGTTAGCATTCATTTAGAGTCAGGTGTTAATTCTCTATGTGACACCTTTCATTTCACACATTTTACATACTTGTTTACATGATAAGAAGCATATGGTGAGCTATGTTCTTTTGTTTTTACAAAAACAACTAAGAAAATGTCCACTGTCAAAGTTAGTAAGAAAAGAAGACATTGTGGAAGACTTAAGACAAGTTTTGCTTGAATTATGTCACATAGGTGATGCAAAGTCTTGTTGACCATAAGTGAGTTAAACCTGTCTCCCCGAGACTAGGGACAGAGATCGCACTCATGAGCGATAAATCAGTACTTCTTGGCTAAATGGTTTATCATGTTTTTAAAATTCATGGTTTCAATGGTTTCCATTTGTAGAACAACCAAAAAAAAAGTGATAATGTCTGGCATTGTGAGACCACCACCACAATCATTTTAAGCTGATTTGAGCTTTGAAGCCTGAAAGGTTAGCGAACTGGACAGACTGCACACCGCTCAGCTGTGACACTGCAGCCCAAATAATGTTGACCAAGCTGTTGCACTGTAATGTGAGCATTAGTGTTGAAATTTAAAAATGTTTGTTGAGTTAATCTGACAGTATGAATGGTGATGTGAACTATTGATATTTTCCCACAGCTGCTCTACTACTATCAAACCAAATACACCTGAATGTACCTACTTGCATGGAGATAGAAGTAAACTCACATTTTACAAAGTCAGATCTTTGGATCTTAGGCTCCACAGCAGAAAATGATCTATAAAGAAAATAAAAAGAAACAAAAATTTGTGAGGCTTTAAACTGAACTTATTAAAACCCTAATCTGAACTCTTAATAAATTTTATTTTGTCATTTGAGGACAGACGAAACAAGTTATGAAACTGACAATGACATATCATTACCTTTTAAATGTGATATAATGATTTTATATGGTTGGTGTTACTGTTTGGTGAGTGGATTTTTTTTTTGTCTTTGCTCTGGGGAATAATCTGCTGAATGCTTCACTTTGTTCACCAGCCAGTCTCTGTCTGTGTTAATGTTGTTGCTGTTGACAATGAATACTGAAAGGAACAAGCTTTCTTTTAGCTTTTGGAGGGATTTCATGATTCGTTATTACAAATATTACAGAGCTATGAGAGCGACGAGAGTGAAGCAAAACAGTTAGATTTGACTGTTGGACAGTTAAACAATAAGCTGAAACTCATTAAAGAACCATGAGGATTCAGCTGATAAAGATCTGCGGGCTCACCGCATGTGACATCAATGGTGTCACATGATTCCCTTAATCTATGGGTGGCGGTAACATGCCAAGATGGGCTGCAATGGACCAGCAATGAGGGAAGAGGAAGACTGCTAGAAAGTAAACATGGATGTAAATGGAGCTGGATTTAGATACTGTTCTTAAAATAAAAAAGATCAGCTTTTACATGAACAGAAAGGCAAGCTGCACATCACAAGGATGTACACAATGCATTTTGGTAAGTAACACTTAATGTAAACAGGACTTGAGTTTTTTTTAAGCCATATAAGTCCAACTGAAATTACATTGCATGCTGTTTTCTGCTACAGAATATATATCTGCTCTGTACCTCCTGTTCTGAATACAGTCAGAGTCCAAAAGGGAGAAATACATATTTGATATTTTTTGGTTTCAAGACGGCACCCCTTTGTTTTGCATTAATTCATTGGAATACCATCAGTTCTCCAGCTGAGTAGATTGACAAGTAGTTTCTCTACAGCCAGGTTGTTTAATTTTAAACAATATTTTCATAAAGTACTAACATGTAAGTTTTATAATAGTACGATATTAAGCACTGACATTATATGTGAGTATTTTCAATTGGACTTTAAAGCGATAGTATAAAGAACAACACTGTGGCAGATAATTACGCTCCATCGCCGCAACTCCCTGTATCCCCACACAGAACCAGCCTGAGGACACTGAAATAAATGGGCTCTTCATTTCATGTGGATTTTTATTATTTTTCTACAAACACACTTCTACAAACTTCAAAATTCACAAAATGTGTTAATAAGTATTATCCACCATGACCACAAGGTAACAACGTAACAACAACAAATAATTAACACTGCATCAATCAATATTGTTCACACTGACTATGAATTTTTTACACTTTTTTTAACTTTCTCTGAAAGAAACTGTTCAGTAGCTTGGATTTTTTCTCTTTTTTGTGTTCACGTATTGTTTCAGAAAACATATTCTGAGGTAGTGATGGAGGTGTAGTTAGGGAGGCAGAGACAGAGTCATTATGGAAAATTTAGGAAAAAGAGAAAAGAGGAGAAACCGGTCATAAATGAGCAGGGGAGGTGAAAAGACAGAATAGCCAGGGGAGAGGAAGGCAGAGGGCGAGAGAGGTGAAAGGAGAAGAGAGAGAGGTTAAGACTAAGAGCTAGAGCAAGGTGGAGAGGGAGAGAGGAAGAGAAAGAGAGAGAGGTGGAGCGAGGGTAGGTGTCAAAGCTTGGAGGTAGAGGTGAAGAGAAAGAAGAAGAAAGTGAGAAGAAAGAGAGAAGTGGAGAGAGAAAGGGGAGTGCAGAGAGAAGGGGGAAGCGAGAGGAGAGAGAGGGATCCCCAGCTGTTGTCAGTGTCATGCTCCTGACGGCCTCCTCATGCCTCCTCCTGCCTCTGCTCCTCTGTAATAACTTGTCAGATCGATGGCTCCCCAGACAGCCGGGCTTTTTACTGCCACACAAATGAAGTGTGTGACATTTCTGCCACTTTCTCAGGTCACGGCAGCACACTCCTACACTGCACAGTTCTACTAAAGCCAACGACAAGGACTGGGAGAAGTCGTTCCCATCTGCCAGGGTGTATGCCCCCTGAGGGAGACAGCAGGGAACTGCAAGGATGGAGTCACTGCGTAAAACAAATATATTCCGATTATTATTTTACAACAAAATAATGGTTCGCTAAAGAAGTTGCAAGAAGGTCCATTGAAAAGTAGAAGAGCACACCGGTAATTCTGCATATTTGGGCCCATTTCATGCTAATCGCATATACCTGAGATTATTGCTACTATTTTCCAAATCACAATGTTGGTTTTGAATTTTTTTAACACTTGTCATGCATTGTCCAGGGAGACATTGCTTTCCATTCGTTTTGCAATTTTTATTAAAATCAGTTGGCAGGGACTAAATATTTGCTTGAGTTACGGATGGATTGCTTGATAAATGATGATCTTAAGAACTTATGTATATATACTGTATATATACGTTTTGTTTGCTTTGGGAATAAGACAACGTTAGATGTATAAAAGAGTAAAAGCCAGCTCTTCTACTGCATTCTTAAAATTGTTCAAAAGACACCGCGAAGGCGCAGTGGACACTAAGAACAGTGGAGGGCAGGGAGAGAAGTATGTGTCTTTTACACTTACCTACCAATGTCAGTCTGCTGTCCTCTGCTGCTTGAAAATAAAAGACTTGAGCAAAATTGAAAGACACAAATCTTAATAAACAATGCATTAACTGTGCATATGCAACATACGTATAGTGTTGCTAAATTAAAATTGGCAGCATTCTCATCAGTTATTCATCTGGTAAATTTATTAAATTTCACTTCAGCAGTTGTCCAGTACAACTTTATAGATATCCTTACACATGGCTCAGACTGTGATATTGAGTTTATTTATATTGTTACACTTACACTAGATTTTAAAAACTGACATACTGACACTGTATTTGTATATTCAGACTTTGAGAGCTGCTCTTTGAACCATGAAATGTCCTAAGTGATGAAAGTGTGAGAGTATTTTTTACTAATTTATTATTTTGTTTGGGTTGTTTGGTCTGTAAGTACTCAACCGTCTTGAATTTGACAGATCTAGTGTACTTATTTAGCAAAAATGTACACAGGAGCCATATTTGAGGTGAACCATCCCTGGTCTTTCATCACTCTACTACATTTGTTGCCCCCTATATGCCAGTAAGAGGCTGGGGGCTCTGGAGATGGTGTTGAAGGGCAGATGGGAGCGCGAGAGGAAACAGGTTTAGGTGTGGAGGGAAGCTACCAGAGTATAGATGCTACCAGAGGAGCGAGCTGGGGTGAAAGCGGGGCTGCAGGGGCGTTTTGCTGCAACTCTGTGCAGCAACTGTCAAAGACGATTTTCCTTGCCTCCCACTGTACTACTGAGATGGAGGAAGCAGCGGTATGATCCATGGACCTGCATGAAAATCAATGTGGGCATCCCAAACATGAAATCGATGCAGCAGGCTGGCTAGGCAGAAGCGGGAGCTGGAGAGAGGGGGAAGGAGGGAGGGAGGGAGGCGTGGAGGGAAGGAGGTGGGGCGGAGGAGTTCACTGAAGTCCACAAGAGTGGGCTGCTCTCCTCCTGAGTTGGGCCACGCGGGGGAGTTGAGGTCGGGCAATGTGGGAGGGGAAAAAAATGGGCGAAGCTAGTTGATGTGGTAATGGAGAGGAGCTGCAGAGAGTTCGGCCGATAGGGGGTCTGAAGGTTTGTCGTTTTGGTTTAAAGCTTCTGGTAAATTCAGTTCTTCTTCAAAGTAGAAAGCAGAATTTCTGAACATCACGCGAGACTATAGCTCTCCAGAGTCACACAATATCTCTTCATTCTCTCAGTTGAAATCTTTGTCGTTATTAATCCCCCAAATCTTTCAATTCGGCTAGTGGAATCTGGAATCTGAATTAAATGTAGTCTTACCTCAGGTTCAGATGTCCTTCTGATTCAGTCTAAAATCAATTTTGCCAGTCAAATTTCATCAAATTTATTATACGTGAGGTGGACTGCCCTGACTGCACGGGGTCTGACGTGGTATCAGCTGCACCTGACTGAAACAAAAGAAGCAGAACATCTGCTGAGAAGGGCTGGTTCGATCCAGAACTGCCATACAGGAGCCAGCAGAGCAGTGACCTCGCCATCTTGCATCTGCAGTGTAGGCCAAACTGGGCAACAAAGCTTTAAACACTCACTGACTCACTCATTGATATAAGCCTTACCTCAGATCTACACTCCAAAAAGCAGACAAGAGAAGTGAGCAAACTGTTGCTCACCAGAGGAGAGTAAAATAGAGAAATCTTAAATTATCTTAAAGGGCACAGAAAAAAAACAATGTTTTTGGGGGGGGTTTTTTCCGCATGGCTTGGCATCACTTTACTGTATATCACAGATAATTTTACATCCTACAAGTGTTTAGTCCTTAATAGAGACAACACTTAGCTACTTCTATTTAGGCTCACATTTGTATTGTATTTGATCTGTTCTGTTAATATGTTAACACGGCTGCTACAGAATCATGGCAAATGTTTCATGCGTCATTGTTGCCTAAGACAATCTGTGAAGCTGTGTTGTAGTTTTACAGATACAGAAGTACCAGAGAGGTTCATTTTTATGCAAGTTCAACAGCTTGTAACAACACACAACACTAAAGATACACTCAAAACTGCATTGTCAGGAAGCAAAAACAAGATGGTTGTTCTTGGCTCCTCACTCGACAGCAGTGACATGGCTGGTTGATCTTGTGTTTAAAGCCAGAGCCCCTCTCTGCAGCTGTCTTACTGTAAGCCAGCTTGTCAATAGCTGTGGCTCTGGCTGTGGGTTGACCCAGCAGGCCAGACAGCAAGTGCGTGATTGATTCCTTATACAAGTCAGCGTGGTCGAAAGGTCTCTGAAGCTGAGTGGCATTTCAGGAAGTGCCGAGAGAGGCTGCGTCACGGCAGAGCTGAGCGCTCATACTCTGGGCCTTGTTAAAAGAGCCCAAGACCATGTTAATAATGGGACTAGTCAGGCTCAGACACCTGGGTACAGGGCTGTCACTGCCATTCCCCCTGCCTCAACCCGAATGACTGACATGACATGTTATGAGAAGCTGCTCAGCATGTCGATACAAGCAAGCAGCTTGTATCCTATCATTCACACCATAGGTAGAGTGGGAAACTGCCAACAGCTGAATGCTTGAGAACTGAAACTGTTGTTAGGGGTAAGTTCTTCTCCTCCACCAGTCAGTTCTGCAGGTGCGTCATTGTCTATCTTGCATTCAAATCACCTCATCCTCACATTCTTTGATAGTGTTCAAAATCCCACATTTACAACACTTCACTCCTGTATTGTTTTCCACTGCTGTTGTGCGTATAGCTTCCCAGAAAGCCGGCAGCTGGTTGGTATTCAGCGCAGCTTCTCTGCCCCACTGTGTCTGGAGCGTGCAGCGGCCGGGGCATCCTCCAGGTCAGAGCAGGGGTAAGGGAGTTTGCCAGAAGCATTGCCCCCAGCAGACTGAGCCCTCACTGGGCAAGGCTCTCTGATCTGCTCCCCCTCCTCCTACTCATGCTTGAGACAATACCAGACTATTGATATCTCTGAAACGCACAGTCTAGCCTGCTTTCCCACTTTTGCTTTTATATCAGATTTTTGATGTTGCTTTGGCTTAAATTTCCAGAAACTTCAAGTGTTACTCTCCTGTTTTGCTGCTCTGTTTCGAGGCAGACAAGAAAGTGGGTGCAGGGAGGGGGGAGTGGGGAGACCAGGCGCCTGCGGTTGTGTCCTTCAGGGTGATGGAGGACAGTGTCTGAGCTTTGATCATGGTCAAGCCACGTCCATCTGGGTGCCCTGGTGCCAGGGGCACTTTGCCAGCCTACTTAGTGCCTCGGATGTCAAATCCTCCACTGGGACATGTCAGCCAGACTTGAAACATGGACTCAAATGGGGTAGAGTACCCTTCAACTCCTTTGGCTTATGCATATCTGACCCCTCTACCAAGAACTAAATTATCCCAAGCTATCCATAAAAGACATTCCATAATAATGCAATAACAATTATAGTGTGAATTAGGCCTGGCAGCTCATCTCTCCTCCAGCCCAAATAAAGGCCTTTATTAGGAGAGTCAGGGTCCTCCTTTGCATACAGCTCATTTTGTGTTGGTAAAGGGCAGTGTGGAGGAGCCACACTGCCCTTTACTACCACAAAATGAGAGGCCTAATGAAGGCCACAAGCAGCACAACTATAATATAGTCATAATGACCACAGCCACTACCGTTGGATGTGGAGTGGAGAGAACCGGCATTCCAGTCTTATTGGTGTTTTCTGAGCTCGGCTGTAGCCTTTATTGCATGGATAATTGTTCCTTTGTTCCTTAGAGATGGCACCATTTTTCATCAGGGCGTAATGATAAAATACACTGCAGTTCAGCAATGATGATTCGATTCAGTTGCAACTATTTTGGCTCAGATTTGACTGGGTGTGATGGTCATACTTGTTTTATTATTGACTGATGAAATTAAAAAAGAAAAAAAACATGTCTTCAATTTCTATCTCAAGTTCTGATTTAGAAATGCTCAGGAAAATTATGTGACAGGAGATGTCATCTCCTGTCACATAACATGGGCCAACATGGGCCATGGGTAATGTTTTAGCTAATCACAGAAAGTCATTGATTTTCCACTGAAATGATGCCAGTTGGATATTGTTTACCTCAGATAAGTGTACATCTCTCAGGAATATTTTTTACCATTATTCATTCTTCAGACTATGCATGCCAAGATTTCAGGCAGCATCAGACACATCAGAGTATTACATTTCTTTTCCAGAAGCAGATTTTTAAGCATGTGTTTGGGGTATGTGGCTAGCCAGCAGCAGAGGTGTAGACACACACGCAAACACACACTGTCAGACGCACTGGAGCACAGAGTTACTGGGAAGTTACTGGTTAAGAGTGGCTTTTGACAGCTGTATTGATTTTGGGTCAGACCTGTGGCTGTGTACCCATGTAGCCATATGTAGCTCTGACTTATGTATCACTCTTCTGATATGTTTCAGTTCATTATTACACCCCTACTGTATGTTGAATAAAAATATGTTGTAACACATACTGTTATGCTGAGCAGCCATGCAAGCATCTCTCCTGCTGTCACACACAACACACACAGCACACACATACACACATCAGGCATGTACACGCACATTATCATGCAGGGCGGTGTCTCTGGCCCGCTGCATTATGCATGGAGCTCAGGGGAGCCAGGCCAGTGGAGTGTGAGAGAGAGGCCCAGGAGCGAGCCCCACTGTCGGACACATGTCAGCGCAGTCACACCACCTCTCCGTGGACCTTAAACATACACACATACACACACAATCACATAACGTACACACTCGCACACATCGCTCAGTAGCCTGACAAATCTGTACACGCACTCACTCACCCGCAGCCTGTCAGACAAAAGTCAATGTGATCCGTTCCGTGTCTCGATTCCACTGTTTGTGAAGTCGTACGCTAATGCAATACAACACAGACTCCCGTCAACCTGAAGGACTTATGATCAGTTTTTCACAGAGAAGCTGCACGGCATGCAGCCGGGTGTCGTGCAGTTGCTTAATGCCATTTGTGTTAATTATGTGGAACATTCACATGCTGTCGAGCCTCATTACACTACAGGTACTAATTGGCCTCTAAAGGTGGAAGGGAGCAGGTTAACTTCCCCGAAAAAATGAATAATTCTTTTGATGTTGAGCAGCATTCTGGCTGTTGTGCAAAAGTCAATAAAATGTGTTTGCATGTGTGTATCATGTATGTGTGTGAGCGTATACAGATCAGCATGCCCACATGAGAAAGAGCATGCTATGTATTTGTGCGTGTGTGTTTGACTGTCACACACTGTTGTTATGCAGCTGGACGCCATGGAGGTGTTTTAGCAGACAGACAGCATGCTGGCCCTGTGAGAGCCATATGGAAATTTTTTACACTGTTTGTTTACACTGCCTTGAAGCACATGCCTGCTCACCAGCCGGATAATGCACACAGGTAAAGCTGGCCTTCCCTCAACCACATCATCCACCTCCTGCTATGGGTTTGCCCCGCAGGCCTGCCCGCTGTGCCTCCAACCCTGTGGACAATGGACAGGTCCGACTGTCAGCAGCCTAAGGTCAGAGTGGGTCAATGAATATGAAACAGAGACTACTACTGTACAATCAACAGGAAGCGGCACAAGGACATCAGTTACTGCAGTGCTACTGTGTGTTCAATGGATAAAGGTTTATCTCTGCTCACAGATGAGTGTGTTTTTCTGGGCAGATATGGTGATGTTTTCATCCAGCAGCAAAGAAAATACCATGTGAGCATTAGAAATATTGTTGAAAATTGAAATTAGGGTTATGGATTCTTGGATGTCAATTTGTTTTTAGACTTTTATACTTAAGTGTTTGATATTGGGGGTTGAAAAATAATCAAACAAGTATTTTTCATGCCAGATTAACTTCAGATTTACAATCTGTTGCAGCCCTTGAATAAATCATATCTTAAGGAATGTTACGCTCTCGACTTTTTGTTGTGTAAGATTAAAGACTTTTGAGGCTCTAGTTAGTGGGGATGTTGCACTTGAATACATTAAAGGTGTTTCTGATATTTTGTCTAACCACATTACACACATGAGAACATTAATAGTATTTTATATGCATGTTTTCTTTTCTTCATACCATTTTAGTTTAGTTTTATTTTAATGTGAAAATGCAACTAAATGTTTCTGGTGAACTTGTGGGCAAACAGTGAATTATAGTAATGACGATATCGTGCTGTAGTATGTGTGAATATCAAATCTGATCAATAAAAGAAATACAGGTTTTCAGGAATACTTTCAGCAAACTTTTCTGTTGTCTGAGCAAGTCAAACTGAGATTTCTCCTTCACTGATGCCCAAAAACAGCCTGTTAGCTAGAAACAGAAAAAGTATAAATTCCATTTTTTAAATGCTGTGCAAGGCTGGGGGGGGGTAGTTATTTATTTCCAACAGATAAAATTATTGTCAAGTAATGAGAGTGCACAATGTTTCATGTATCGGAACAATCCATCCATTATCTATACCACTTATCCTCACATAGGGTGGTGGGGCTGCTGGAGCCTATCCCAGCTAATATTTGATAAGAGGTTTGATTTAAGATGAATGTTCATCATACTGTAGGGCTGACAGTGTGCCTCTACTTTCTCAAGACTGAGGCAGTTCAACATCAGGATGCTTTGATGAGTTGAGATGAGTGACTGTGTATTACATATTGTAATAGCCAGTGCTTGAAGTAGAAAATAATAAGTGCCAGTACTCCTTCTATTCACGTGTTGGAGTGTGTATCGGCCAGTATCAGTATCAGCAAGTTGCATGTTTTGTATGGTGAATAAAATATACTATGAGATACTGCTGGCACTCACAGCATAAATTAAATCCATTTTCATTTTTTTCCAGATTTTGTTTTATTTTTTCCTAAATTCCATATTTTCTGTTTTCATTTTTCTGAAATCTGTGTTTTACCATCGAAGCTCATTGTGTCATCAGACAGTCTAATTATAGACTACACTGTATAAGAGTGAGGTTATTGAATATATTTTCCACATAAATCCCCCTAAATTATTGTGTGAAAAATGTGTGAAATGATTCTGGTGATACTGAGCATTTTTTGTCGCATCTCTGTTCAATGTATTCGAGGAGGAGGCTTGTTGAGATGAAAATTAGGTTGTAACTCTTTGTCTCCCTTACTGCAGTTAGAATGAGGCTTCATTTGTGTTTAACCTACATTTCACTTATGAGCTATCGATCTGTGAAATTTGAGTCTGTGAATATATTTCCAACTTTACCGAACTTGTATTCCGAGTTAATCCCTAGATACTTTCTCGTCTGTTTCCTTGTGTGTGTCACTCAGATGAAGCACCCCTCTGCTGTGTCCTTGTGTCTGTTCATGTTCTCTTAGCGCCCTTTTGGAGCCAGACCGGGTTAATGTTACTTTACTTTAAATTTACTTTAGATTAGCCGCTGACAGAGAAAAGCAGGCAGGGGTGAACAGGAACAGGTGAGCATTACATAGTGCCCCCTGGGTAATGCAGTTTATTTAGAGCCATTGTTTTTTTATTTTAAATCCCAGCAACTTTGGTTATGACAAAAACTGAGGAAAAACTGCTTGTGGTTAAAAGTATAAGAGCAATAAAAATCTTGAATACATGCACTATATGATATATCTCAAGTATGTCAAAGTAGTTAATGTTAAAAAAAATAATCAACAACAGAAAAAATACAGAAGAAGTCATCAAAAGCATAACAGGGGACTACATGTAAAGATAAGTGTTTTCTTGCAGTGATGATCAGCAGCAAACTTCCAAGCTGAAATGTTTGTATTTAAACATATATATGTAACTAAAACTAACTTACTAACATCAGCAGTAGGTGACACGTTAGAAACAACACACATAAACCTTCAAGGTCAACACATATGATATCCTAATGTGGTGGAAAAACAGTCCTCTGGTTGGTTATTTTCTAACAAATACATTGCTATATTTTAGAAAAAGGGAGACCAATACACTTCTCCTTTAAGACGTAATTTTTTTTTTCTTTTTCTATATTGTAGGAAATATGTCAAATGTTGCCATTTCTATTCAGCTCATCTAAGTCGACACATCATAACTTTAAAACACACTTGGAACACTTGCTAATGAAATTTTAGACATTGTTATCTGGATGTGTCACCCAAGTTTTGCATTTTCAGCCACTGGGTGCTTTGTGCTGTTTTTTCATTCTCCTTCTCTGTCTCTTTCTTATTTTTCTCTCCACGTGTATGTGTGTGTTTTTGTATGTGTGTGTGTGTGTGTGTCTCTGTGAGCAGGCTGGTGGATGAGGTCCCAGGGGGCTGGATTACCCCTCTGCATGCCCCAGGCCAAGCAGCTCTTGGGGGGATTACTGTGAGACCTGCACCCTGGCTGGATTAGAGCACTGGACCTCATTTCCATCTCCTTATTTACCTCGGCCCACCAGAGGAAACGCTCAGCTGCACAAAAACATGCTAATTGATGCCGAGAAAGCCACGGAGAGGTGTAACACTCACTCTGTAAGCTTGTTTTTTGGGAGGGTTAAAGGTTTAAAGATGAGTTGTTGAAAAATACTTTTTCAGTTAGTCGCCAGATACTGTCAGGCTATTATTGTGTGCGTGTGTGTGTGTGTGTGTGTTGCATCTCCTATGTGTGCATATGTGTGTACATGCTTCCATTTTTGCATGCTTACTGGTGCTGTTGGTTTGGTTTGTCCTTGTGTGTGTGGGTTTGTATACTTTATGCTTAAATAGGTGTCTGTGTATGTGCATGTAGCTGCACTATTGGTCTGTGATATGTCCTGATATGTGTGTGCGTTTGTTTGTATTCTCATTGATTTACATGTTGTTGTGTGTACAAGCCTGTGCATGATGCTGCTTTTCAAGCTTCTTTTTGTATATGTGTATAACTGTGTGTGTGTGTGTGTGTGTGTGTGATGGCGAAGGTCCTCATTACTTGGCGGGGTCGCATACAGACATGGCCACAGCACGATGAGGACAGTTGGCGGACCTATTCCTATTCCCGCAGCTCTTTAACGAGCTAGTGATGGGGAGAACAGCCCAGTTGCCCCGGCAACCAGAGTGAACTCCGACCTCGGAGGTTGGCAACCTGTATATATTAGGATCACAGGCGTATGCAAATGGCCCGCCGGTCCTTTTCCCCCTTCTTTTCTTCTGCCAGAATGTCCTTCTTGTTCCATCCTGGACTTGACATGTGTGCTAACAGTGCCCTTGCTCTGAAGGGCGGGGGAGGCGGAGGAGGGGTTGCTGGGACTTCCATTAGTGATTGCTGGGGTGACAGGAGCTCACACTCTGGCTCGGACTCCGCCGACGTATGACCCTCCACCCTGCAGAACAGCCTGAGTACCAGGAAAGTGAATCATTAGGAGAGAAAGTGTTGTGAGCTTCAGTGTGCTCTCAATGATTAGACACTTCCTTTGCCTGCATTTTCTGCTACTTTTTGTCTCTTTTTTTTTCTTTTGTTTCTGTGCTTTCTGTAAATGTTACGATCTTCTGCTAATTGATAACTGATTTAAATGGATGTTGCTTCCTTTCTCATCAAGAGCCAGATTACTTCAGTTGGTCAGACTGAGAATCTCTCTGTACCTGCATCATACAACACAGGTATGACACTTGTCATCACTGGACCTCCGCTTAAAGCATCTTACACACAGGAGGTCATGGCTTTCAAGTATGTATACCTCAATGTATACCTCAGGTATCTGAACAGAGTGCTATAAACATCATCTCTCTGCGTTTGTGACCTTAGAAAATCATAGTTCAGACAAAATGCAGCACAACCACCAGTGCGCTACATGAATAAGAGCTGCCTGTCAGCTCAGTCGTCCATATTCGATAATTCTGCATCTCACGATTTGTGTACCACTGTTCAGTGCCAATTCAGTAAGTACTGTGCGCTTAACGTTCTGAGGAGACAGACATGTGTTTTTAAACCATGAATATGATCTTTCTCTAACATTTAACTGTACTGTAGTTTCCATGTGCAGATACCATAGAAAGCAGTCATTTTAAAAATATCAACACTGGAAAACATCAGTGAACACAACCAGGGTTCTATTATCCAATATCGACACTTTTCTCTGTATATAGGGGTGATAAGGTCTTTGCCACAGCAGAATGTTCACCTCCATATTTTTGCAGAGCAAACCAGGGTTTAAATTTAGCAGCTTGTCCATAGTTCCTGGCTCTGGGGGTGGTGTTTCTTATGGCTTAGGAACTATCAGAGTGGACATTGCAGTGCTGAGTGTTGCCCTCGGGTCAAACAGAGGCCTCAAGGCTGTTACTGCCTGTGTACCGGTGTGCACAGTGGGGGGACACTGTATCAGTATTGGGACAAGACGTGTGAATTTCCTGAGCGTCTATTAATGTTTAACCAATGCGATATACTACTGTAGTATAACATCATGCGTAGCAGTAAATAAATATCAAGAGTCAGTGTAAACAGTCAGGACACTCATAAATCTGTCGGTCTCTATTTCAGGCCTAATTTATGTCACTTTCTTAGTTTAGTTCCTGGGGGTCCTTTGTTCTGGGTATTATTTTGCAAAAAAAAGGGACCACAAAGTAAATGTGAAATAGGATCCCAGAATTCAGGATTAGCAAGTTAACATAACCTATTAAAATATATCTGGATACTTCCTCCACACTGCTTTAAAAAGCTTGTTATGTCTGAGAACCAAACTTTTCAATGCTGAGGTCAGTCAAGGATTTATATCCTGCAATGGCCACAGTTGAAAGAAGGATCAAAATCAACTCTTGAATGTCCAGAGTTCTGTGTTACTATCATCCAGTTGCCTGGTTTCTATTTCAGTAATGTTTCACAGGTTTATGCACCTTCACCTGGTGGCTAATGGTGCAAAAGTGTACTCTATTTTGGTCACATCCTGTAATGGAGTGCATTGGAGTGTGCTTTGTGTCTAATGTCTTCACCAAGAATGCTCTGTGAGACCTGACTTCATTTGTACTACTTCTGGTCCTGTACCCTTGCTTTGCACTGAGCATCTGAGATTTAAGAGCTTTACTTTTATATGTTGACATTGGATGTGATTAGCTTTGTCTGAAAGGATTACAGTACAGTGGGGCTTGGTGTTGATGTGCATGAATCCAAGGCCACATAAACAGGAGAACAGCAATTAGCTGCATCTGATCTGCCTTTCGCCCTCTTTTATCTTTTGTAAAACAGCATAACCAAGAAAACAAAATCCCTTTTTAATTGGCAAATAAATACTAATAATATGCAATAATACAGATCGTATTTACTGTTATTGTTTAAAACCTTTATTTCAAAGATCTCACCATATGTCTGCCTCTTATATGATCAAATAATTAACATTTTGTGCATAGTTTCAGGTTACACTGCTGAAGAAAATGGAACAAATAAACAATCAAGGAAAACAAGAAACATTAAAATAGAAATATGTTTATTTAATTGATGTCATGAGAGCATAGAAAAGAAAAAAGGCAAGCTATAATAAAGAACCCCTGTCCTTTTTATTTATTTTTTTGGATATTCCAAGGTTAAGTTACTGTACTTGTTTCCCTTTTCTCCTCCTCCCACTGTTCTTGTTCCATTTCAGCTCTTATTTGTTTGTAATAATTCACTTTCTTCATGTTCAGACCAACCAAAACAGCCACGCACACAAACTGACAAACTGAAAATCTACATTGGCATCCAAACAAGACTGTTCCGATGTGTTGTTGCTGCTCGGCGTGATTGCTATATGCGGCGATTACATTCAAGAAGAAAGGTAATTATCTAACACATTTTGATTCTGAACGTAAGGTGTTATTGTTAGCCTTTGTTGTAAGCTACTTAGCATGTGTCAGTCACATTGCAATAACATAAACAATTTTAATAAACAACTGACACACCAATTTCTACCTTTACAGGTAATCCTGTGGCTGGTGGCAAGGCGGAGGTCACCTGTTGTTTGGGCTTACATACGATACCACTGGTGGGACACAAATGCCTCCTATGCGGGCATTACCTGAGCATGGTAATCCAGAAAGGACTGACGTTAGAGCTGCATTAATGGACTATTTTAACAGGGGGAATGAGAGAATGTGTTTTTGTGTGATGTTTTTCTGTTCATTAAGCATACTGAATCAGACATGTCTGTTTACAAAGTGTTTATTTTGATACATAAATACAAAAAGTTAAAAAAATTTAAAACTACTGTACAATCTTAAATAAAAAAAAATTAAAAAAGAGTCTTTTGTTTTATTGGTTTGCTTGACCCTCCATTAATGAGACCATGCGCGTCCCATCAGCCCAATCAAAGCGCTGGTGTTTTCTTCCATCTTCTGGAGTAAGGTGTCGTTCATGTTCTCGCTGTGCTGCAAGAACCTCTCGTCTGCCCTCTGCAGATACTGCAGCAGCTCCTGGCTGTCATCGCGCTTCCTCTTTCCTGTGTACAAAACATCGTCTCAAATACTGTCTATTGCGAATATATACTACTGTGTAGACTGGTAGATATCATACTTTTACATTACATCTCTATATTAATTAAGACAAAGGTAGGTTCCATCACTCATATTACATATACATATAACATATCATATTACATGTTGGACTTGTATTTGCCGTATACACGGTGCATGTTGTGGATGTGTTATTTGTATTAAGACTCTATTCTGTGTCAGGTAGACTTTCATGTGTTAACAATAAATCTGTAAATGGTCAGCTAACGTTACCCAAGCAAGCCCAGCGTTTCTGGCGTTACTGTTAATGAATGTATACTCATGTGAGAAATTTGTAATATTAGCTCGTAAAACTGCAAATAAAATGCATAATTCATTGTCAGTAAGGCGAAACATCTTAAAAATAAAAAATAAAACGGATCCGCGAAACTGAATGCAGCAACGCTGTTGCAGAGTTCAGGGCCCCGGTCAGCTGGACATGCCGGTCTGTCGCCGCCAAGGACCGAGTCGAGCAGGTCAAAATGTGGATTTTTCCTCGGCCGACCAGCACCGCACCCTCCCTTTATACAAGCACCCTAACCAACCAGCAGGAGTCACCTGTGCAGCAAGAAGGACAGGATCCCTCACCGTCTTCTCACCCACAAACACTTTTCATTATGATGGATGGAGAGTCTCGCCAAGCCAGCAGCACTGCTGCAGGGACTTAAGTGTAAATTGGTCTCTGGGGAGGACAGTGAGTACTTTTACCCGCTTTTGACCAAATTCCTCAGTTTCTAAATGTATTGTGTTGATGGACACTACTCTCCTACAATACAATGAGTACCAGAAATTAAGGTGCAACTCAGAGCTGGCAAATCAGCCTGGTATTACTGCTCAGAGGACTCATGATATATAATATAATCATATAATCATAGATCATCAGGTTAGTGTACATGATGCCAGACAGTTTAGCTGCCATGCTCATCTCCACCACCTATACTACAATGGACAGTGTTCAACAACCCAACAGTCACACCTCCTTAATGCAGTGATTATTTGAATTTGATCTGAACTTCGCTCTCAAGAACTCGTTCTTTTCATTCTTTAACAAATACCAAATATTCATCATCAGTTTAATGTAGTGCTGTTTTCTGTCAGAATACTTGCTGATGGGCGATCCCTACATCCCCTCCCTGTATGCTCACTGGTGTAGTCTGGGGAGGTTCTGCCTGTTGTGAATCCACCACCAGCTCCTCAGTTTTCTTTGGAGCTTCACAGTTCCTGCCATCATTACTATATCAAGTTCTCCAACAGTCCTGAGAAAGTCAAAACACAACAGTAGAGGCTCTCTGACATCTGTCAGTGCATGCTCTGTATCATTTCCTGTTATCACACAGTGGAAATGGATTCATTTTAATTTTGTACACCATCACCATGTGGATGTAGTGTATATTATGCTGTTATATTATGCTGTTATATTAACACTTTCCTTTCTTGTTTTGTATTTATTGTCTGTCTACAGCGGCAAAATGTCAGATTTAACACAGATGATGGTCAAATGTTGATGGAGAATGAATGTTATTATGCTTCCAGTCACTGTATTATTGTTTGCAATTCAAGGCGTAGTCTCATCCTGGTGTTGGATTTGCTATCAGAGCCTCGTTTCGCTGCTCTGCACTCGCATCTCTGGAAGCAGGACTAAGTAAGAGTTTAATTCTGTTAAACAGACTGCTCTCTGCACATTGGGCAAACCGGACTCAATGGGGCTTGATTTATGTGCTGACAGGCTGTGGAGGCTTGGTGTGTTCTGTGTGCATTGGAAGACATATCACTGCTGGAAGCTAAATAAAAAATCAATGAGAGTGAGGCTGGTTGGTTAGGGAGAGCGTCCGCTCGGCTGGAGTTTAACAGCGTTTTAACTCTCTGCTGACTGAGGCTGGGGGAAAGGCCATCGATTTTACCCCCCCCACCCCACCTCCATCCTGCTTTTAATAAATCAGTTTAGTGTGTGTGCATGTGTGTGTGTGCGTGTGTGTGTGGTATACTTTCATTTCTTCTATGTCAAACACTCGGATGTAACACATCTTAAACAGAATTTAGCCACCTTTTCAGTTTCACACACAGCTTCATTAATACATCTAAAGACAGTTATATCTAATTATGAGAAAACTAACCGCTCGTTTGCATGTTATCAGTACCTACTGAATGCCATGGTTTACCATATGCTCTTTTTACCACATTTCTGCACAGTGATGATGCTATATTGTACTTTACATGTGTTTGCAAGCTTCACCCTAACTGTTAATCTCTCACCAGCCCACACAAGCTTAGCATGCATTCAAACACCTCCCACTTCCTTTCAAGGCCCTTATAACCTCACCGTATGGGCCTGATTATTGTTAGATTTAGCAAAGCACTGAGGCTGCCCCTCTCTGAGCTTACGAGAGCAAAGGTCCAAAAAGAACAAAAATACATCCACATGAACCCGTCCACATCCATCAGTTTGGATCAAAAAGCATATACAAGCATCTTCCAGATCCGTGACAGTGAAGAGGATGTCTCTGACCTCACACGTAATCTTACCGTCTCCCTCCCAGCTTCTTTCTACATCCGCAATTTTATAGCTGTTCAGAATGGCTACTCTTAATGGTTGGGCAGAAAGCCTGCCATCACATAGGCGGCAAGACAAAAGAATCAAACAAACTGAGATAAATCAGCACACTTTGGGTCAATCTCGCCTCACTCATAGTGTTGCACCCAGGTGTATACACGTAAGGGGCTGTTGTGCACAACCTGATCTCAAAGAAATAGGTGAAATGACCATGACCTATTAACGCTGCATTACGAGAGAGAAAGTGCACACGAGAGAAGAAGAGAGGAAAAGATTCACACAGGACAGCATATTTGACATTTGATTTCACGTGGGACACAAACCCACAAAGTCCTGTGTTTGACTCATTCATCCACCCCTACCTCCTCCTTATGTGACATTCTTCATACCCCTTATAGAAGCAAAAGATCAACCTAGTTGTGTGAGTAAGTTGTTTGTAGTTATGTGAAGAATGAATAAAAAAGAAGTTCAAACCATGCTTACACACACCTGACCACAGAGAAATGGAGGACAGGTTATAGACATTGTTAAGCAATCTAACAAAAACTTCTGTTGAAGCATGTTGAACCCTTAATACTCCTTAATGGATGTGTCTCATCATACTACAAAAATGTATGTTGTTTAAGGGAAGGAGAGGCCTCAGTCATCCACAGAAATTAAGTCTGTCCAAAGCTCATCAGGCTTTTCCCATTTAGTCTACATTTGAACTGTATCAGTGATAGAAGACGCTGCATCATTCCCACACCATCACTTTATTGGTGTTTGTTTTATTTTTAATGTTGTGTGTGTGTGTGTGTTCGAGCAGACTGGCAGCGCAGTGAGAAACAGGCAAACATGCAGACAGACAGCTTGAGTGTAGCTTTTCCTCACAGTGTGAATGTGTCTGAACTTAAATAGTCAACTGTTCAGCAGAGGAAACTGACTTAGATTTCTAAAAGCGCACATTGAAGTAGTTTCGGTCACACTTTGGACGGAAAAGGCTCCTTTTACATATGAGTACAAATTGTTCTGTTTAATGATCTCTTCCCCTTCAACCATGGTTATCCTCTACAGTCTATTACACGCACATGTGTACCTGTATGTACCAAGAAACACTAGAAACACAGCTGTGTGCACTCCTGGTCAAGAAACTGGCTTTTTAATGAAGAAATCTACTTGGAGAAACCAGATTTTCCTTTATGATATTAGCTCGCTGGAGAGAGCTAACCATCACTTACTTACATAAGTGCATGTAAACCCACTGATTGTCAGGAGGGAAATAAACCATAGAAGATTTACCCATCATAAAGAGGGTACATTTATTGTGTATGTTGTGTTCTCTGATTAAGCCTCATTTAACGTGATAGCATAATCAAGTGGAATGTAGTTTGACAATGAAAGCATTGATGTTTGGATTGATCACAGCCAACAATCACCCTCTTTAATGGATAAATGTGAGTGTAGGTCTCAAAATACCAGTGTGAAACACTAAGTAACACTAACTTAGTGTCTAACACTCTGTATTCTCAGTGAAGATGCAGGGGAGAAGGTGTACAAAAGCCACAAAAAAAATCAAATCCTTCTCATGCAGTGTTATAGCACGATTACATGTAAAAAGCATGGTTGTCCAAATGCTGAGTCTCTGAAGTATTTCAGGAGGCCTCCCAGGGGATGTACTCCAGGTATGTTCAAGTAGGAGGGCTCCCAGGACAGACCCCATTCTGCTTCATCATATGTATATATGAGACTAGAGTTGATCTTTGTCCTTTTATGATATCTGTGAGCGAATATATCTGCTTACATTTACATGTTTGTGTATGTGTGTTTTTTGGCGTCTCCACACAGAATCTCCCAACTGATCGTCCGTGCCAGGGGCTGGATCACAGAGAGGGATTATGGGTACTGAAGACCTCCACCATTTTAGCTGAAATGTCTTTGGCTTTCCACAAAACAAATCACTCCTCTGTTAAAGGTTTCAGCGTTCACTGTAGTTGTTGGAGCATACCGCTGTTTTGTGTCTTGTTGAGCAGTGTTAGATAACAGCAGATGGACTTCAGTCACACAGTCGCTTCTGCCAAAAAGACGTCGACTGGTTAGCCCAGCACGGCCATGCAGACTTACCAGCCACATCTGCTAGTTAGACATTGACTGTTTTGTTTTATAATTTCTCATTTCACACCAGTTAAATCATTGTAGGGTGATGATTAAGATTTTTGTATCTATGAACTAACCCTGCCTGAGCTGCTAACTCACCCACATTTATTATTTTGGTAGCTTTCATTTCTGTAGAGGTTTTAGAGTCCTGTGACTTTGTGTCTGTCTATTTGCAGCCTGACAAGACTTGGATTCTTCTTGTTGTTTTTGTTAATGTTAAAATTTCAAAGCAGCACCAAATGTATTCCTATATTAGCAACGGAGTGTGTGACACTGGTGTGACATTAGTCCACAGTGATCATGATTCCTAAGCTCTACAGAGCTTTTTAGGCTCTTTACGGCTTTACTTTATTTTGGTCTTGGTTTCCGACCCATAAATATCCAAAAACAAGTCTACAGCCATGCTAGCAGCTCTGTCAGGCCGCACTTATGCACAGCTCTACTTTTAGCTAAATGTTAATGTAAAAATGGCAAAGTGCTTACAATGACAATATTAATTGTCACATTATTAGCTGTTCTAATGTTGAGCATGTTCAGCATTTTATATTTACATTCATTTGTATGATGCCAAAGCGTCATACAAATGAGGTACAGCCCAAGCCACAGTAGATCGAGGAGGTGCCTTTGAGAATAACACTATTTAGAGAGGTAGTAAGGATGGAGAAAGAAACATTTTAGGCATATTAAGCATATTAGATGAGAAAATACTCTCAGAAGAAGTACGTCGATCAGCAAACTAACATGCCCCCATTTTTCTACATAAGGAAATGAGTTTGTCCAAAGGTGTATCATGGAGAAAGCAGTAAGGCTGTGGGAAAGAGGCATTTTTATCGTACTTGTACAAAATTATCTCTGGACAGAATGGACGTTTTACACAGAGATGGTAATGGTACAATGTTCGCTTTAAGAAGAAGTCGTTTCAATATGGACATTCTCCAATACTCGACTGCAGCGTTGTAGTACTCTTCAATGTGGCTTATGTATATAAAGTTATATCAACATTAGCTTAACAACAGCTCCACTCCCTCACTTGGGCGAGAGAGCTAGAGATGTGACAGCAGAGAGTGTAAACTGAGTTATGCGCCTCCACGTACATGAAAAATGTACATATTCAATAGGCTTTAAGAGTCTGAATACATAGTTGCAGATCAAATATAAAATATATATAAAAATAATTATCATTTTTACCCAGTCAAACCCTAATTTTATTCCTTGTGTGTTTGAGTGTCATGAGCTCCTCTTCCTTTCACTGGTTTGTTCAGTCCTTCCCATACTGAGTGTTTGATGATTGTTATGTCAGTGTTATGTTATGAAAATTAACATCATTATCATATCAGTGATATTCATGAGTGACTATTTTACATATCTGGTACATTCATGTACACACATACAGAATATATGGTATATGGAAATGAAAAAAATGTAATGAAGACGAATCTGAATTTGTGTTCTGTGGGTGGTTTTATGGGAATGTGGATCTTTCTGATCAGTTTGAGGACTGCCTATGGTTTGTATGGTCAACATTCTTTTCAAAATGTTTCATGTAGTGTGCGACTCACACTGGTCTGGTCGTGGTCTTGACTCACCTTGACTTTGTCTCCCGAAAAGGTTTTGGTATAGTCTCAATCTTAATACAATCTGGTCCTGGTCATGACTGGTCTCATGCAAACATTGTAAGGTAAGACTAACATTCAGTTTTCATTGTTGACCATTTTATTTTGACAATAAATGAGGAGAACGAAAGGGCATCAGCTTCAAGGTTATTTTATACATTTGGCCAATGTATTATTAATAGATGTAAATCATTTTGTAAAGCCTTTTTAATTAATGTGGTTTTGTGCATTTAGTAAAATGAGTGTATTTACATTTTCTGAGACAGCTGGGCCTTCATCATATATGCATACACATGGTCAGAGGAAGTTCTAAATCTGGTTGCAGAGACAAACAATTCAGGTAAGAAAATACTGATGAATACTGGATGTGCGTAAAATGTTGGTACACACGGCTTCAGCACAGATTTTTTAACATGCACTGTGTGTGAATGAGGGTCAGTGACAGTAGGACTAGTTGTTGTGGATTTGCAGTAGGAAATGAATGAGAAGGTTCACAATCCAATAGTTGTTTTATTTCAGAAAACAAAAATGTTAACCTGGTGGAGGTACTAGAGGTAAAACGAAGGGATTGTTATGGCCAATATTCAGTGGCGACTCTTGTGGACTTCAGTCAGTCAGGTGAGATTTAACCTGGTTAGTTGGATTAAAATTATGGACTAAAACTCAGATCAAGTACTCATAGTTTGTCCAGAGTTTCTCTCAAATAAAAATAAACAATAAATAAGAAGTGGTACTCAGGTAAACCTGACGTTGTCATAATATCACTTAAACTCACATGGGCTTTCATTCTGAGGACTAAGTCCTCATTTAAGACTCAGAAAACAAAAGTAAGACTAGATCAGCTGGAGCAGTAACTGTTGGTGACTTTCTGTATACCTTCTTGTCCACCTTTAATTCATATTTATTAAATAATACCTCACTTGATTTAAGTTAAAGTGAATAAGGCTATAAGCCTTTGTTAATAAGCAGACTAGAGCTGAACTCACACTGAAAAACCCAATGTCCATTTTCAGTTGGTATAAATAAAATTCCTTTGCAATAATTTACAAACATTGTTACAGTTTTAGTTAAAAAAAAAAAAAGAAAAAAGTTTTGGAAGGCCAGCAGACCATAATGAAATATTTCCATGACATTCATCCTTAGATAAATAAGTGTGCTGTGTTGTGCCCTCTCACCCCAGCTGCAGCCCTCTCTGACTGGCACTCCCTGATCACCCTAATGAGGCTCAGGCACAAACCGGGGCGAGAGGGCACTGCCATTATCTGGTGTCTCCCCCATTAAAATCACCTCCAACAGCCGTGACCGTCCAACACACAGTCATCCTCCACTACAATTAGCTGGTAGAAATTATGCAAATATAAACTATTGGAGCTGCTGTGAGGATGCAGAACACAGAGGCTTGTAAAAGCGGGGAGGTGATATGAAGGAGAACTGGGGAGGCATGTTGTCCAGGGGGCAGTCAGTGATTAGTAGCATCAACCTATCCATCGTTACGGCGATGATGTTGTTTGGGTAGGGACAGAGTGGGGTGACAGAGTGACAGGGGTAATTACTTAGGAGAGGTCAGCCTGGGGTGACGGGGGGTGAGACAGCACTGCTGGGGACCCGCCGGCCCCCCATGTCCCTGACAGCAACCTACTGAACTCTGCACTGCCCTGCTACAGAGAGGTCGCTGTACATACACTATACTACACAACAGTAAGCACAGAGGCATACATACTTGGACATCACATGCGGATCTGATGTTAAATACACACACACACACACACACATTTAGTGTGTTTCCTAAAGATTCCAAAGGGAGTTTTATTTCCTTAACCAAAAATCATGTATACCTCATATTTTGAACAATTTCGAGTACTGCTGTACATTTTCCAAAGTATTTGTTAAGCGATTACAGGTTTCCATTGTATGAAAATGAATGAACTGTTTCTTGAATCACAACAAAATGTTCTGCTTTTGTTGTGGGCATGAATGTTTAGGGGCTTCTTTCATTGGCATGGTAACCGATGTCCAAATTAGTGTTTGTATTGCTGCATTTTTTTTTTTATATGTGCATTTCCCCAAAAATGCTAAATAGCCCATGAAATGTAGGCCTATATATGAGCAAATGTGTGGGCTGTGACTGTAATTTATTTGATTTGATTATTGCACATTTTGTAGCCTTTATCTTTTAATTAAAAAAAAGAAAATTCCTTGAAGTCCGATGTTGTCCTTTTCTCTCATTAGACTTCAGTGCTCAGAGTGGGCTGGCACTCACCAGTACACAGTTCTAAATTTCACTCTTTCCTGATGACCCTAAATGTACTACGTTATCCAGGGGGCACTACATGACACTTACCTGCTTACCTTATGGGTAAAAGCTAGTTGGTTCAGGTGAGGGAAAGAACATGACCATGGTGAAATGTTCAGCTCAGTCATGACTGTGGGCAGGAGACATGAGTAAGTATTGTGATCTACAACACTGCACATTGCACTGATATCTGCTTTTGCTTCTTTGCTTAATTAACAAGAGCTCTGTGAAAGCTGGAGAGAGCAGAGTGAATGAGCATCAGCCAGGTGATGGACTGCCTAAGGGAATGGGATATAAATAATTGGAACATAAATAATTAGGTAAACAGAAGATGTGACTTATGAATGATTTCCACACCTGCCAGACATAATGCAATAAACCTAATGCTAATTCTAATTTTATTGTCTTGAGTCATACAGTTTTGTTGACTATCATCCTGCATCATCAGCATTAACAAAGACCCAAGTAAAGAAATCAAATTTGAGAGACTGAAGGCATGATGCTGCATTAGTATATTTATATATTTTGGTGGTGACATGTATTTGTCAGTTTGACCAGAGCTTGATTGAGAGCTTTAACACCAGCCCAAACAAATCACTGTAAACGGGAAACACCTGAGTTCATTTTAAAGTTACATTGAGTAGGATTGAAAAGACAGTGGAAAATTGAAAATTAAAAGTTTAACTGAGTACAACTTCCTGCTTTCCTTCATAGTTCATCTTCTGTCCATATTAAATGAAAAGATGTCTTCACACAAGATGTGGCACTCGACTGACTTAGCACATGTGCTTTGGAGAGAAGCTGCCTTCAGCCTGTACAGGAGCACTGATCAGATACTCTGTTCTGATTGGTTGTTCTGATTCAGGTGTGGTGCGATTTTTGTAAAATGAGAGGCAGCAGGTGGAGCCAGAGGAGTCTGATTTTAATCACAGATTATCTGTCTCATGTATCGCTAATTTTAGCAAATAGGACTAAAAGCTTTTATTTAGAGGCTGGAGCTTTAGCTGAGCCAATCAGGTTAAACATGTCAAACCTTGATTTATTTTCTGATGCCTGGTAGTTGAGTCACACTGAGGTTTGATCACTTTCCCATTACAAAGGACCCACTCCAAAGTTTCTTTGTGAATGGACCTAGACCACATCATCTGAAGAGTCTTTGTGCACATTTTTTGTGTGGTTTTACTGAGCTAAAAAATAAAGGTTAGGAAATGCCCGAACACATATTATCACAATGTTGCATAAAGTCTTAAACAATCATATGTTTTCAAAATCCCATAAAGCACATCAAAGCATCAGTCATAGGTGAAATATTATAACCATTCAGTCCCATTGTCAGACGTAAGGATTCAAACAGCTAACCCAGCAACATGCTGTTTTGGGTCCCATGCAGGGCCACTGTGGACTGAAAATTTGGCCCTGTGAGAGCACCCTATTGTGAAATGGGGGACTGTGTGGGCCCTACTTGGGTCAACCAACAGACGGGCCCACATGGGATTAGTGTGGTTCTTCCCCCGCCCACAGTAAACCCACACCCTCCGACAGTGGGCCCACATGTTTGATGAGAAGAAACACTTCCTTCTGTTGTGGAATATTTCAGAGATTAAAAGTAGTTGTTTAAAAGTTTACTCGTGTGAGCTACATTTAGCCAGTAATTACTAAAACAGTTTTCATATGGTTAAGATGGCGTTGGTCTACTCTGATCATAGTTATAGGTGTACAGTTCACAAACCTAAGCCAGCCCTGCATTTTCATGGTTACTTTTACTGTCAAACCTTTGTCCTGCTCCTGAACTAGCCCCCAAATTCATGAAAAAGTTAGGACCAGCAAAAATGTCCTCCCCCAAAAAGTCTTAAACTGGTTCTCACAAGGATTAAAGTAAAAGAACACACACGCACACACACACAGACAAAGCCTGAGGGGAAGTGACAGAGCCACCAGGAAGCACAGCAGAGCCTGCTGTGAAAAGAGGAGTGGAGCTCTAGCTCTCTCCACAGATCAGCTCCACAAAGGACTCTCTCTGTCAGTGGTTTACCTCTCTTCATATAACTTGTCACCACGCTCTTCCTCTTTAGCGCTTCTCTCACTTAGATGAAGCCATGTTAGAGTGAGGGTGGAAGCTAGGCGCTCTAATGCATTCAGAGGAGATTGGTTGTGAAGTCTGGCTCCCCTCTATACTCTTCCTCCGAGGCTGGCCTATTGATTACTGTGTGTGTTGCTGCTTCCTGAGATCCCCGTCAAGCCTTGTTATGGCTGCGGCGTTCCTCTGCCTGGCTTTGGCAGGTAACTACAGCGGTGCAGTCTGGGACTTTAACAGCTCCCGAGTTCCATCAGACACATTTGGGCTTATTTCTCTGTTGTGTGTTATTGTGATTTTTTTCCTTGTTGATTCCATCTTTAATTCCAAATGGTCATTGCTTTGGAGTTTCAGCACTACATTTGTTAGAGATCACTTGTCAGTTTACTCCAAAACTTATTTTCTTTCTAATTTTTGCCAGTGAAGTTTGAGTTTCTGTGGGCTGTGCTCTTTGCTTCTTGCTGTGTCTGTTCAGCTCATGTAGGACTTTGTACCACCTCAAAGCCATGTGTGGTCCTGCTAACAATGGCGAAAATCTTTAATCTATGCTTCAAATAATGTCTTTCTAACAAACCTAGTATGTCAGTGAAGAGATGCATATAATCAATTGTAAAGCTGGACATGTCTACACATCCTGTGATTGGCTGTGGTCTTAAAGGTCAATGTATGGAGGGTGCATAAGCCCATGAAAAAGTTCCCTGTTCAAGACAATGGCTGAAGCCCAACAATAACACATACAAACCTTTCTTATGGGGTAATATTACTTAGCATAGATGACCATGCTGAACACTCAAGTTTTTTGGTTTTTCCCTATAAAAATACACACGACATACCAAGGGGTGAATGCAAGTGTACGACTAAATGTCTGTGTACACACTAAGACAGAAACATGCATAGTCATATATATATAAAGCTGTGTATACGCCTGCTTCAGCTGAATATATCTCAATCACTGTTGAGCTCCATTTCCACTCCCACAGTTAGCTAATCAATATTTCTGTCTGCTCCAACACTTGTTAGTCAATGAAAAGAATGGCAAAGACAAGCTGCGGTTTTACCAACAGTGTCGTTTCAGGCTCTCGAGGTTCTCCTACTGTTAGGCCCGGCTGTGGCTATTTATAGCGTCCACACCATTTATTTATCACATGTAAACCCTCATTAGCAATACGATCTCATCATTATTAAAAATAAGAGGAATGATCAGTGATTCATTTGATTTCATTTCAAACTTATAGAAATAGACAAAATGCCTGACAATTGAGGATAAAATGAAAAGATTATCAACACAATATTGAGTCAAATGTAAATGCAAGAATATATTAGTATTATTTAACCTTACAATACATTATGCATTAACACACACTGTCATACCTACCTCTGTATATAAGCTATCCACTGCAATAATCAGATTTATCCCATGTATCATTTGCACTCTCACCACTCTGTTGCACTCCATTGTTACACTTGTACATAGTAGTTTATATTATGTTTAAGTTATATTTATTTTTTTCCTTTGAGCTGCTGTTATTTTATTTTATTTATATTTTCTACCTTTTCATCTGCTCTCTGTTCTTTTGTATTCTGTGTTTCTTGTATGTGAACACATATCTAGCCAATAAAGCTGATTCTGATTTACAATCTTTATATTTTATATGCTTAAACTGTGTGTACACCTGATCTGAAGTATTTGTTTTTTTAATACCAGTTAAAGTGTGTTAAATGGCATATGCATGGTTCATACATCTGGCCAGAAGTATGTACAATTCTAACAGATAAAAAGCTTTGATCTGGCTGAAGGCTGATACAGATCAATTGACAACAGAGACATTCACATGGTTTATTTCACCTTTCATTCTTGTACTGATGTGGGGTATACTGCAGGGCTGAGAAATGCAAACTGTATAATTACTGACTGTGATAGAAATATTTCCTCAGTAAGAAAATAATACATTCATATAATGACTTATTGATAGTTAATTAAACTGCCTGAGAATGTAAGTGGCAAAGTGAGTGTATTTTACTGTGTTAAAGACAGATGTTTTTTAATAGAAATGGATTTAACTGATGAGTAACTAATTCAAGATTTAAGCATTTTGCACTGCAGGGTTTACAATGATTTATACAAACAAATTTGGATAATTTTTGTTTACACACATTTTCTGTTTGCAACTCCTTTTAATTAAATAAAAAATGTAATGTAAATATTTAAGCTCAACTGAAATAGTGAGTAAATTTATATTATAATATTGCTATCAAATCCAAATATCTGCCCAGATATGTTATATATAAAATATGAATGCAGTTATTTTATTATATCACCCAGCCCTTGTATAGTAATGCCTAATATGATTATTTATCCAGTTTTATCCATCCAATCAGCTTGTTTGACTCATAGGCCCACACAAAGCAAAGGGCCCACATCACATAGTTTCAGGTTTTAAAATAGATTTTTCACTGTGGAAGCAATCTTAATCCCATTCATTTGTTGCTGATGCCAAAGCATCACAATTACAGCAAGGAATCACATTTTTGGTGTTAATGCATAAACTGCAGGTAGTCTTTAATAGTGAAACACAAATATTAAGATTTTAAAATTTGTAAACTAGCTAAATTAGCTAATCCAGATTCATTAAGAAGCTAAGAATCCATCAGATGCAATGATCCCTCTAAAATCAGTCTAACTTCTAACTTTAAGGTTAGAGTTTCAGGTTTGTTTTTTAGCCCTCAAAATCCTCATGAAATGTGAGCTTTGGGTTTTCAGTTCTATTGTATTTCAGCTTTTCTTTCAGAGAAAGCCAGAAAACTTAAAATATATCAAATACTTTGATTTTATGTTTATAGCAAATTACAAAATGACCTAAAAAGATCAATGAAGCCAGCAGCTTTGTGACTTGCAAAATAACAAAATAATAATGCACTACATTTAATACCCACCATTTTATTTGTGTCCAGTTTTTCCGACTGTGAAATTCATGCATTATGTAGGTCTCTTAAAATATTTCCACAATAGAACAAAAAACAGAATTCATGGCATGAACTCTCAACTTTTTTCTCCAGATACTTTGCAAACCATGAGTGGATTTTAACATTGTCATAGCCGTCACATGAGCTAACTGGGGTGATGCTGGGAACAAAGTTATTGCTCTGTTGACTGCTGCACATTGGTGTTGGAGTGCTTTGAGCTCATCGTTAGAGCTCAGACTGAATGCTCTATTCCCACAGCACACTGGACAGCCTTGATACTTTGCAGAGAGCTTGTGAAGAGTTAATCTCAGTAAATATTTTATGCAGGGCGTTTTTGTGTTTGATTACCCAGCTTGCTCCTATGCATACGCAGCCTGGAAGAACAAGGAGGACAAACTCTGCCCTCCCTTTGCCGCTCATTCGATGCACTCATCCATGCAGCCGCCCTCCTTCGCTTTCCCTCACCCCGTCGCTCTCCGCTCTGCCCATTAACTTCAATTAATGTGATGGTTCATCAGTGGTGGAGGACTCTGTCACGGGGCCGTACCCCACTACTTATCTGATTACTCTTAATGGGAGAAAATACGATAAACAAATTCAATTATCCCTGACCTATTTCCAATGGTGGGGACAGGATTATTATTCATGTCATCTCTGAAGTATGAATATGAAGAGAACTAATTACCTTGGTGTCACGTTATGGATGGACAGGGTATGTAAATATATTCCAGATTCATGGTGATGAACTACTGTGCATTGTAAAGGCCAGAGAGGGAGTGAGTGATACTGAAGATGAACACCCCCTGTTGTGTCCTCAGTGGCCATCAATTCTTCACAGAGAGCGGCCTTCATCCGCCTGTATTGATGACAGGAGTGCTGGCACCGTGGATTCCTCCAGCAACCACACAAATGATGAAGACAGATGGATATAGATTTAATTAAATCCAGACCTGACTATATGAAGATTGAAGGAGGTAATTGAAGATGAATGCACGCTATGCCCTTGTTCACACAGACATGTTTTGCAGCAAATAAAGAAGGAGCTACATGTAATGCTCAAATTTAAATGGATTTCATCCTTAAATTAAGTGGTTGCTGCACAGGGTTCTTGTTCAAATCAATGAACTTACTAATATTCATGATAATCCCATGCTAACTTGACAACAGAGATGTGCATCACTGACATGGAAGCCATTTTTTCTATTATGTGAAAAAATAAGGAATGAGTTTATTTTCTGTTGTTGTAGTATTAAATCTGCATTCTTTATTTTCTAAAATATGAACAATGACATTAAATGATCATGTGAAAGGAGAAAATGATAAGAAAATATCACCAGACTCTGTGGCCTGCAAACGCTTCCCCGTGTGTGACCAATAAAGTTTCTCTGAACTCAAATTCTACATGTCAACCCCTTTTCCAGTCACAGCAGGCAAAAAAAGCAGACACACCCCACGGCTCATTACCTGCCCAAGCACTACAGAACAACTAGCTGGTGAACATTTAGCAGCTGAAGAGCCAGATGTTTTTCTTTCTTGGTGGAGGCCAAACAAGAGCTAAAAAAAAGAGAGAATACTAGATTAACTCATTCCTCAGGTGGCAGACACACCAGTGTGTAAATAATCAACTCTTTTCTGAGAGACAAGTGAAAATTGGACTTCCAGGTGTGCACAAACATGACTCAAAGTGAATAAGAATGTTTAAAGAAAGAATGTTGTTGAAAGAATGTTCCACATGCTTTCAGCTTCAGTAAAACAAGTAAAACTGCACTGGACGTGTGTTTATTAACAGTACATCAGATTAGTTCAGTACATTAGCATTAGCAGCTGCTCAGTATTAAGACGACTTTAAGACTCTTTGCAGTGGTACAGTAGATGATTTGTTCAGAATCATATGTGGCTTTCCTCGTCCTGGCATCACGTCTGTGGAATAGCATGGGCTCCCTCTGTTGGCTGCCGGCCGGCCTGTGCTCTTGTGGTGATAGAGGAGATGTGGGGCCAGTGTGACTGTCACTGGAGATAAATGGGGGTCCAGAAATGTTAGGGCCACTGTTCCTGCTCTGTTCCAAAAAAGAAAAAAAACACATCTTCAGAGATGAAGAAATTCACTTGATTTAACCTCCGCTGAGAACCAGTGACTGCTATTCTGAGGCCATGTGCTTTCTTATATTGAGCTGCTGACTGCTGGTGTTTAAACCCTTGTGTGCCTGCCTCTCTTTTACTTTTCTCTTACACACTCTTCCCTCTCTGGCTTTCTGTTTGTGTGTCCATATGTGTGAGAGTGTGTGTAAATTTCTCTCTCTGTCTCTGAATACGCTGCTGCTTGTGTCTCAGAGAGTTCACTGACTCTAAAGGATCGATGAAGGGAGGAGATTCAGAGCCAATTATCTTCAGCTTAATGGTCCCTAGGGTGCAGGGGTGAGCAACAACAAAACGCCTTCAAGAGACATCAATTCTGGACAAGCCAGCTCCTCCATCTCTGCACTGCCACAGTGTGGGCATCAACTCCCAGCTCTCTGGAGGAGAATGAAGCACACACTCAGACACACATGCAGTCATGGACACATACACACACTCACAACAGCAACAGCAGCTGGAAAGTGTAGAGTCGGAGCGTCGCTACACCACAGTGACAGGGGATGCTTCATATAACTATCAGCACTGAACCAGGAAAGCTGCTTGATGGCAAACAGATGCAGGAAAGAAAATCTGCTTTCAAATAAAAAAAGAACAATAAATACAGTTACATTCTTTAGTTTCTCATTTTCTTTGCAAATCAGTTACAGGCTGCTGTTGGTTCTCATTCACTTTGGCGTGGCATTAAAATCAACTTAACACCTGCTCAAGGTACTATATAATATAATCCACCACAGTGAACATCTGGTCCACCTTACATATTTTTTCTCTCTCAGTTATTTTAGCATTGTATGACATACAGTCACATGCAAGTGGTAATTGTTTTGGAAACACTTTTCTGGTGGTGCATTCATGTGCTTGTGGGAATCTCTGACACCTGGACTACAGTATGTATCATACAAAAATAATTAAATCCATACTTCCTTTCCAGGAAATGCATCTTTGTTCTGTGTTTTAAAGCTTAAATAATCAATTAATCTGCCACTTTTTTCTTCAAATTTTCAAGCAAAATCCCTCAAAATACTTATTTTCAGATGTGGGAATTTGTCTTAATTTGATAATAAAGAAGATGAAGATGTCAACTTTGGCAATGCGATGGGCATTATTTTTTGACATTTTGTAAACCAAACAGAAACATAAAATCAGGAATATAACAGCAAAAATGGTTGCAGTTTGATTAACTAACAATATACCTTGTAAATGCAATGCAGCTGACTTTTACATTTCAGATGATGGAGAGCCCTAAATGCACCTGAATTTACCAACATAGAGGAATTTTTTAAACAGTTACTGATGTTAACTTCATTATCACACACTGATAAAATAACTTAAATAACTTAAAAATAACTTAATAACAAAAGAATTAAATCAATCTGTTGTTCACTGTGATGGATTTCCACCATGTTTTAATGTACAAATCCATCAGAAACCACTTGAACAAAAAAAAAAGAAACTGTGGATAAGGTATTTTTATTGCTCTCATGCTCTTAGCATTTCTACACATATTATGGTCTGGAGTTAAAAACAACAGCAGTCTTCAGATGACAATCAAAGGACTTTTTTCTAGAGCTGACATTTTCATCATATATGGACAAGTCTATGAACTTATGGTCTGTATCTTGGGTAACAGCAGCACTTTCACCATCCTCACATCCATGAGGTGCAGCACGTACGTGCACTGCCAGATATTAACCCAAACTCCTCCCTGAGGGCTTTAGCTGTCCTAAAACATCTAAGAGAAAAATCACTATCATTTTGTATGGCTCAAAGAGATTGCCTATCATATAAATGTAAACATCGACTGTTTTAATTGTTTGAACATATTGCAGATGTGTGCTATCTCATTAAGAATTGTGTACCCATTTTCCTTTTTTAGCTCCTGATTTGGCAAAGAAAACCCATTCTTTTATGGCAAAGCACTTACAGAGGATGGGCTTGTGACTTGTCAGCAAAATCCTCTTACCTCTTCTGATGTCTGCCAAAAGGCATTGTGGGAGATGTAGGAAACCACTAACTTAAGCAGCCGAGACAGGTTGAAAGTGTATGTGATCACTAAAAAGTAAAGTGATGGTTTGTAACAGTGTAAGAGTATCAGTGGGGGATTTTTCCTTTAAAGCTCTTCTCAGAATCTCCCTGCATACATCCCATTTATCTGCACTTTACCTTCATCGTTTGACTGGAATAAAACACAGCTGCTTATTCTGATAATCATCTTAAAAGATTGGGGAGGTGAAGAGCCTGCTGGGCTCGGAACCATCTCCTTTCCCAGGTTGCCGTGCAGCGGGATGCCAGGTTGTTTAAAGCAGTCCCACTGGGCATCTCAGAGGCGGCGTTCAGTGAGGCGCCGCCGGCGACACTTTCCCCCAACAGCTTAGTGCTCATCAACTATTTAGATTTGCACTTAACGCTCCTGGGGAAGCTAACGTCTAGCTGCTGGCGGGCAGACAGAGAAGAAACGCTCCTCAACATAATTGTGAGGAGAAAAGAATTATTCTCAGGGATTCTCAGCACCCTGCATGGCCAAAATCAAGCCTGATTAAAAACCTATGTGGTGGTGGCCAGGATAGTTTCTTTTGCAGGAGAATGGAGGGGAGAAAGGGGATTGGTTGTAGTCCCATGGGTGCCCTCCCCCAATCCCTACCCCCACCCTGTAGTCTGCCTGTAAGTCAGTCCCCAGGCACAGTGCTATGAGGTTTCTTCCTCTTCTAGAAGACAGCATCCCTCTCCTGTACAGACACATCCCTCTCTGTCTGTCTCCTCACATCCCTCTCATCCCTCTCTCTCTCTCTCTCACCCAGGCTCTCAGACCCCCCCTCACCCCATTCTCCAACACCCTTACCACCACCCCCCGACACACACACACCACCACACACCACCTCCTCCTCCTCCTCCTCAGTCCTTCCATCTCCATCGCATCCCCAGACTCCCACAAGCAACTCCATGAGGGGTCGCATGATGAATGAGCAGACAGCCAGCAGGACCTCTGTGTGTATTTGTGTGTGTGTGTAGGGTGAGTATGCACGCTGCGTTGTGTGTGTGTGCGCTGGTCAGAGAGTGATGACCACAACTGCCAGAGTGATCACAGTGGGATTCATTACGGCGACAGACAGGGCCGCCTCTAAAACACTGACTGTGTGTGTGCGTGTGTGCGCGCATGTCTTGACAGGCCCTCCACTAAAATGGCGTCTAAGGATTACACACTGACTGGAATGAAATAAACAGTGCTGCGTGTGTGTGTGCAGGTTTGATAAATTATTTACATCATTGAGAAAGCAGCGTCGACACTGTTTATGCCTGCACCTGCTCTTCTCAGTGCTTAAAAGATGATTTATGTGTTATGGTCACATTGGATTTCAGCAACTATTGGTCCGGTGTCTTTTGGGACATAAAGTGGTGGTTACAAAGTGCCGTGGGCTCGTTTGGGAGGCGGCACAGCGAGAGAAGAGCAGCATCATATAACTGGACCAGGCAAACTCCTGTCCAGAGAGCTGTTACAGCAGTTTGTTTGCTTTTACACTCAAATGAGTTATGGACACACTAAGGGAGGGAAGGCTGGCAATGCTCGCCATGAATCTTGCAGTGTAAGAAGCTATCATCAGGATAGGTTGACACTACTGGAAGTTAAAGCCCCCGCTAATGCCCAACTTAGGAAAAGAGAAAAATCAGGCAACTCTGTACACAGCATCTGAAAACTTATAAGCACTGCACAGGGAGAGGAAAGAAAGTGCACATGTAAAATCCATTTGTGAGGTTTCTTTGGAAGTGTCTGTGCTGCTTTATTGGGAGGCATGCAGATAAAAAGGTAATATTTCAGTTTCTAACGCTAAGTTTTTTTTTTACTTTTTAATGTTAGGTCATTGATGTGTGATCTGTTCTCAGCTTTTATACTGGAAAAGCAGAATGCTGAATATTGATGGTGCACACGTACATTTTGTTTAATTAGTTCACTATTTTCAGAGCCAATTCACCCTCACCCTCATACAAATTATAACTTTCTCCTTCTGGTATCTTTCTGTATAGACATTTGTTTTGTTTCAAGATATTTGTCTCTGAAATTTCTGCCTCCACCCCAGTACAGATGAGGTAAATGGAATTCCATTTGTTGTGTTCATAGTATTAAAATTGACAATGATAAAATATTTTTCTTTATCCATCATGGGGAATGTGATGTCTGTTTTCACAATTGTAAACCTTAGGTTAACGCTTTAGGTGCAAGCACAGATTGATTTGCATTGCACTGATCACAAACAAGCAGACAGGATGGTCACTGTGATGATTGACTCTCTGTAAGTGTAAATGTACTTTGACTAGAAATGAACATTTATCAGTAGATGCCTGGAATGTAGACATACTAAATACTAAATAAAAAATTCACTAATTATAAAAAACGACAGTGTGTGTGTGTTCATGGTAATAAAGGACCACCGAGTGCAGTGGTAACTGATGTGTTTTTTATACTTTCTCTGACATCAGTGGCACGGAGGAAGAAGACACATCAGACTTTAGATACAAATAGTTCTCGTTGGTAAAATAGATTCATTGTTGGAAAAAGGGAATTGTTATATGACATTATTAAAAGCAGGGTCCTTTACTTTGTGGGATTGCCCACCTATACAAGTTCTTGCTCAGTTGCTGTCTGATACAATTGGTACCAAAGTCAAAGGATTTGTTTCCATGTTTCCCACCTGTCTTGACATTTTTCCACCTGTCTTGACATTTTTTCCACTAACTGACTCTGCAAGACAAACAACATTAGATTCAGTTTCCAAATGACACAATGATAACAACACTATAGCAGTTCTTCTGACAGAAGAGACCTTTTCAGATTGGTATAATATTTGAGACACCCCATGTGTTTATTATGTAACTCAGACAAAAGCTTTCATGGGGGATCCAGAAAAATGTAAATTAGTCTTTTCTGCCTACTTTTCCAGATTCGTGTACGAACCACAGTTTTGCTTTACATGCTCAATTACTTGAACTTTTACTCACATCAATACATATCGCATCACAATGCCTGCATTCATACTAATTTTCCTCCAAAGTTGCACTAGCATTGCTCTGCTGTAACTAGCAGAACGTGGAACGCAACTTGTCTGGAGTGTCTTAGCTTCAGATTGCATCATTTTCCCTGTAGTATCTCCCAACATGTCCCAGATATCAGTCTCCTGCTGTAGACAGGGGTGTCACAGCCGGATTTACATACAGCCTCAACAACACAGACACCCGGCGGTACCACAACGCCACATACCAGCTCAATATTTCATAGCCGTATGAAATATGCCTGAATGTGTGCACGGCATCTGCCATCTTTGGGGCTTTGCAGTCCCCAGGAGGCCCGTTTGATCTGTAATTGGGAAGTGTGCTGAATTAATCAGCAGTTTATCCGCTTTTTAATTGAAATAACACTTTCAAAAAACAGTGATAACACAGAGAACAGCACAACTGATCCTTCCCCTATTGTCTTTTGCCTAATGTCAATGCTCACTGGTAGCCCGCTGAGATTCAGGGATAAATTGAAATGGTGACAGGAATCAGAAAGAGCTAATAAAAGAGAAATATCTTTACTGTGTAGACAAAATATTGTCTGAATGCTCCATGGAGAATTCATCTGATTGTTTGATTTGTATTTTTTTTTAATGTTCTGTTGTGTTTTGTTGTTTTTCATCGTATTCCTCCTCAGTTAGGAGGGGTAAATATTGAGCAACATTTAAATTATACAGGATTATGTAATCCGTAAAGTATATTTTGCACTGTATTCCAGATGAAGTAAAATGTCCCTCATTACTACTTGCAGGTTAATGGCTTATTTTTTTTTAATCTTTTTATTCATTTAACGGTCACATCAGTGTTATTATTTAAATCTGCAGTAATCAGTACTGCTTATATTAAAAATGGATCACATATCTATGGGTAATGTGAAAGGGGACGCTCATGAAGTGTGTTTGCTTACACTTGTTTTATAAACATTTTCAATTCAATTACAAAAAAAAGCTGAGTGGAAATGTCGCTCATTTGAAAAAATAGAAGTTCAAGTCTGGAAAAGGTTTTACACTTTAGATGTTTAGATGGAAAGGTTGGTGTATCAATACAGTAACAGAAGGGAAGATAGCAGCAGATGAAAACAGCAGTAAATCAAACCATTGCATGAAACTAACTGAAACATCATATTTACATCATGTCTTCTACAGGGTTATTTATTATTTCTGCTTTGACTGAAACTCTTTTAATTACATCATCTTATTGTGTCCTCTTTTTCTGCAATGATTTAATGGCACCCAACTATAGAGTCAGTTCCACCAGCTGTTTGTCCTGATGCATCCAACTCTTTGAGAGATTATGTCCATTATAATATTAACAATATCTGCTGCATAACAGTTGATAGAAATGCACATTAATTCACATTTTCATTTCACATTCACATTTTGCCAGTTCTCAGAATTTGTACATTTGAATGGAAACCTGACTGTCTTTGTTTCAGATGCTTTAGCTAATGGTTTTGGAGTTATTTAAACATTTCAAGAATTTATTGTCATTACACGACAATTTACATCAACAATCATGCTAAAAAAATATTAACAAGAATAGAGACACTCAACAAAAAAAATAGATTAAGAAATGAAAATATAAAATAAAATTTAAAGTAAATAATATACTAGAGTCATAAAATAAATAAAGATCTTAAAATATATATACTATATACAACTATATATATGTATATATATAGTTGTATATAGTATATATATATGTGTGTGTGTGTGTGTAGTGCTGGGTGGGTTTTGCCATGTCAGGCCCAAAGGTCCCCTGCCCTGAGAAGCTGCCTGGCTGTTGTCCCACCATGCACAGCTCCAAGCCCCTGGCAGGTGAACTCGTAGTCTTGGCCATTCTCTGCATTGCAGATGCCCTGTAAGCTGGGCTACAGCACAGCCCACATAACACAATATGATTGACTCAACAGTGAAATGTTGTCAGTCCAAAGTACTGAATCTACACTGATGCCTGGTATCATCAAAATTGAAAGAACTTGTGTAAATAAATGACACTGAGTCAGCATTGATTCACCATTTATTTAAAAGGGTGACTGAGACTGAATTTTAGTTGATTTTGATATATTGAAAAAATGTTACACTAATTAAAGTTGCAATATCAAAGTTTTCATTTCTGCTGTCTCCACCCTGCACCCGCGTTTTTTGATTTCACATCCCAAGTTTTTCTCAGCATAAAAGAGGCTGTATCAAATTTGACATTAGTTTGATGGAACTTGAGCTGAAGCTCTGGTTGGTCCTAGTGAGAGTGAGAACATATTTAATATCAGCCATGCTATTGGATAACATTTGTTTGTTTGTTTGTTTTAGCAAATACAACCACATTACAATAGTGAATAACTAACCATTTACAACATTGGGCAGCCTGCAAGGACAGCAGGTAATGGCATGGGTTTAAATGTTTGCAATAAAAAAAAATCTACCAACCAGCACATTGCCAGATAAGTTGAAAATTCTGAAATTCTGATCTGCTTATGCATTTGTTTTCTGTTTGTTTTGTTTTGTTTGTTTGTTTGCTTTGTTTTGTTTTTACTGAGCTTGATCCCCATCAGATCACTGTCGAATATAACAACTATTACAATCTATGGACTAATGGATCCTCAAAATAATAATGCAGATATAAGTTTACCTATTATTTTTACTTTTTTTTTCGGTCTATAAATCAATGTTTATTTAACAGCCTATGCTATCTGAGTATCTAGTTGCTGTGCCAGGCCCAGAACCAATGCTCTTAATCAACCTATGGGAAATGTATCATTGTATGTTGTCTAACTGCCTTGCATAGAGCCTGTACAGTATGTAAACTGTATTTTTTACTATTGCATGATGCGCAGGTGCTACATGTCTGACTAATCAGTATATTTAATATTAACAATGGATAAAATAACTTGTAGTTAAAAAAAAACCTTAAGAGAATTATTACAAACTCTGTATCTCTTAGGAACTTTTTTGCTTATTTTAGCTAATTGTTTTGTTTTCTAGCTCACAAACTTTCAGGTGTCAAGAAAACTTCACTATACCCACTTCATGCTCCCCACCAAACAGCAGATAGACAAAGTATAGTTTTGTATGTGTTCCAAGGCACATTTAACCGTTATCTTAGAAAACCTAATTTAAATATAAATTTAAAAAATCTAAATTTAAATCAAATGTAATGTCATCTATTTTTTTGTTGAGTTCTCAAAGGAGAGCAAATGTTGGATTTATTAATCAGGTGGCAATAACTCTAAATGAATGCTAATGCTAATGCTGGATGTGTAAATTGGCAATTATAATGTCATAAGATAATTATAATATATGAGTTGTGTTTTTAGCTAGTTCCACTGCTGCCAAGTGTCCAGAAATCTAATGATATAGCTTACATGCACATACATGTAATAAGCTGTGATGTACTTAACTGTGATTGTCCTTTTAGTATTACAGTCATTAGTTACAGGAACACACATCCTACAGGTGACTGATGTCATATTGCAATGGGTCATTCAACGTATAACAGTATGAATTGATGCTTGTTTAGGTCATATCAGTGGTTAGTAGGTTTAGCTGTGTGTTGTACTCAAATATTTGTCAGTATTACATCTCTGCATATTGTATGTATGCAGTCAGATAGCATGTCAGATAGCATGCTGTCTTTGTGCTGTACAGGGTCATAGGCCAATTTAAATAAAGTAGAAAGTATCCATATGCTGTCAGTATAGCACAGAAAAGGTTGTTCTCTGTTGCCTGTGTTTTTGCTATTATGCTGTTATTTATAGGGATTGCACCGACTGTTAAACAAAAGCGTGGAGGTGCCCCCCCCCCCCCCCCCCCCTCACTCTTTTGACATCAGCCATAGCGGAGGTGATATAATAAATTGTTGCAGTGTTGCAGTGGAGATCAATGTCTGTGGGAAGAGGCGAGGGAGGAAGAGAGCAAGTCTCATTGTTCCTGCTCTCTGTGTTTCGGCTCTTTAAGGCAGATCCTCGGCTGCCTGTATGACGGATGGCGACCATTCTGGAGTGGCCGTTTGGTACTTGGCATCACGGTGGACCGGGAGCCCGGGGGCGTCAGGTCGGAGATGCCGGCTATCCCTAGCGCTCTCCAGACGGGGCCCTTAGGGGCCTCCGCTCTGCCTAGATGGAAAGGAGGCGCCATAAATCAGCCCATCTGGGGGGCTATACTCTGCCTCGCCATCCATCTCAGCCCCCACTCCCTGATGGGAAAGACGGGGCAAGAGGGGTTGGGAGGCAGAGAGTATATACCTGGGGAGAGGGAGGAGGAGCTGCAGGGAGGCAGGGCAGGGGTCTCTACTAGCCCAATGATCCAGTAACCCAGGGGCCAGGATACGCCGTGAAGAGAGGAACCACCAGAGAGGCCACACCAAGTCAGGAGCAGCTACTGTACATCAGCAGACTGAAACAGGCCTTATTTAGTGTGGAACACAGCTTTAAGGATAATCCCCGTTAATTACAACATCTCACCTTAATTACATCGTATTATCATAGTTTTCAGCTATTCCAATTAGTAAAAATATAATTGTAAGCAGCAAGTTAATTGCTGAGCTTTGGAAACACATTGACATGGCTAATTATTCAATTTAGTGTTATCAGCGATAAAAAGTCAAATCCCTCTTTAATTATGTCCTTACTGTAACCCAGTAGACTGCTGGTGCTCCAGATGTTGTTCATGGCAGCGGTGAAGAGAGCTGTTCAAACTGTATTCAAGCTTTCCTGTCACTGCACCGTCACACTGATACATCTCTCTACTCAGAGCTATTATAAACACTGTACAACACAAGAGGAAATTGCAACCCTGTGAAAGTAAGATTTGTCTATTTTCAGTTCATTTGTTGTGAAAAATTTGATGAGGTAAACTCACCTGCCTGTCAGACTTATTTTGTCTACTTTTGATACCTCATTATTAGATAGCAGATTGAAAGTTTCTAGTTAGATGAAATAAATTAAGTCCCCTCTAATACCCTAATATAAGATAACAAGAGCAGATGCAGAAAAGGTTGCGGAATAAGTCAGAAACTTATATAAAATAGAGAAAAATATGTAACAGTGATGTTTTTTATGTGAAACCAAGCAGTATTGAGCACAACAGTCAAGAGTAGTGACTGAGGGTTGGTTTGTGCTGTGGGTTAATTACTCTTCTTGCAGGGAAAGAGGTTTGTTAGCTTTTGTTAAAGCTAAAGTAAAACAAATATTTCAGTATGAAAAATGAAATGAAAAAGAAGAAAAGTAAATTGTAGAACAGTGTTGTAATATGTGCAGTGCTGTCTGGCTAATATAGTTTTATTTGTGTATTAGGTGAATATATGAAATTAAATATATGAAATATCCCTCCATCTCAGCCTGCTGCTCAGATAGTTGGCTTGGCTTCCCAGTTTAGGGGCCAATGGGCAGAGCAGGTAAAGACAACATCTATTTAAGTGGCTACCTTTCCAACCTCCTGCTGCTCTCCTCCTCTCAGACCTCCACCAGCCAGTTTGGTTAAGCTTTTGTGCTTTGATCAACCCGGAGTCTGTTGTGAAGAGCGAGTTTTTATAAGCCTGACTGTGCACCGGTTGTGATTTTTTTTGAGAAAGTGTCCACCAACACCCTGGTCATAATACTGGAAAAACTGTAGGCTTTCATCAGTGGGCCAAAGGCTCAGTCACCACTGTGCTGCATTATTCACTGATAGATAGTGACTTTAAGTACAAGTAGGTAACTTATTTAAAAATAAGTTTTTAGTCATATTACATCACAGACTGAAAGTTGAATTTGTTCACTCTCCTCTGAATCCTGCCAACTGTATCTTTAATGCTTAAATCTGCATTTGGCTACCATTGATTTGGGGGAAGCTGTAAACACAACATTGGCATTTTATCATCTTGTAAACTTGTTAGCAGTTTCCTATTTATACATCCAGCAGTTACAGAGCATCATTTGGACTCTAATCTTAATCCAAATCTTAATTTCTCCTTAGCCGAGGGATTTACTTAAGGGTGTTGCATAGAATCCCTGAAAAGGTTTCCGTAATTAAGGAAAACATTTACCGCACTGAATGAGATTTTTTAGCACTAAAATTTTACAGTTTCCAATGGCACTTGTAATCCCACTGATTGAACATTGATTTTTTTTCTGTTAACAAATCAATCTGCATATTGTATGAGCACTACTAGTAAGATGATGGTTGCTAACTTTGTTTACCCCGTCATGGGTGGTGAGAAGTTAGTATACAGAATCAGAATCATCAGAATCAGAATACTTCATTTGTCCCAGGGGGAAATTTGGTAAGATACAGAAGATTCATCAAAGCATTCTCATTATAAACAGCTGCCTCTTTCTGCCTCAAGTGACACTGATGAGAGCCATGAGACTGAATAAAAACAGTGCTGTCCATAAAACCAAAACAGTGAGCTGAAACGTGCTAAAACATTATCTGTATTAGTGAGCAGAGCTCCAGAGTTGGTGATAATTCTCTGTGGGCTGTCACTACCAGCGACCCCTGTCACACAGTCATTTGATGCATTGTCGTGAATATTAAAGAATATTGATTAGAGCAGCTTTCAGGATTTTTCAGCAGTCTAGCATAGCTTTTGTAAGATCAGATCTGAGGGTAAAAAATACTGGGAAGTCCCAAATGTAAAGCTTACAAGCTTACAAGTACTCTTTCAGTCATCACTACTCACCTAACGCTTACATGTTTTGAACTTCGCACTTAAAGGTCTACTGGCAATGTGAGCAGCATTAAACTTAAGCATGTATCCAGATCTGTGGCTTCTTACCTGACATTAAAAAATCTAATTGAAATGTTATATGTAGTGTAACTACTGTACAACCACTGATACTGCTTGTTACTGAGGTCTGGGAGGGTGGGAGTGAGAGCATGAGTACATATCAAAGGGGAACAAGACGAAGCTCAGACTGATTTTGATTGTATGAGCGGGAGTTGGTGTGTGCGAGCATTCATGTGTATGTTTCTATGTATGTGTGTGTGTGTGCCTGTGGCGGTAGCAGGGGTCGAGGAGTGAAGGCTTTTGCTCCATATCTTCAAACGACGGCTTGGTTCTATGTAGCAGGGCGCTGCAGACGGTGGCAGCGCCGGGGGCTGCCGGGGTGGCTGAGAGGAGTCACACTGCCTCAAAAAAACAAGACACAACTGCAGGGCAGAGCATCTGATCCAAGCACGCGCCTCCACCCTCCAACCACCGCAACAAGGAGGGAAGAGGGGGGGCAGAGGGTGACTTCTCCATTCGCCGCTGCCTAACTCTCTAGTCAGTGCAAACAAGAGAAAAGAACTGAAGAAGTTACCATTACAGCCCGTCATGCAGCTTAAACACCCTACTCCATCTCCCTCCATCTCTCCTCCTGGGAAGGGAGAAGCAGAAAATGTGCCAAAAGCTAGAGAATAAACCGAAAAAGATACATTTTATTAAAAAAGTGTTCACACAGCATGAGTAAGTGTAGTGCTGTTAAGTTTGAATCTTTAAAATCTTTATAGTAGTATTTGAAAATAGCAGTGGAAATAGTAATAGTCTGAGTAGTTCTAGGTGAGGTTCTAATAGTAGCAGACATATAGAATCAGAGACTGAAGAAGTACCACAGTAATAATATCTGAGATAGCAGAGATAGCAGTAATAGTGGAATTATTAGAGCAATGATGAAAGTCGTATTGACTGTGACGTAAAAGTAATAGTGTGTGGTAGTAGCCATGGTAATGGAAGCAGGAGAAGCAGTATTAGTACGTGTGGAAAGTTCAAGGTACATTTACTCAAGTCTCCTAACAATGTACAGTCTTGTATTTGTCTGGCAGCTGCTTTACTTGTTATTTGAGTCCAAAGTAAGTTTCAAGTCTTGGTTATAAATTTCTAAACATTTTTTTAAAAATCCCAAATAAGATATTATGCAGCTTTCACCAGATCTAATGTAATTTAGATGTTTTTAACAGAGCAAAAATGGTGATGAATGAATGTATAGAAATAGTGATTTTTTTTATGTACATCTGTTCTCTGAGTTGATTCACTTATTATAACTTGAGTAGGACTGAGTCCTTCTATTCCTGTGGAGTCTGAAATCATTGCTGGTAAAGTCAAAGTCAAGTCACTGGTCTTTCAGGATTTTGTCTCTTTGTCTTTTATAAATCGTTGAGTTCAGAGGTTTCATCTACATGTCACCTCTTGATTCAGCAAATGGAGCTTGCTCACTCACCCGTGTATAGTTACATGATAACTAGTGGTCACATATTGGGAGAGAACTCTAACTGCTGTCTCTGATCAAAGACGGTCTCTGGTATCAGAATGAATGTCCTCCATGATATTTCTCCATTCAGCCACTGATTTCTGGTCGATGGCCTTTGGACTTTGGCAGATACTGTGAGTTGTTTTGGTCAGGTGTTCACAGACAGCTGATGTTGTCTGTTTCTGGTTATTCAGCCTCTTGTTCAAGATCTTTAGCATTTCATCAAGGTAGTTTTCCCCACAGCTCTGACATGACATGCCACAGTCATCCTCTAGTCATCCTCTCTACAGTGAACCAGCAGAGGTCTTTGGGTGTAGAATATGAGCAAATGTCCACACTTATGTCCTCATTACGGCACTTTAATTGCAGTTGGAATTCGTAGGCCTTGTCCTCATTCAAGATCCTTGTTGCCTGAGGGTTGAAGCTCTTGCACTTTACAATGGTGAAGAACCACCGTTGGTCACCGTTCACCTGCTTCTCTCATGCTCCCTAGCAACAGCATGAAAAGAAAGCAGGACTGCATCCTCACCCAGTCCACCAATAATCAGAATCAGAATGAGCTTTATTGGCCAGGTATGGGTGTGTGGAATTTGACTCTGTTTTTTTTTTTTTGCATTAAACTCTAGTACTTAGAAGGTCAAGAAAATAGAAATTGATATAGAACATAACTTACATAACATAACATAACTTAAAATTTGACTATGGAGTGCAATCGAGAGTGCAATGATGTATTTGTATGGCTGATGTACAGATAGCTTATATACAGAAAATTTTATGTACAGTAGTCGTTATATACAGCATATACAGTGTGTATACAGCATATAGAGTATGTGTTCAAATATATATTTATTGTTTATAGAAATGTTATATTGGTGAGGTCAATGGATGTTTATGATTCAGGGATTGTTCCTGACACTCTGTAACTGGTGTCAAATGTTCATCAGAGTGACAGCCTGAGGAAAGAAAGTGTTCTTGTGTCTGGATGTTTTGGTGTACAGAGCTCTGTAGCGCCTGCTGGAGGGGAGGAGGTGTGATAGGTGATGTGATGTTACCTGCCCGTTTCCTGACACTGGACACGTTCAAGTCCTGAATGGAGGGTGGGCTGGCACTGATGATTTTTTTCTGCAGTTCTGACTGTCCATTGTAGTCTGTTCCTGTCCTGTTTGGTGGCTGATCCAAACCACACAGTGATGGATGTGCAGAGGACAGACTGAATGATGGCGGTGTAAAACTGGATCAGCAGCTCCTGAGGCAGGCCTTCTTCCTGATGGCATCAATGTTGGACTCCCACCTCAGGTCCTGGGAGATTGTGGAACCCAGGAAAGTTTCCACAGCAGACACCGTGTTGTTCAGAATGGAAAGGGGGGGCAGTGTTGGGGGGCTGACAGTCCACTGTCATCTCCACAGTTTTGAGCATGTTCAGCTCCAGGTTGTTCTGACCACAACAGAAGGCCAGCTGTTCCACTTCCTGTCTGTACGCAGACTCATCACCGTCCCGGATGAGGCTGATGACAGTTGTGTCGTCTGCAAACTTTAAGAGTTTAACATTTGGGTCTAGCTAGGTGATGGCCCCTGCAGTGTGGAGGGATGGTCTCCTGTAGTTGATAATGGTCTCCAGGCTCCTCCACACTGACGCTGGATTGCTTACTGAAAAGTTGTTTTTCAGCTTCTCGGTGTAGCTCCTCTTACTCCTTACTCTGATCTTCTTAGTCAGTGTGTTCCTGGTCTGGTTGTACAGGATCCTGTCCCCACTTCTGTAAGCCTCCTCCTTGGCCTGACGAAGCTGCCTGAGCTTTGGTGAAAACCAGGGTTTGTTGTTGTTGTAGGTGAGGAAGGTTTTTGTTGGTACACACATCTCCTCACAGAAACACAGTGTTGGTCTGTTCATGCAGGTCAGTGGTTGCAGCATCAAAAACACTCCAATTCAGTGCAGTCAAAGCAGGCCTGCTGTAATTCCAGCTTTGCCTCAGTGGTCCATCATCTCTTCACGGTCTTGACCACAAGCTTAGCAGATTTTAGTTTCTGCCTGATGAGATGAACCAGACAGTGATCAGAGAGTCCCAATGCTGCCCGGGGAACTGTAGCGATAGGCGTTCCTTTAAAGTTGTGTAGCAGTGGTCCAGGATGTTTGTGTCCCTGGTGGGACACTTGATGTGCTGTCTGTAGTTTGGTCAGTTCGTGGCTGAGGTTTGCTCTGTTGAAGTCCCCCAGTACAATGAGCACTGAGTCTGGATGTTGTTGCTCCACGTTCCTTATCTGGTCGGCCAGCTGTTGTAAGGCCTCAGTAACACAGGCCTGAGGATGGATGTAGACTCCCACCAGAATGAACGAGGAGAACTCCCGCAGCGAATAAAAAGGTTTACAGTTTATAAAAAGAGTTTCTAAATGAGGGCTGCATGACTTCTTCAGCACTGTGACATCCATACACCAACCTTCGTTCACGTAAAAGCAGATTCTGCCTCCCCTCATTTTCCCGGACAGCTCTGTGCGGTCTGCCCGTATCAGGTGGAAGCCCGGGAGATGGAGTGAGCTGTCTGGGATGTGCTCACCAAGATCTACAAAAGTCCATGTTTTTCCTGTTGAGGAGCAGCAGTTCATCCATCTTGTTGGCCAAAGAGCGGACATTCGCCAGGTGAATCGATGGGAGCGCAGTTCGCAGTCCCCCAAGCGCAGTCCCCCTGCCGAGCGCTCCGGTGCATTTCCCACGACGGCGTCTCCGGCTAATCCCATAGAGAGCTGCTGCTCCTCCGACCAAAATCTCCATAAAACTTTATAGTTTGAAGAAAACCAGTAAAAAAGTTTTACAAGCTGATGAGCCGATATTTAAGACTTTCTCCCTGGTAAATGTGACCAGTGAGGGGGAGCAGAAAACGAAGTAAAAACACAAAAACACAAAAGGTACGAGAGAGCGCAGTACCGAGGCTGCCATCCGCAGCGCCATCTTGTTTATAAATAGCATATCCACGTGGCTTTAATCCTTCCACGTTTGTTGCTTTGTTGTAGTGGATGCATAGATGGAAGCAGGGGAGGTCAGGGTCATGGTTGTTGCTGGTGTTTGTCCTCTACATCTTTCCCTCAATGTTTAAACCGATGTTAACACTGGAAAACCTTGACAAGCCAAGCAGAAGTGTTGGCAGGACTAGTCCACAAAGCTGTATGTTGACCATTTCCTCATCTTGATGAGCAACTCACAGTCCTATGCCATTACTGTCTGGCACCACTCACAAAAAGCACAACCAGTACCTGCTTTCATTCTTGTCATCCAGTTGATGTCGTCTCATAAAGAAAGCCTTTACTTTTTGTTTGAAATCAACAGGTAATCTTGCTTTTCATCCACTCAAAGGTCATGAGCCCTCTCTTGACCTCATTTCTTAGTTGCCTGCATAGCTTTTCTTGCCTGTATTTATTATTTCAAATTTTTTGAACAAAATATATCATATAATATCATGGGCGACATCATGCTCAATATGACAGCTGATGTTGACTGACTTTACAGGGCCTAGAACATCGGCAAGTTTCAAATAACATGATATAGCATACGGCTATGATGATTTTCAACACTGTAAGTAAGTGACAGTTTATAAGGGTTAATGTGTCTATGTAGTAGCCAGTTGCAGAAGTGCTAATAATCGCGGGGAGGAGCACTGAGAGAAGTCACACTGCTTCAAATGAAGGAGAGACAACTCCTGTCTGATCCGACCACGTACCTTCACCCTCCAACCGGTGCAACAGGGAGGATAGGGTGACTTCGCCACTGCCTTCCTCACTCCAGTGCAAACAAGAGAGAAGAGGTGTAGAATTTACTATTATAGCCCGTCACACATCTTAAACACTCTGCTCCATCTCTCTCCATCTCCTCCTGGGAGTGGAGAAGCAGAAAATGTGCCAAAAGCTAGAGAATAAATAACAGAGCTGGAGAGGGGGGGGGGGTCGCTTCAAATGAATGCTAATTCTACCAGCAACCCCCATCACCACCATCACTGCACACCACCCCAACTTTGTTCACATATTGATGCGTTCTGCAATCAACTTCAATGGCACGAGCCATCTTGTGGGAAGAGAGGGCGATCAAGCCAGGGGATAGAGGAGAGAGAGAGAGAAAGTCAGAGAAAGAGGGGGAAAGTGAAATGGGGGTCCCAGATTATTTCTTCACTCAAGCCCAACCACTGCTTTCATTAGCCCCCCCATTAATTAGCCTCCTTGAGCTCATTTGCAAGTCAATGGCTGTGGCTGTAGGACCGGCGGCTTTGAGCTGCAGCACCCCTGTGATCTCTGGGTCCTCCAGCCCCTCCACCCCTCACACACTGGATGCAAGCCTTCCTGACAATTAGTACAAAAGAGATTCATGCTCCGTATAGCCAATACATTATTCATATTTTCTCCTCACTTAAATAAATCATAATGTTCTTGAGGGTTTTACTTAAACAACATGCTTTCTCTCTCTCTTCCTCTTTCTCTCTCTCTACAGCCTACTGTATTAGCTAGCATCGAAAGGAAACTGGTTTGCAATGACCTTGCCCCATATTCGGGTCACTCCTCCATTCCCTCTTCAACATGATCATCATGGGTCTGAGAAAAGAGGTGCATTTGTCCACTATTCTACCCTCTCATGTCTAAAAGGATAGATCAGACCCCACGTCTATGACTTCTAAGAATTACACGCTTTCAGATTTATCGAAACAGTGTCCTGCTTTTGTTACACAGAGTCGGTTTTGATGCTTCCGACTAATCAGCCTTTTTTTCCCACAGACGCTTGGCTTGAAAGTCCTCCAGCTCCCTCAGAAAACAAGCCATCGTCTGGAGGATCACGGGCCGCGATGCCTCTTATGTCCTCTGCACTGATCTGTTAGCAGTGTTGTGCTGGACCAGCGCAGTCTGGACAGAGAAGAGCAGCTGTCTCAATGATTTAGCAGCCCTTTGTACTATTATTCATCTGACTGGAGGGAGTCAGTGTCCAGCTGAGGGCCTGCATCTTTTATGACCACTTGCAGTCCATTCAGACAAAGGTACTTCCATGGAATAATTTCGGGACCCACAGCACATGCATATTGATGTATAGGGCTGCATATTGATTTTAAACATCTTTATTTTATTGTGAAAAGGAGGAGACTCGTGATGCTAAGATGTGAATTTCTTGGGTTACCTTTCAAATTGCATTTCTTCCTTTTTCCCTCTTGTTGACGTTGATATCATTAGACAGATCCTGTCATATTTCCTGACACACTTGTCATGTTAGTTAATCCATCAATGCCTGTCCAACAGCTGTCTCTTTTAGCTGCAAACTTCACCGCTCATTTGGAAAGTTGCACAGTGCGCTTCAAGGTACATAATCCACCACTTTCTCCCTCAGAAGTTCCTCAGCCTTACTTTGGCTGTTGTATATTTGAGTGTTTTACTCCAGCATTGCGGGGTCTGGGAGATCTGAGGCTTCACGTAGACACAGCTAGCCTGTCACTTGAGACTGGGTAGAAACAGGTACTGCAATTAGCCAGCAGAGAACATGTTTATCTGTCAGCACAGAGACAGGATGGGATGGCTTTGAGGAGAAGGAGGGGGGATCGCACAGCCCCTTTTAACTGTGTACAGGCTATTAGACTATTTCACAGAACTCATTTTCAGATACAAAAAGGGGAATGCCGGTGCTTCCGTTGCCCCCCTTCACCCAATTAGGAGAAGAATCCCCCTTCTTCAGCATTTATTACACCTATTCAGTATTCTGGATGCTGCTATCAGTTTTCCATAACTAGGCTGCACAAAGAGCAAACGCTCCATTTGGTGTGATTTGTTGCCCCGCTTGACCACTTCTTTGTCTCAGCCGGGCTGGCTAAGCGCTGTGGAATGGGGCACCCCTGCTGTTTTATCAAGTCTGCTGAATCCGTAATGAAATAAGTGAGGGTGACAGTGACAGTGGAGGGAGGGGAAGCGGAGGTAAGAGTAACAGACCGCCTTATTTGAATCATTTAAGCAAGATGCAATTACGGCTGCGCCCGGCGTGGAGGAAACAGCCCATTTTAAAGGCAACACAAATCAATGAGCACAGCGATGGTGATGTGTTTGACAGAAGTGCCTGTTAGTGGTATACAACTGCTCTCGAGGATCATTACACACCCTGTAGACAATACATTATCACCAAAAGAGAGGAATGAAAACAGAGCAGTGGGAGGCAAGGAGAGGCCACTGGGCCATCTGTATTATGGCTTTGGACAGTCATTTAGAAATGGGAGATGCTTTTCACATCTTCGAGTACTCTCATATTCTTTTGACGCTTTTGCACACTTTAAGGAATGTAAAAATATAAAAGTGTCAATTTCTTCCATGTGCCCAATGTATGACTGTTAGACTCAGGCTATGATAGGCTTAATTTGGATACCTTGGTGTGACAGAACCATTACAAACATGGAGAAGTTGAGGACCAATCTAAGTTCAAATTCCAAGATCAAATGTGCTTACATGTAAAGTATATTTTTTTAACCAAAATTTGCAACCAATTTAATAAAATATGTCAAACGTTGTGTTTAAAACCTGTTCAAAAATGGTCTTAGTCTCCTGTTTGGCCCATATTGTTGCACCTTCAGTCCACAGTTGTTTCGGATGTTTGGACCTACTACCAGGTCTAGTTTTATTTGAAATGTATTAAACATCTTAAAGTTACCTGGGGTAATGTGTCAAAATAGCTCTTCAGAAATGAGAGTGTAATTGAGATGACTGAAAGCCTCTAGTGGTGTTGCTAGTTCTATTGTTTTCTCTGATTTAAGACCACATCTCCCATAAACCATGTTACTTCATGTCCCCTCTTTTCATTCTGTAGTGTCTTTTTTTATTACTGATGAGGATTAACACTGATCCAGTCTGATGGCACACTAAGAGTAAAATACACTTTAGATGCTGTTTGAGTATGTTCATAGTAATTATACAAACGTCACTGTGTTATTTATTGATGTTAAAGGGGCGCTTCACAAATTTGAAATGTCAGAGTGTGTTTACATGTCACAGGGAGTGACAATGGGTCAATGGGCACACATTTGTATATTTGCTTCTGTGATATAGTAACTCTTGATGTTATCAAGGTTATTTCATCTTGGGCTTGGAGGATAAAACCTTTTGACATAAAGCCTGAGAAGCAAAACAGAGTGTGGAGTTTGAAAGATGTGAATGTTTACCAGGCTGGAAAGGTCCAATGAAAGACGCTGTCAGGTTGCATTTTGGAGAGTGTAGCATTCACTGTCTTAGATAATAGTCAGGGTATCTCAGTGTCTGCTGCTTCGATTTTTACAATTAAAAAAAAAAACACTCTCCCACTATTCCACCAGTAACATGGAAGTGTAATGCTTAATCTTTGGAATGCCCCTTTAAAATGTCCAATATAACTTTTTTAACTCATCTCCATTCTAACAAGCATACTCTGTAACAATGGAGTGTTCTGTCACTAAATCTCTGCGGTGAAATTTAACAAAAGTCATTTAAGGGTTAGGGTTTTATTTGGTTGATTTCGGAAAGTCCTCATATGTAATGAGATGGAAGGGGGGAGGCGGGGGGCAATGAAAAAAGGTTGCCTACCATGTCAGTTTTGTGGGATTTAGGCTTTTCCAGTTAGTTAGTCTTTACATTAGATGAGCTCCAGTAGCATCCAAGCCCAGTGTTAGATATAACTTTGACTGAGCCCGGCACCTCTGGGACACGTCAAGCACCAGTGCCTTCTCTCTCTCATTCTCTTTTTGTGTTTCCCTCTTACTCTCTCTCTGCCTGAGGATGAGGCCATCTGGTGTATGTTGGTGGAGCCAGGCATGCTGACTGGAGTCGGTGCAGGCCAGGCCAGTCTGCGTACTGGAACACAACTCACTTTGTATATTGCCTTGTTTTGGCCACAGAGCCTCGTTGATCCCCCTCAGCAGAACATTTTACATTTGGAACACTTCTCATTTACACTTGTACAGACGAGCTGCGCAGCGGCCGAGGAGTGGCATCATGAATAAAATTATCATATCAAAATATCAGCGGTGAAATTATCCCTTTCCTTGCAGAGGGGGGGAGGAGGAGGCGGAGGAGGAGGAGGAGGAGGAGGAGGTAGACACTGGGGATTGAGAAGCAACTGTGAGAACTTGTCAGAGGAAATTAGGGGGGGTGTCTGGACCATGGACTCACTGGCTGGAAAACAGGAATCAGAGGAGAGACCCCCAGATTTCAGTCCAGCCGGGTGTGAAAAGAAAAGAAAAGAATCTCTCGCCTCCATCCTTTTTTTTTTTTTTTTTTGGCTATTTTTTCCCCCAACTTCTGCCTTTACTGCCCAGTCAGTAAAGTTCAAAACCTCGAAACTGTCAGGTCAACACAGGCCTTACCTTCCTGTAGCATGGCCTCCAAAAGGCAGAGTTCAATGTATGCGTGGATTGAAGTTAACCTGTATATTCTGTCTCTTTCCAGGGCAAGCCTTCTCTGTACCTGGTGCCCCCCCCCCCGCCCACCCCCGCCTGAATGGCTCTCTATGGAGGACCGTGGCTGGCCATTGGAGCTCCATGCAGGTCCACCGCTCATCTATCAGTGACACTACTGGCTGACAGAGCACTTATTCACGCTCACTCATGAATATTCAATTTACTCCTACTTCAAGGGTACAAAAGACATATCTATACACAGGAGAGAGGAGCGGCATGTCTCTCTGTGTTCGCTCTCTTCTTGTACCTTGCCTTATCTCTTTCTTTTCCCTCCTCCTTTTCCTCTGCCTACCTCTTAATACATGTACAACCTAAACATCAGCAGCAATATGCAGGCCTTAATTTCATGCGCATGTTTCATTAGAGGTGTCGACCAGGAGACATTTTTTCCCTGACACTTTGAGCAAGCCAACACAATCCTGCACCGTTTGCGCGAAGGAAAAATCCCATTTGTCCTTTGTCAGCACAAACACTTTAATTTGAGGCTTTCACTCCTGAGTAAGCAGCAGATCTCCTCAGAAGCCCGGAGAGACACAGGAAACGCATGTGGGTCCTTCAGTCTCTCCCTCATCAGCAGAGGCACACCTCATTCCGCATGGCCTCCATGTTTTTATCAGTCAGCGAGGGCATGCATAAGTCAAAAGGAGAGGGGCAAGTGCAGGTGTGTCAGCGTATAAATAGCCGACATATAGGTCGCACCGTTGTTGTGAAGTCTTAAAGTGCTGCCTTATGCAAAAGAGTTTACTTGATGTTTTATCACAGTCTGAAACACAAACATGAGCACAACATGGCATTAGCATTGTGGTCAGAGCTTAAACCAAAAGTTAGTTAGAGGATTATCTTTTATTTATGTCACACGGTTAAACATTGGCTCTGTGGTGACAAGATGTACAACAGAGGACAAAGTACTTATCATAGTACAAATCAAGTACAAATCGTGAAACCCACATTTCCAAACTGAACTACCCTACACACTAGTAACACGGCAGGTGTGCAAAGGTGTGAAGGTGGGCCGGATTTGAACTCTCTTTCTGCAGCTCTATAGCGTTTTCATTCTTCAGAGAACTACTTCTGTTACATTTCATGTGTGACAGAAGTGTTCATGTGAGTGCAACATCATGAATGCCTTTGAGAAGTGACTGCATGAGAGCATGAGAGAGCCTTGAGATGGGACACAGCTAGCTATGGTCCAGTCAGTGTCAGTTAGTTCAACCTGCGATGAATACAGCTGAATCACATTAAACAGTGTAATCAGCGGATGAGTGATTAGCACTGCCACTGGGATTTGAATCGGTTGGCTAAATCCAGATATGCAGTGTTTGTGTGCCCTAGCAGATATGTTTTAGCCCTATGTTTGACTGACAGCCTGTTCAGGCAGCACAGTACCCAGAGGAATCATGGTCACACTGGAATTTGCAGAATTTATATGGAATTATCCAACATCAGTGCTGTGTCTGGTGTTTGGGTTAATACAGGGCATAGTCTGCCTTCTGTCCAGTCTCTGCTGCTGCCTTGCCCCCTGTCACCTTTTACACTGTAAGCCAGAAAAAATGCAATATTAATGGGTCATGATGGGGAAACTACTACTTAAGAGGCTTCACAAAATGAATGAGTGTTACATTGTGACATGAAATTGAAAAAATTCTCAGACACTGATATTAGCACTAATATTAGCTGCTTGCAGCCTCAAGAGTATAAACTCATCAGTCCACAGTGTTGGATCTCCACCACGGCATATTTTGGATTCAGTTTATGGTTCCCTGAAAATTCATCACAGTAATGAAAGGTGATGTTTGCACTGCTAAAACACATCGTGACAAACGGAGGATTTGACTCTGACTTGTGTTTGTGATGAACAGTGCTTGTAGCTCTCTGGGTGTGATGAGGACTTAATTAGCTGTTTGTGGATTTGGCTGCTGTGGATTGCATTGTGGATTGCAGCGACAACGCTGGGGCAATGAGCGGGCTAAGTGCAAACCTCTGTTCTCATAATTGCACATCTGTTTCCCGTTGCTTGCTCCTGTAATTGCCTCTTCCTCAGTCATCTCTGCGGAGGCCGGCTGCAGGTGACTGCAGGTAAAACGGGACCAGAAAACCTGTCTGCTCTCTGATCAGCAGAGATGTGCAGGGACAACTGGGACAGATGTTTTGACAGCTTCTCGTGGGCGCACACACACATATGCACACACAGAGTATGTATACATATGGCGTACACTGTCAAGTCTTACACCAGAGCCCCATCTAGTGGCTGAAGGTAGACCTGCAGGTGAAAATTGTTCAGATTAAATTAAATTGTTCAGTGGTGTCATTTCCCTCCATAACACATGCAAACACTTAGACACACTTTACTTTCAAATCCACCTGTTTTTCTTGTTACTGTCGGTCCTCCACCTACTTCTCTCAAACACACTCACACACTGATATCCTTACCTTACAGATGTTGTCATCAGGTGTGTGAGTTATTATCTAGAGATGATTTATTTAGGCACCTTGATTAATTACTACCAAGGAATAACACACATTTGAGCAATTTGACACTAGAGGACTGTTTTCACATTCACCTGCCAAAGAGGGAAAGTTTCCCTGCGCTCGCCTGAATTCTCAGTTTAACACGTGGACGTGTGAGCAGGATTTTGTGACATCACAACTAACGTTAACTAAAGTGTGATGTGAAAACTCGATGCCAGAGAAAGAGAGACATCTTGTGACCATCTGTAAAATTTGTCTCTGGGAGTTCTATAAAAACTAAAATGGGCGTTGAATAAAAGAAATGTAAGAAAGAAATTCCAAACAATAAGGACATGAAATTGATCGACAGCTGAAGTGTACTGAAATTACTTCTTGACTGTTGAATAGAAAGTTGCTGTATTTGATTCAGAAATACTGAAAACAAAGACAAGCATTAAACAACCACTGGAGTGATATTTCTAGTCTGCAATTAGAGTATATGCAGTTGGGCTACCAAAGTTGGAGCTGGAAGAACCCAGAAATGACCAAATTAATGATAAATTACTCATATGAATAGAGACATGATGCAAAAATTGTGGGCAAAATGTAGGTGTTACTGGTGTGGGCATCTTGAAATGCGAGGTGTTATTACTGAGCGCAAAAAGAACAGAGTGAAATGAAGCAGAACTGTGTAGAAAACATGGCAAAGCTGTGTAGCTTTTTGCCACATGGTGTCAGTATGGCAAAAGGAAGCGTTACCACACTGACAGACATCTCAGTGGTGGAAGAAGTATTAAGACTTAAACCTAAACAGAAAAACAAAGTGGAAGTATAAGTACATAAGTATTATCGGCTTTTCCAGGAATGTTAGTTAGTTAGTTATTAGTGATGCAGTATTTATTGAGTAGCATCTTATATTGTAGCTGTTCGAGGTGGCTTATATAATATTTTATATGCTGTTTTTATGTTTTACATCTTAATCTTCAATGCTACTTTTAACTATGGCTGTCAAATAAATATAGCCGAATAAAATTATAAAGTTGCCAAAAAAGGAATTATTTAAGTGACGTACTTCAATTTGAACTAACTGTACAGTACAGTCACCTCAGTGTAAGCTCATTCTGAATGTTTTTGCTGAAAACAGTGCAAGTGAAACAAACAAATCTCAGGAGGATATAAAAATATCAATCAACAAAGGAAAAACATAACAATCTATTAGAGGAAATATTAATAAAACATACCTGGCATCTTATGCGAAAATCCCTATCACACTGATTCACTGTGGTCTCAAAGGGCCACATAGGGTTCCAGGTTTACATTCTCCCATGTTCCCTTTACAGCTGCTTTTTTCATGTCCAGGTTTCTCCCTTCATGAAATTTCCTACTTCCAGACATTTCTTTTGAGGATTCATTATAAAAGAGACTTACACTGGCTCATATAATATACACAGACATATAGAGCTCATCCTCTATAAACAAAAAGGTCGCAAAAACAGAGGCAGATGAATGATTCCAATTTTGCTCCCACCTTTTTAACCCCAGAGCTAATCAACAAGTGTATTTCCATATACAGATGATGAAAAATAGCTTTCTTGGAGCATCAGTGTACTCAGTAAAACTTGGATATCTATAGATATAAGTAGTTAAATAAGACAGCTGTGGTGTTACTAGAAGTTGCATTTCACTTTGTAGAAGCCCATAAGCTACCTACCAAAACCTCTAGCCCCGTGTAAAGCAAACATGTCCCACACCAGTCTATGTACAGTTTAGATCAGCTGTCCCACCTACTCCTGGTCAGAACAAACCCTAAAAAGTCTGAACTAACAGAGAGTTACTGGAACTAATAACTTAAAATTTCAGTGTGTTACTAAATGTTTTCCTGCTCGACATTGATCACATCCAATCATACATACTGTATGTATCAGGATCAGTATCAGGATCCAATCAGATCCAATCAGATGGTACTGATGGGCCAACTGATACTGATGTTGATATTTTTTTCAGTGAATCAGGCATTTTTATGCTCTCACATCAAACTGTCTCACATCATACCCAGTAAGTGGTGGACAGTAGTACGTGAGGTCCCTCCGACAGTGTCTGAGGTTTTCCTGGCCAATCTCAGTGGGCAATTGGCTGACACAGATTGATGTTTAGTCATCTCACCTCTGAACCTCTTGCCTCTGCCTAAGCTCGCATCCAAGCTACATCACCATTGTTTGCTTCTGCAATGCAACACCTCCATGCATGCCACACACCCACGCACTGCTGCAACTGTTTGCTCATCTGTGTGAACCTTAGCTTCAGAAACTGTTCTTGCATAACCTCTCTGTTGACCATGTCTCATCCCTTGAGCCAGTTTGTGACAAGTTACTGTATGATCATTCCTTTTTAATCAAATGCTGCTACTGGCAAAACGGTGTGAACCTTGTTGTGTTGCATTGGATGAACTCTTTCTGCAGAGAGAATTTAACCCCGCTCGGTGTTATTTCACTCCAGCTGGAGCCCAATTCTGTCCAAAGAGGACACTGCTAACACTGGACTGGCCCGTCCCGCTCTCCCCCATCTTTCTCTTTGTCTCATGCCAACACCCTATACCGTTTATGTGGCTGCTTTCAAAGGCAGTCTCCGTGGTGACGGTCTGACCCCTGCTGCTGTCATCCAGGTCCTCAGTAGCAGGCCTGATTGATGGCAGGGGGGCGGCCATAAAGACTATCTGCTGTTGCCAGATTAGGCCAGACAAACATGGCCCCTGATTGCTGACCAGCCAGGAATGTTTGTTTACAAGGGAGACTTCAGCTCCCATATTTACAGACACATATCATCTGAGCCCTCAGTGAGTTATATAACTGAAGTGGTACTGTAGGATTTGTTAGACCAGAGGATTAAAAGTGTCAGCTATGTTAGTGTAGGTGAGGGTGTAAGTTGGGGGCTTGTTAAGGATTTACCAACTAGATTTAAACCATTCCTACTTCATGAAGCATCTGCAGAACTCGCTCCCCAAAGTATCAGTGCTTCCCCTCTACAGCTGCTCCATTTTCATATTATGTTACTGCTCTGTGAGATCTAGATGCACTATATTTCCCAGGGAACAGGTTTACATGCTAGAGGAGTCAACTTCATTTCAGGTCTGTTCAACTGAGCAGCTGGGTAAGACAAAAAAAAAAGGAGCAGGGGGATTGTCACTGTCTCTCTGTCCCGTCCTCTAATGCTCTGCTGGGCCTGTTCTTCTGGGAAAAGCCTTCATCCTCGCTCCACATGTAGGTCACTGGCCTTTTGTGTGCGACGATGCGAGCCCACCAAGTGTTTGACGTTTCCATACCGGTCTTACAATCCCCAGGTTGTCATGGAAATACACTGGGTGGCAGTGGCAGCAAAGTTACAGTGCAGGGAAGAGCGAGCAAAAGGAGGAGGTCAATTAGCGCTGCCTCTTTTGTGAGCCTCTACTCGCTGTGGCCAAGTCTTTTGGTTAAAAGGGCTCTGACCAAAGGCATTTGTTGACTTCGGGAAAAAAGCAGGAGAGATTACTCAAATAACTGGGGAAAACCAGAGCGCTATTTATCACACAGGAACCTCGTTAAGGACTGCGACTCTTCAGTGTGGTCAAAACACATGGCTTACAATTTATGTGGCTTTTCTGACTTTGTTGAACTGCCCTCAACACTCCTGAATGGTTCTTTCTTCAATGCACAGAGAGAATCTCATCCACTGAACTGAAGTGTGCAGAGTGTGGTGCTGATTTGCCAGTAAGAGCTCCGATCAACTGTTTGCTCACTTAGCTCAGGGCTGATGGTTAGAAAAACACTATGAATGCATAAACACATACACTCAGAACAACCTTATTTTCTCTGATGCTTCCAGACGTGTTGCTGTTATGTCTGTGCATATGATAAGAAAGTAGGCGTTAATACATCTCAGCACACGCCTGTGTTGGCAGGCCCAGGACAAAATTTAGACTTTTGCCTCATATATTTTCACAACAGAACTTACCAGATGTTTAATTTAGTTAAGTAGGTCAGGGCTGTTTCACCAAGTTGTGTGGACATGCTGCCCTGGGATGCACAGGAAAATGCCTTAGCATCTCTGGCTCTGCATTTCTGTTGACTTCCACTGTTTTTATGACCCAGTTCACTGGATTGTAGTTGACCCACTCCAGCACACCCCTTTTTTCACCAGCTGCCGGGTTTACAAGGACTTTGCTTCCTCACAGCTACTGTTGGGGTTACTGGATTTTTCTTTATTTTTTGGATTGCTTTGTGTTCATCATGTTCTTGAATTGTTCAGGAATATTAATCTATGCGTGAAAGTAACTGCTTTTTTTTAACTTACGGATGTATCCAGTCTTAACTGACCCTTTTGGGGAACTATTGGCAGAAACGGAATATAAAATTCATAATTACATCTTCATTTGTGTATAAGCTATATGAAACTGAGAACCACTGTGTGTTCATTATCTTAGAATGAGCCCTTCATATCAACATGTCAAACACTGGCTATAAAGAGGGCCTTTTGCTTTTATATGTTGAAGTGGCAGCCAAAATTGGTTCTCTTTCATGTTTGGAAAGGGAGGGTTTCAATCTGCAACCTCACATCCTACACAATAGCAGATTTACACAACATTATCTGTATAAAACACAACATTATCTGTACATTTTAAGTTCATAACAGTAATGGGACAACATTAGTAACATTCACTTTCTTTTAGCTCTGTTTTTGGTCTCCACCAACCTCCTGAGGGAAATATCCAGCCTCTTAAGCTGCTAAATGCTCCACTGTGTTCATCAGATAGTTACGAACCTTGCCTGTCTGCTGACTGGTATTGAATATGCAAAGCACAGTGGAGTTTTTACCGTTTGTTCACTGAAAACAGTTGCCTGCTGCTAAAGTTAGGGGATGAATGGCTAAAAAATGAACTGATATTCATTGTTTTTTGTTGTTGTTGTTGTTGCTGTGTTGTTTTCTTGTTGTCACACTACCATCTTTAGAGTTCTTATTAGTATATCTATCATTTTTTGTAGCTGGTTTAATAGCTCTTTTGAAACTTTTTGGAGCTTCTGCTGCTGCAGATTCTTCAAATGTGTGTAAACCTGCTGATCATTAAAAATGCCAGCTGACAAATGTTATGAGGACGTATCTTTAGTTAGATTTAATTAACATTTTATACTGACTAATGATGTGGTGCGTGTTTTCTTGCAGATATCAGACAAGTTCTTTAACTGAAACATCAACACATCCCATCCTGTCCAGTGTTGTTAATGAGTTTCTCAGATCGGCAAGAATATGATTGAGAACTTTTACAAACTAACTGTGGTGTAACAGACTCAGCTGTATTCAGCATCACTGACTTGAATTAACTTGTGGATGAATGAAGTTTTATATGTTGGGAGATACCAGAGCAGTAGTTAGTAATAAAAACACACACAGTATTTAGAAAGCAGAGAATCATTTGTGTTTCTGAATCACAGACAGGTGGATCATTATTGAATCATGAAGACAGTGAAGATTCACACCATTATTATGTAGTTTTGTAATTTGGTTTATGTAAGTTTTGTATGAATGAGTGTCCATTTATAAATGAAGTGTCTTTCTGCTCTCTCCTCAGGTCTGACACAGAGGCTTCGTTATTGCACTTTGAAGAATCAAGAATCCTGTCTTCAGTGTAGGGCACTGAAAATGCCATACATACATATTGTTTGTTATTCATATCATGACACAGGAAGTTAGGTTAAAATTTATCTCTATGTAGACTGCTTCAGTTAATTCATAAAAAAGCCTTTGTGGTACCTTGTACCATTGTAAGAAAATAAGAGAGTGTAAGTGCGAGAGAGAGGGAGCGTGAAGTAGAGGGAAGGAAAAAAAACAATGTATATGTGAGTGTGTACATTTGAAAAACTTGTAAGGACATTTTTTCATACTTTAAGTTGCAAAAACAAAGATGGACATGTCAGTCTGGAGTTTCTTTTGACGGTGCAACATCAAATCAAAGTTTATGTTGACTGTAAATAATGTGCATTTTTTTCTCTGCAGTACGACATTCTTGAAACATTGCATCTTTATCCTGTAACTTGTTCTGAATGAGGGTTATAGCCAAAAGTTACTTCAATAATACAGCATGATATGGCAAAGTGGTATATTACTTTATACACTTATGCAATTTGAAACAAATCACTGTAGAAAATATATTTTATTGGACAATAAATTAAATAAATAAATAAATAAACATAAAAAATAAATATAAATACAATTATGTTACATGAAAATATTAAAATCTTTGGAGCTATATATAAAACCTATGTACAGAGCAATCACACTATTTACAAATGTCCTCAGCACAGATGTCCATGGGTGTTTGACCCAGTGGGTCGGGATCAGGGATGCAAGGGGCAGAGAGGTTTTGTGTGGTAAGGTGCAGAGGGGTCCAGAGAGGGAAGGGCTGGTTTATATGAGCCAGGGATGAAGCTGCAGCTGCTCCAGAGAGGGACGCTGCTGAGGGTCTGCAGCGAGACACAGGCGTAACACGTCCTGGCAGCTTTGAGACAACTGCTCGTTGATGGTGAGTCTGTTGTTCAGGAACATGGTTGTCTCAAAGCTTGTCCCGTGCAGAATCTCGTACAGGACCACTCCCAGCTGCCACACTGTGGTGGGACCGGCCCTGTAGGTCCAGCACTGGTACCACTCTGGTGGGATGTGGGCCGAGGTACCGTAGAAGGTCCTGTACAACGAGGTCTTCTTTGTGAAGCAGCTGAGGCCAAAATCAATCAGCCTCAAGCGTGGGACATCAGAGCTGGTTTCAATCAAGATGTTCTCCAGCTTGATGTCCCGGTGGAAGATGTTCTTTGACTGAAGCTCCGTGGCTGCTTCTACCAGCTGCTTCATGATGAGTCTGGCCTCCGCTTCCTGCAGAGACCCTCCTTTGACCTGAATGTATCTGAGGAGGTCAACGGAGGGGACTGGACGTTCCAGGACTAAGATGAGTTCCTGCTCCAGATCATAATAATCCAGTAGAGAAATGGCTGCAGATTTCCCTACTGATCTTCCTTTGGCCATCTTTCTCATCACAGCCACCTCCAGTGGCAGTGTTTTTTTATTCTGACTGACACTTTTGCAGATGATGTTGTCCCTGGGAATGTATTTTATTGCCACAGGGAAGTGATCAGCTCTCCTGTAGCCAGCATAGACCGATCCATGGCCTCCTTCACCCAGCAGGTTCAGCTGCTCGTATTTAGCTGCAAACTCCTGTCTGCTGGTGGATGCCACGTTGGTCTTTTGCCTCTTCTCCTTGGATGTTGCAGCCTTCACCGAAGAAGAGGTGGCATCTTTTTTGAAAGAGACTCTCTGTCTCTTTCTTGGTCCGTCTCCATTTCCAGTGACTGCAGTGCTTGTCTCCGTCACATTGGCAAAGTCCTCCGAGGGTTGTGGCTGAGAGGTCCTCTGCCTCTTCCTTGTGCTCTCTGCATCTGTGGAGGCTTTCCTTTTTCTGCATCCCATGCTTCTAGAAGCAGACTCAGCGACCCTCTTTCTCTTTAGTGGTCTGTTTCCGTCAGCACTGGTCTTTCTCTTTCTCACGGAGATACCAATGGGTTCTGTGCTGCTGGTGTTACTTTCTAGAAAAAAACACACAAACTAATGTACTTCACTCTGCACAATTATGATTCCAGTTTATACTGCTGCTCTACTACATTTATGTGACAGCTATAATAACGAGTTTATTTACAGGTAAAGATTTAACATAAAACATATGATGATAATATAATGTGATGCATTTCTTAAGTAAAAGTAGAAAAACAATATGAATATTATACTGTTTCAGAGATATTGCACAGGGGTGTACATTGTCTCAAAGTTTTATCATCTTACAATAGTTGTATTATTTTAAGTTGATGTATAAGCTATTTGAGCTAGACTACACAGAAAGGGCTTGAGTACAACCTCAACACAAACTGTACACCTGTGTTTGCACCTGTGATTTCCAATTGCATGAACAAGGTTACAGAAGAACTCAGTTGTGGCTACTGAAAAATTGATAGGCAACATTAGTGAGGGATTCTGTCCAGGCACAAGGATCATTTGTGGAAACTGGTACTTTACTGACTGCTCAGACAGTGTGAACAACATTGCAACCAGTGTGAACAACAAGTTAATTTCTATGGACAGTGTCCAAGAAAAAAATGGCAAGATTCAACTTTGCCAGAGAACATGAAAAGTAGCCTGATGAATATGGCAGTACATTCTTTGGTCAGATGAAACCAAAATAAATTTGTTTGGATCAGATGGGGTCCAACATGCTTGGTGTGGACCTGGCCAGGACAAGTGACCGCATAGAGCTGACCGTGATACACTGAGGTGTGAGTGTGCTGCTAAGAGGCTGCATGAATGCAAAAGGTGTTGAGGAGATGGCATTTACAGATGGCACCATGAATGAATGTTTTTTATCAAAGCACTGAATGAAAAGATGAAGGTTGGCAGAAGAGGGGTTTTCCAGCATTACCATTGTTCCAGACACAAAAATGTTTTTAAGTGAAAATGTAAAAACCTGTGTACCCTGATTCAATGTCTGAACATCTTTGTAGTATTTTAAAGAAGAAGTTAGAGCAACAAACTCCCTCCAGCAAAGAGCAGATGAAAATAATCATCAACATGAAGAATATCTCACCGCAAATATGTGCAGAACTGGTTCATTATATGCCCAGAAAGATCAAATTTGTTATAAAAAAAATAATGGTAGCATACAAAATATATATTAAGAAAGAAAGAATGTAATCTTATTGTTAAAGGGTGTACTGATGTTAATTAGTGAACTATTTTTCGTTTTCATTAGCTTCATTCTACTTTGGCACTGACTTAAGGCATTAAAAGTTGTATTGAATTGACAGGATTTGATTTTTTGATTTAACATTTTCCTAATATTGCAGTTTGTTACACATGCCTATACAAAATACTGCACCACAAGTAAAACTACCCTCACCAAATTATATGTAGGTAAAATTTCAAATGATCAAATTTCAGTATGATCAGTAAAATGTACCTAAAAGTACCAACAGTAAAACAACTAGTAAAAAAAAATTATATTTTTCATAGTTTTCATATTTTTCATGTAGCTAATCAGTGTTTCTTTTGATAGAGAAACTCCAGTTTTTTTGCAGGACTTACCAGAAGCTGTAAGATGCAGATGAGTTTTAATCTCCTGAGCTGTATCTAGATCCATTTTAGTTTTGTCTTGATCTGTTTTAGTTTTGAACGAGGTAAATGCAATTACTTGACAGTAAAGAGCAAACCAACACTTGTAACTTGTGTCATCTGTGTTTGGTAAAGTGAGTATTCTAATTTGTTCTATTATAGACACATAGATTAAGTGCTTCTAGAATTCTGCTGTAGAAGCTTCTGTGTGTGTGTGTGTGTGTGTGTGTGTTACCATCTATATGTATCATTGAATGTAGACTTATCTTAACAGCATGTTAATGTGTATATCAGTTGGGGTGGATGGATGGGTCAAACAAACACAAAACTTTCACTCAGCAGACTGCTGTTCATGTCTTATATGAAACCAAAAGTCATTGTCGGCTTATTACATACTTAACTTACATAACGTATTTAACGTAAGCCACATAAGTAATGTTGATTATGTACTAAGCTTTTTGACAATTATTGGTTAGATTTGAAAACTTACTTGGTAATAAATCTGATTCTGATATTGATTCATTCATTCATTCATCATTGTCTGAGATGGTCACGTCCATTTTGCACACATGTATGCCATTGCTGATTACTGCACAAACTGTGTTTACACATGTAAGCCTTTGGTGCGTTGTGCATTTTATGAGCCTTTGTCAGTGTTAATAAAAGATCAGTGAATAGAGTTTTACAGATTGAGTGTGGGGTCTCTATTTGTGGTTAGCTTTTTCTTATCTGTTCCCATCCAGCAGTCATCAGCATTTCTGTCCAGTTCTGTGTGTGCTTTGCTTTATTTCTTTTTATTTTTTTCACTTACCAGCATACTTTGTCTTGTTGTCCACAGCTTTGGTCTGTTATGGGTCTAGCCTACAACACATTGACTATAAGCGGTCATATTTGTTTTTTTATAAACAAATAAAAAGCAAATGATAAAGGAAGAGTTTGTGCTTTTCATTATTTAGACAGAAATCCTTCATGCAGTATGGGGCAGCACACTGTAAATGAACATTTTATCACACTGTAAAGTATTTATTGCTATTTATTAGGAAACAGACACTTTATTTACACATCCAGCAGTCACAGAGTAACTTTTATTGGAAGCTGTGTTTCTGCCCACCTGGCAAATGTAAATCCAGTAATCACTCCCAGCCTTGTGTTGGTCTCCACCAACTTGTGAAAGAAATATCTTTAGCTGCTAAAAGCTCTATGATGTTCACCAGCTGGTGTAAGGCTGGTAGTTTACAGTATGTTTTTTCGGGGCTGTCCCAGTGAAAACAGAGGCCTACTGCTGCTGGAAACACTGATGGGAAAGGCGAGACTGAACTAAAACAGTAAAGTTGTTGGTTGGAAAACCAAAACAGTTAGCTTAAACAGTAAAACGCTCTAGCTAGCAATTATTCAGATTTGTTTCAAGATGGAAGAGTCAATCAGCAGTCCAACATGGACTTACACTCACAAAGGGCCATACTGCATCTCTGATGAATCTCAACATTGTCCACGGAGATAAAAGCCTCCTGCTTATACAATGTATGAGCGGGTGGTAGCTTTTAACATGGTGGGTAGTTTTATGTATTACCCTTTAATGGGTTTTACTGCAGTGACAAAGTAGTGTGACATCTGCATTCATGCTCTGTTGTGAGCAGTCAAGATCAGTTGGATGATTATATTGTCCACAGAAATAACTGAGTAACATTCTCTCACAGTGGGCATTCTTAAAAACAGGGTCAAACTAATATATCTCTTGAACCAAAATGGAACCACCTTCGTCAAAAACACAACATGGAAAAGTGTTGAGTGTTTGAGATTTTCTGAATTTGAATTCCAGTGAGTAATTTTGATTGGTTAAAAGACAATTATAACATAGATACCATAAAAATATTTTTATGAATAACATCATTTATTTTCATTTCTGATTTCTGAACCATAGTTCAAATGCGATTTCTCACCCCTGAGGGCAGTAAAAATTACAAATACGTGCAGCCTCTTGGGCCCCTGAAAACAATGTTTTGCCTTTTGTCTCTCAGAAGCAGTGGAAGTAGTGTTACGTTCTTATAAGGCCACAAAATTACATAAACCATAGTGGCATTTTGGGTGTGCAGATGCTGCTTAATATTCTTGACAAATATTTTAGCATGCTGCAAATACAACAAACAAAATTCAGTTCATCTCAACTGTATTATGTCAGAGGCAGAAATCTCAAACAAATATCTCAAAATATTAAAAAATAAACCAAATCAATCTACATGGCTGGTTACCTCTATGGGTAAGGGAAAAAAGTAGCTGGGTGACCTGATGTTTAAAGGCAATTTTAGGCAATACAGGAAGTTATTTGAGTTACACTAAGACACCTTTACTTTATTTTTCATCCTGTCACTCTTTAGGAACATAATCCCTGACTGTAATTTGCAGAAACCCCTCAGAATTTATCATCTTCTTCGCATTCCTCCTCAGTGATTGGGTTTTCACAGCAATGTCTAAGCCTTGGTGTGTCTGACGGAGAAAGTTGTTGTTCATTCAGATGAATGGGCGTCAGGAGAGGAGGGCACGAGGGAGAGCTATGTCCAGGAGTTTCAGTCTGGACGTACCTTTGTTCCTGTGGGCTCTTGTCCAGTTTTTCACACTGAGAGTGGATACCTAGGTAGAATACTAATTGCTGGCTTTGTCTCAACCAGTCTTTGTCTGGATCACTGGATTCTGGGCTTTAGGGGTGTTGAGGCTTTACTCCAGCAGTCTTACACTCAAGTACACTGTCTAGACAGGTGTGTGTGAAGCCACAGAAGGCAAGATGTTATTATTGCAGTTATGATAATGTTGTACTCACCAAGTTAAGTGCTGAGGTCTACATGTCTGCATCAACTAAATGAAGTCAGATGGAGGATCAGACAGGTTGTTAACACGCTAACAGTTTAGACCAGACCTTTTTTATGAGTAAATGAAGATAATAAACGTTTAGATTTTATAGTTATTATAGCGAAAACTACAAAGACAAGACTCAAATTGGAAGAACCTTCAGTTGTACGGAATATGTCTTTAGAGCAAGTCTACCAAATCAGTCACATTGTTTCTAAACTGAAACACAATGATATTGTATATGTCAGTGATGGAGAGTCGTGAATGAGTGATTTGCTGGACTGACAGGTGATCTCAGTTTACTTCAGCCATGCTGTTGTACGCGATTGTCCCATGTTAGCCTGCTTTTTCTTTTGCCCAAAACTAGATTTTGGGATCCAATGTTTAAATCTGGGACCAATACAATTACTTCAGTCATCTTACTGTAAGATAATGTCCATGACAAGCATTTGACAGATTGTGAATACACATGTATTTGATGTCAAATAGCACACAGAGGCTTTTCAAGCATGCTGCACAAAGCCACCAGGTGAAAGCCATCCAAACTGACAAACTTTACAGTCTACTGTACACTGATTACATGACTAGTGCTAATCTTTTATTGACTATGAAGTACAGCAATAAAACAGATGTTCCAATTAACTTTAGAGAGTCTTATAGAAGGAATAAAGAAGGGCCATGTGGTAAAAATGTCTGCCTCCCTGCTGCTCTTGATGAACTCTCTGTGCCAAATGCTTGACACTGCTTGCGTAAGTAGGGTTCTTTTAAAAAATGACTGTATTTGCATGACAAAGGCAGATGGCTTCAGGGTACTGAGGAGGGAGGGAGGAGTGGGGGTCTGAAGGGAGGCAGGACACAGTCTGGGACTCTTGGACAGACACACTGGGATTGCTGGCTCTCTCCCAGTCAGGAGACCAGAAACTCTGCTGGATATGCTAGATATTGAAACCGAGAGGCAAGATGAAGGGTCTGGACCAGATTTGGGTTTGAACATACTACACATGGAGTTTATTCCCAGATTATTCAATGAGACTTTCTACTGCTTTGGAGGGGGGTGGGGATTCTGCAACTGAGAGTGAAACAGTGAATTTGGGCATACACTCCAGATTTTGTTAAAACTACCTGTTGGACAGTGGAACTAAAGAGTGAAAATGGTTTTTGTGTTGCTTTGCCACACAAAACTACATTTGCGATATTATTGGCGTAAGCACCGATAATCAAGACGGTTTTATATTTACTTTGTGACTTGAAAGAGATACAGACCTTTTTTTGCTGTGAAGAACATCTGGATTCAGTGGTAATATTTTTTTCTGGTAAGCTCGGTGGGGTTTTTTTCTGTTGGAGACTACACTGGCTAAGAGATGACTGGGGCCCTGCATACTGGACTTATACTCTTCTCCTTTGTGGTAAAAACCTTCTCATTATACATTAAATAACAAAGCAAGAGCCAGACGAACAATTTTATGTGTTTCGCTTTTAATTTAACAAGTTTATTCACAAATTTATCTGAAAATGCTACTTGTTGTGCAGTTCCAGGTGAGGAAATATTCCAGAGTGCACTGATTACACTGTGCCCAACTCCAGCTTTTAAATGCTTCTTACATTAACTGGGCAGGCAAAAGCTGCACAGCAATTGTTAAAAGAATAAAGTTAACTTGACTTTTTCTCCTGTAGGTGGTATGTGAAAGTGAGCCAACACATGCTGGGCCAGACACAGTGGTGGACTCACATGGTGAGACTGTTAATCAGTTAGTGGTCATTTGATAGTCAGCAGTTTAAATTCATTCTACTGGCATCTCTTGTACATCCACTTGATGAATAAAAATAAATAAATGTTTAATTGATGCCTCACTATTCACACCAATATTTGTTGCGATTGTTTTCTTTGACTTCCCAGGACAATCCAGACTGGTCCATCTAACTTCTGACTGGGCCTTCCAGCTGGTCAATCACTCCTTGACCTTCTCCAGGGCAGACAGTTTCTGCAGAGGCCAGTTCAGCTCCCTTGTCACCCTGAACCAGTCAGAGGACCGGGAGGGTGCCTTAGAGCTGCTTCAGCAGACTGGACTTCGCTCACCCATGTGGGTCAGTGATCCCAACAAAGCAGCCTCCCAGCCTGTGGCATTGTCCAAACAATGTGAGTGAAATCAGCGGAACAAGAGAACTCGTATAGTAAGCGAAGAACTGCAAAACGAAAATGTCTAATTTGATCAAATACTTCTTTTTGTTCAGATTTACACCTCTCTGCTCTAAACTTCCCAATGGAGTCCCGTGACGGCTTTGCTCGTGTCAACGTTTCATTCCCGGCCCTGTCGTCCATCAGTGTGTGTGTTCGTGTTCAGTGGAACCCAGAGTGGAAGGAGGTGTCCACCATCTTTTCATATGCTGCACCTGTCTTTACCAATGAGTTCCAGCTAAGAGGCCAAGTGGACATGCATGGACGCATTCTCCTGGCACTCATAATCCACGGGAAGCACTTGCCGTATAAGGCGTCCTTCCGTAGCGACGGAGCATGGCATCACATCTGTGTCACATGGCGTCGGAGCAGCAGCCACTGGGTTATCTATGTGGATGGGGAAAAGAAAGACATGGGTTCAGGCACAGACATTTCCAGGGATATCCACGGGGATGGGATACTCATTCTGGGTCAGGACCAAGATTCATTTGGAGGGAATTTCACAGAGCCCTTTTTTGGAAATATTACTGACCTAAATGTTTGGAATATTTCTCTGGAATCAAGGCATGTCCTTGCCCTCAATGCATGTTCACCCATGACCCAGGAATTGCTTTTCAGTTGGAACCTTGATCACCTAAGCAGCCACCCAGTGGTCAAAGAGGTGAAAGTCCATATATTTTGCCCAGGTAAGATCCCATTTTCTATATGCTGAGTCCCATTATAGGCGCTATCTCTTTTGAAAGGATCACCAACAATACAATGTCTTCAAAGAGTCCACCAAATGTGTTATGGTATATTCAGTTTGTCTGTGCCTGAATCCAAAGGACACAACTAATGTCTCTGTGGATGAAGGGCAACATCTCTTGTAAGTGAACATTCAGACTGGAAACAGCCTTACATGCAGCTGTGTTGGAGCAGTGTTTCAGGTACAGGTGAAACAAAGAAATACAACCTGGAGGCCATCTCAGAGTAACTGATCCACAACTGGAAGCTTATCAGTTGACCTAACACTGTACAGTGGGTTATAGTTTGAAATAGGATTTAACAAGGCAAGTCAAGTTGACAAGACAATGAGTATTACTTTATCTTTTGTTGCAACAGTTGCCAGACAGACATAAGGGATACAGGGCTATGTTACAAGGTAATCTATGAGGATTGTCCTCTTGCAGATATTTGATTGGCTTACACAGTGTCTTGCTAAATGATGTAGTATTGCATTGAAAGCTGAGACGGTGCACAAGTTAAGCACAAGTTAAGCCTTCTGTTCTTCAGCCATCTAAAAAAGCAAATCTTTGTAGGATAAGTTTGAATTTTGAAGTAAGTGAAGTTAAGACATACAAGAGCCTCACTGTAGTTAAGACAGTCATGGCGAGTTCACACCACCCTCATGGAGTTTTGTACTCCTTTTTCATCGGGTTTCCGTTTTTTAGGATAATTTGGATTTTTATCAATTTGGGTCATTACTGAGATCTGAGTGTGAAGGAACAAGAAACTTGAGCAGGATCGAATTAGTGAAAATTATTTCACAGAGACCACAAAGACAAACTAACATAATACTGTTTAAAGACTGACTTACTGATGAAACCTTTGCCTAATGCACTCACCATTGCCTTGCATGCACTGTTTCAATGTGTAATAAAGGAATATTTACACACTTATTACAGATCTCCAACCTAGTGTAGCTCTTCCTCACTATACATACAATAGTTGGGTCTATCTATGACCACATGGCTGTGTGTGGTACTGTATGTGCTCTTTAGGTCCATTACGACCTTTCTCTTGACTATTCTACTTGTTAATATCACAGTGTGTGTATTCTATACTTACTTTCATCATACTCCAGTAAGAGTAGCGTTACTTATCCAGTGATTTTCCTGTGTTTTCATTTTGAAAGTCATTCAGGATTAATTCATCTCTGAATCAACCACAGAGAGAGAGTAAGACTCAGCAGTTAAAGAGCCGAATTTCAGATATTTTTTAAAAAAAGTTACAGTTATAGTTTAAAAAAAACATATTAGCATCAGCATATGCTTTAAGTACTAAAAGTAAAAGAACTCCAAATGACCCATTTGAGAATAAAATATATCATATTACTGGAATATAATTAGTGATGCATTAATGTTTTCATCACTTTAACATATCACAATCTATTTAGTTTATATTTTAAATTAGTAGTCTAAATCCTCAAAATAACTGGAATCTCCTAACTAAAGCTAATAAAAACATTTATTGAAGTAAAAAGTACAATATTTGCCCTTTCAATTGTTATGGAGTACAAGTAGAAAGTAGCATGAAATATAAATACTAAAGTAGGGCCACTTCAAGAAACACATTAGGATGACAGAGCGGACACAGTGAAGGGAGTGAGGGATGGAGGGGATTCCCACAGCTCCAGCAGTGCGGGGGTAGCTTGGGGAAGGACAGAGCTCCATGCATTGGTGAACAGTAACTCCCCCACTGTGTGAGTTTGTTTTCCTCTTACAAGATCCGTGCAGTGAGGGTTTTTTTACAGTAACAATTCGAGTTTTTAGTTGCATTTTGTCTTCAAATTTATAAAATGAATTCATGATTCTTTAATTTACTGTCAACACCCAGTCTTGATGAATATTGAATATTGTTGTTCTTTTGAATCAAATCTCTCATTTACCACATCTATTCTTCATATTTTTCTTCTGTGGGGACATTCAGACACACTCAAACTGACTGCCCTGTTTTGTTTTACTGTTGTGTGTGTGATGAAATGAATTGCGAGCAGCAATGCACCAGCAGATGGAGCTGCAGGGCTGCAGGACGCTGCAGGGCTGGTCAGATCAGCTCCCACTGTTCAGCTTGGCCGACTGTTCTGATCCACTGCCGTTCATCTGCAGGAGCAACAGAGGTGAGCTTCATACACCGTCCACAAGACTGAGGTCACTGGATTTCATCAGAGTTTGTCCTCTAATCATTCATATTAATGATTTATACATGAGTGGTAATGATGACTGCATATACTGACTCTAAGTTAAATGACATTGCCTGCAGAAAGTGATTGAATTGATGAGACAAAATGTGTGTGATAAGATTCATTTTAAACCAAGTAAGCCACTGCAGTGTGATTTTTTATGCAGGACCACAGCCAGGATTTTAGAAATGTTGGATCCAAATGTAACCAAAGACCTCAGAGGTGTGTGACCCTGGAGGAACTGTGCACCAGACAAAGTAATTGTGCTTTGTAGAGTGATGAAACCCAGGGTTTCATCTCAGGCTACATACAGGTTGTTTTGGTGAATGATGTTGGGCTGTTTGAGTACTGAAAAGACTATGTGCAGGCTCTATTTAAAGTTTTTGGGTTTAATCTATATCTATATTGACAGTTGATGTATATTTTAGATATTAAACATTAGTCATGCTTAGACAATAAAGCACAGTGTTCTTTGTAGTGAAGACACATCTACAACATGCATAGAGGTGTATACAGATTTTCCATTATTTAATCACAACATACATCATTATAAACAAATGAATATACACCATTGGTGCTGAATATTCCCTACCCCTGCCTCATAAAAAAGAACTCATATTGAGTTTTTTTGCAGATTTAGGGACACGACAGTTCTTTATTGTATAATCTTGCTGAAACACAAAATGAAGACTTTTTCATGAAGTGACAAATGTTGCCATCTGAGAATGCTGACATGGGAGTTCATGAGATGTTTCGATGATGTGGAGCATTTAATATGTAATTTCATTTGGGGGGAATGGTGCTGACCTTTGCCCCTGACTGTCTATTGATAGTAACCCTCGAGTGGTTACTGTCTGCTCTAAGTAAATTATAATATCTGAACCCTGAGTGTGGGAAATCCCCCAGTTTACATGCAGGTCAGAGATCAGTTTCTGCTGGAAGTTCAGTGTTTTATTCTGGGAGGCTTCAGCAGGCTGAGGGTTGAACTCTTCCAGCTGAAGAAAGAGTGCTCAACCACACTGATGTGATTTTTTTTTTGGCACAGAGCGTTACCTGAAGATGAAGCAGATGACTGATTCTCAGAACTCTCAGCCCACTGCCTTTATGAACCATTTGATGAAGCTTTCCAACCAAACCCAGGTAGACAACCCATACATCTTCAATTAACACAACTTCCCTTTCTTTTCCCATTTCTTCAATTCAAAACAAAATATTTTCATTTAAAGTTGCACAATTTAAATGTATTTACCCAAACAAAAATAAACCTCATTTGGATCATGACATCTTGAAATAAATGTGTTATTTCAAATAAAAAAATTAATTCTAGCCCAAAATAGAAGAATTCCTGTGGAAACATGTCCTATGGAGTCCCATTAAATATTAACATAATTCTTGTGTTAGTAATAAACATAGAAATAACAACACAGGTAATGGAATGATATATGATAATACTATGAATACTGCTGAACCCAGTGTCTCTGTGCCCACTCCCAGGCAGTGGTGGGGCATCAGAAGCCATCAGGGCTGAGCAGCCTGGCTCAGGCGTCTGCCCTGCTGGACGTCTCTGTCCAGGCCCTGGAGGACACCCAGCAAGACGGACTGCAGCCAACAGACATGGTGTCTCTCATCCAGATTCTCTCTCTGGCCGCTGATGTCCCCACACAGCCACTCAGCGATGCCACCAACCACAGCCAGGACAACATCCAGGAGTTCAGCCAGCACTTCATCAGCGTGGCCGACAGCATCATCAGTGAAGACAATGCCCTCAAGTGGCAGGCCATCAAAGAGGTAGCACATCTTAAGGCTACTGTTATGTATTATTTACATCTGACATGCAATATGATAGATTTAGGGAGGATCTGATCATGTGACTGGTGGTCAGTGATTCACAGTTTAGTCCACATTGATTGCTGTTGGGCTGTGGAAGCATTTTGGAAAATGGTATTCATGCAAAAGCCTTAAAATATTAAATCAGGACTATAACAGGAACCATGTCCTAGCAAATGCTGAGACCTCCCAGATCCATACAGAACATGAGTGCTCACTGAATGGTTTAGAATAGATATGGATGGATGGGATGGATGGATGGATGGATGGATGGATGGATGGATAGATGGATAGATAGATAGATAGATAGATAGATAGATAGATAGATAGATAGATAGATAGATAGATAGATAGATAGATAGATAGATAGATAGATAGATAGTTCAGTTCAGCTCTAAAACACTAGAGGGCAGTATGCTTCTATAGATGCAATATTATCAGAGCACATTATCAGCTAGAGGGGTGAAGATCTGACTAATTCTGTAGCTGCCTCCATATGTGTTGAAAAATGTATTTCATATAGGAACTTGTGCGCTAAAGTGGTTCACAGTTGTTTCATTTTGTTCTTTCCAAACTCCATAACCAAGTATTTTTTGTGGCTCCTATGCCTCTGTACTATTGATGTGTGCAACTGAATGAGGATGGCTTATGACAAGTGTTGTGTTTCTCGCAGCAGCTCGCCACCCTTCCCCCCCAGGCCTCTCAGCACTCCAAGGCCACCGCAACCCAGACTCAATGGATGAGCAGCACTCTGAAAAACTATGGCTGTACTCATCCACAAACCTCCCTCGCTCTGCTCCCGGCTCTGTCTCCAAGGCTCAGCTCTTAGATGGGCATATTGAATTCAGAATGATGGGTTTCAGAACAGACAATGGCAAAATCCACAATTGCACACTGCATTATAGGCCAGTCTATTGAACTGTGTGTGCCCTCTTCAGCCAAACTGTGCATAGACTCTGGCAAACAGTTAACAGTTCTGAAAGGAATTTCTTATTGTGTGGCATTTGAATGGTCATTTTGAAATGTACATCTTTAGCTTTTACTTCTGCGCTCAGGGGCACAGTGGGTGAGTGTTGCGGCTGCTGAGGCGATCTGTGTGTTTTAGGTGGTGAACGGTCCCATGGATGTGGTTAGAGAGTATTGACCGGATGGTGACCAGCCTGAGCCCTCGCTTGATGGCAGAGACTGATCACCTGACCATTCACAGCCCAAACATCAGTGAGTCTCACACACACACACACACACTGGCATATTTAATCATAGGAAACAAAGACAGCAAAGGAATTTTGAGACAATGATAACACATTCAAGTTAGGTTGGGATGCAACATAATGGCCCTTTATAGAAAACTGACTGCACTGAGTGCCAAATGATGTTACCGTTGACCTTTAAGAAGATAAGGTCCATTCCCCAATAGTAACTAAATAGTCACAAAGTAACAGCCAGACTGAAAATATAAAGAAAAGATTTTTTGATTTCATCACATAGCAGTATGCTGCTATGATAAACCTTGGACTTTATATCTGCTTTCATTTCTGCTATTTATGATTTATTACATCAGTTTCATTTCATCATCATAATCAAGGTTACCCTAAGACACAGCCAAATAAAACCCAAGGCATCAGTAGTTCATGACTTACGTCTACTGTAAACACAGAGGTAGGTAGCCCATTTGTCACAAAAATCATTAAAAAGACATCGTCTTTCAGAGCCTGATAACCCTGATCTACACCTTACAGTACAAATTATTGGACACACCTGCACAGTGTAATGTATTCCACATTACAGCAGTCCTGCAGAAAAGGTATTTGTGAAGAAACCAGCGTTGAGTTGTTGTTGACACTGTTGAGAATTAATTAATCTCCACGGTCATTTTTTATCTCATAGTTGTTGGTGGTGTTGTATTGGACTAAATTATATTGAAAAACGTTCTTAGGTTTTACATTTACAAACAATGAAGGGGGCTAAATTTGCTGTAAAAACCTGTTGTGAATATTTGTTCATGGAAGCTACATTTTTTTCTTTTAAGGTATGCAATTTTCTTTATCTCTGCATATCTTGTACTGTTCTTTTAATAATGTGTATATTAAAAATATCTGGTGCAATTTAGAAAAGAATTAAGAATTTGTCATCTTTGAAACAAATCTTCCACCCTCAAATGGACCTCATGATGAAACATTGGTAATCCAAGAGAAGTTCTTACTGACTTAAGAAAGTCGTCTGCTCTCTGTTGTCCTGTCTTTTTCAGAAGTGGAGGTGCAGCAGCAGACACTGCAGGAAGGATCCAAAGGATCGAACTTCTGTGGGCCTGACACAGAGAAGCACACAAACCTAGACTGTATTGCAGTCCCACTTCAGAAGATACAGAATCTCCATAACAACGGTAGGAAATTGCTATAAGAGCCCATGATCTTCCTACCCTACACTTACGGCAATCTCTTATTCAGACATCATCTATCATCTATCACAATGGTGAGTGTTTGCAAAGAGAGAAAACGCATTTTATTAACCCATTATTAAGTCTTGCGAGTGAATGCAGTGGACAATGCACGACTAAGACTAGTGAATGTGTAGTACGCATTCACATACTTACACTCCCAAGGCCGTGCATTGAAGTGCGCGTTGGGTTTTGCAACAAATAATGAGCTTTAACAATGTGATCCTATATAAACTACATTTTTCTCAGTACTGTTTTATTTGGATGTCTGCTGCAAGTTGAAGAAAGCATCATCTTGGTGTTGTGTTGAATGTGCAGGCTTCCATAAGCTCACGTTGGTCAACACGTGGTATGGCTCTCTGCGTCCTCTTTTCAATCCGGAGGAAAATATCACCATGGTTCCCACAGTCACTGATGGCAGTCAGAGGTAATGTATGAGCACAAGTGGAGCGGGAAGTTTTTATTGTTTACTTTTCATGGCTTTTTCTACTGTACCATCACAACACCTGCTACATTATAACATGTTATTTACACCAGACTTTATAGTGCAATCGGCAAATGACTTGTGGGCTCAAGGGCTACTGAAAAAAAAGATTTTCTTGCTGAGTGTTTTGTCCTTAAAAAGTGTTTTGTCCTCCAAAAGGGTCAGTGTATGTTTTCATTTCAATCTTTAAAAGTGGTATTAAAATAAAAAAAAAAAATGAGTGGTTATTTGAATTTCATTTAAAAATACAAAAATTGAAATACAAGGCGTTTTTCTGTTTCATGGTTAAAAGGGATGGGTGAAATAAAAAAATGGTTTGATTTTCATTTTCTATTTTGAATACTAAATAATAAAATCACTAGAAAATAGAAACTAAACGTTTTTATTCATATTCTGACACCAAATGTGGTAATTTACAAGGCAAGACCTCCAAATGTAGGATTGTCTGGGATAAAATCTCTTTCCTCTGATATGATTTTAGACATGACAAAACAAGCGCTGTCATCTACTTAAATTTCTTCATGAATTTCTGCAAAGAATGTGGGGAGGCTGTGCGCTGATGAAAATGGCTCAAACAGTTAAAGGTCAGTCAGAGTTGAGTGTGCTGAGACAATGGCATGATATTAAATGTTACACAGCATTCACTCTCAAAACATCCAATCTTTATTTGATTTGTTTTGTAATTTTTTTTTACCATGCAGTTACACCCTCCACCAGTAGGGGGTGGTGCAGCCCCCAGCACTGTCCTCACTGTCGCACTTGTCTTACCACATCCGAATATGAAAATAATAAGTCAAGTCATTTTTTTTTTTCAAACTAGACAATTAAAGTCAGTTACATATTAAAATCAATTACATTTTGCTCAGTCCTTCTGACCATGAAGAAGAAAAAAATCTATTTTATTTTTTGTTTTTGAAAATGAAACAATTAAATAACCACATTTTTGTTGTTGTTGTTGTTGTTTTTCATGCTTTCCATACCTATCATAGAAACTACTAAAATGGGAGATAGCTCTATTACATTTAACTGTGCCAATTAAGTAACACAAATAAGCTTGCAGATCCACAGTTCTGATCCAGTATACTTTTCGTCAGATTCAGAAAATATCTCCACACAGTCCTCTAGCTGTCCACTCTGTGTGTGTGCTGAAAAACAGTGTGCTGCACTGGGCAACACTAATGTTGTGGGTTACAGGGGCAAGTTGACTGTGGGATCATTTGTGTTTGTTGTGAATATTTTACACTCCATCTGTCTGGTGAGTGGCTTGTGCTCGTTTTCTGAGTTTGGATTGATCAGGACCTGTTGCTCTGGCAGTGCTCAAATATCAACATTTCTCCAGGACTGCACCTTTAAAGTGATTAATTCCTTATTCTTGTGCTTATGCTAACAGTTTTTTCTTAGCTTGGTTCACACATTTGTAAGTATGCTGTCGCCAGTAGATCTTATGTTGAATCAAAGTTGGTGTATTTATTGCAAAAAGAAAATATTCTCTGCCGGTATCCATTTTTGTGGAATCATATATATATGTGTGTGTGTGTGTATATGTATAAAGCGAGAGAGAGAGAGTGAGAGAGAATGAACTGTCTGGGAGTAAAACACATTTGAGTAAAATTGTTTAAGGTCACAGCTTGCTCTCTGTGTCCTTTGTTGTAATGTATGAATTTGTGTATTTGTGGACATGAGCAGGTATTTGGGCACTGTCCTGGGCTCTTCTGTCATATCCACCACAGTGCTGGGTGACGACCAGCCGGTTAGCACAGCAGTTCGCTTCCAGCTTCAGCACAAAGTACAGGTTAGCAGAATCTTTCAGAACCACCCTCTTTGAAATTCTATTGTCATCTCCATCACCATTTTTAAATTCATATTCATGATATATTCTGTATTTCTTCCAGAATCCCACTGGTACTGTGTTTGATCCAGTGTGCGCCTTCTGGGATTTTGATCTCACGTAAGTGCCAATGAACATTTTGAAAAAGTGTTGGTGATTTGGAGGTCTCAGATTCCTTTATAATACCACAGTTATCTTACCTATTTCATTAAAAAATGTGATAAATGCTGCAAAACTTTTAGATGGGGCATATTTTCATTCTTGTCATTCCTGTGTGTATACATGTAAGCGTGTCCCATTTGTATCTAACTAGTGCAGAGGCTGGAGGGTGGTGGAATACCAAAGGCTGTGAGGTAGTGTCCAAACAATATGGGTACACTGTGTGCTACTGCAACCACACCACAAATTTTGCATTGCTGCTGCAGGTTTATGAAGCGCAGGTATTCCTCTCTGCAATTATCACAGTGAATTTTGTGTAGGCTTTCATCTACAGTATGTGCTACAATTTATGCTGCTATTTACAGCGCATGCTTTACGTGTGTGTGTGTGTGTGTGTGTGTGTCAGAGGAGCCCAGAGAACGAAGGAAGAAGCTCTGCAGGTGCTGACGTTCATTGGCTGTGGAGTGTCTCTGTGTGGCCTCCTCTTCACCTTCATCCTCTTCATCTCTGTGGGGTGAGTCACAAACATCACAGAGTGCACTCTGTAAAGCGCAGAGGGTGAAAAGCATTTCATAAAACCCTGCCAGATTCACATCAATAAATGGGAAAAAAAAAAAAACAGAACATTGTGCTCTGTAGATATGTCAACAGCACCACAGTAAAACATTTTTGAAAGATCCTGAGAATTACTGTGATATTTTTACTCAGATATTTTATGCTGTGTGTGCGTGTGTGTGTGTGTGTATGTGTACCTGCAAGCAGTGTCCCTAAATCAGATCGTACCACCGTCCATAAGAACTTAATAGTTGCTCTGGGAGTCGCTGAGCTGCTGTTGATGTGCAGTGACTGGGCATCTGCCAATGAGGTGAGACTCCACATAGGACAGATTTGTAAATCTGAACTATGTTACAGTAAGTTTAATGCTTGCAAAATGATAATAATTAAAAAAAAAAAAGATTCTGCATTCTATACAAAATTCTACACAAAATGAAAATGAAAAATCTAATTTCTTTCTGTCATCTCAATAGAACACATGCCCAATGCTCACACATGAATAGGTTTTGAGTTGATTTATATTTGTAACATCATTTGTTCTGTGGAGAACAGGCATCATGTCTTTGAATGGAGGATCAGAATCAGAATCAGACTACTTTATTTATTTGAAATTTGGTGTAATTTGGACACATGATACCACATGTTGGATTTAAAGCCCCCTGAAACAGCTGCTGTATTCAATACTTTTTGAAAGGATCAATTGACTACGTGTAATCTGAAAAGGGTCGCTCAAAGTGATACACCTACACAGAATTATCACCAGGTCTGCAGTCCTCTCAGCTCTAGAGGCTCACAGTCTCTTTCAAGTCATTGTTCTGTGCTTACAGCCCGTAACCTTCCTGCTTTGTTTCACCCTCACCAATCACAACCTTGTTTCTGGCTGCAGCACACAGCTGTTTTCAGCAAAGAGCTCTAAAAAGCTGCTGTTTTGGTGAGCAAAAAACAGCAGACAGATCTTAGCATCTAGCTGGTGCAGACTCAAGTCAACACATTATATATTAAATAAGCAACAATCAACATTAACGTTTGGTCTGGATAATTTTAATCCTGCAGATAGCATGCTTTGCGGTGACAGCACTCCTCCACCTCTTCTTCATGGCCTCCTTCTCCTGGATGCTGGTGGAGGGCCTGCTGCTCTGGAGCAAAGTCGTGTCCGTCAACATCAGCGAGGACCGCAGGATGAAGCTCTACTACGTCATTGGTTGGGGTAAAGTCTCATCGCTTTTCAGTGGCTCGTCAAATTGGAGTTTGATGGACCAAGTAGTTACCTGTAAATTTGGATTACTGTGATACGTCTAACAACTGACATTATTCAGTAACACCTCATGTGCAGCAGAGGTTAGGGATACATGTAGAAACATCAGGTTCTACCCTGTTTATGTTACAGTGAAACCAGGACCAGAGTGACACATTTTAATTTTACTTTATGATCTTGAAATAACAACCTTTTTCTCCTTTTAACGTAGAGTATAAAATGTGTTGTATAAAAAAGACAAACATTGGATTACCTTATAATAAGGAGTACAGTTATAAAATCAGAATAATTTTATACCCAGAGATAATAAAGAGCACTCCATGGGTTTTTAACTGCTCTCAGTTAAAAAGAAATGCCTCTATATGAGCTACGTGAGCAAACAAGACCAACAGAAAGAAGATTGGCTGTTTTTATTAGTTTCTAATAGATTTTTCTGTGACATCAGACTAAACAGTGCTGGGGCTTGTTCTGCCTGAATTTAAGCTGCTGAAAAGTTAAATTGAGCTGCTTTAAAATGTAATCTAAGAAATTATAAAATGAATAAGTATAGCAGCTTTTGAGTTAAGCTTTTATTTCACACGTGTGTACCGAATTTGTTTTCATCAGTGTTTCAGTGTTTTCATCTTAATTGATAAATTGTGAAGTCTATTTCAGAGGCATGTTCTAGACAAATAAATCACATTGCTGCTTAATCGCAGGTATGCATCTATTTGCTTTGCAGTTCTGACAGACACTTACAGAGGTTGCCTCTCTCACCATTTGTGTATAATGTAGATGGAAACATAAAGAGAAGTGATTCTCTCTAGTTTTTTTGTCAAATCAGGATGAAGGACAAAAATAAGCACAGAAGAAAATCTTTTAGTAGAATGAGAAACAAAAAGAGGAAAAATGTGATAAATGACTCTTTCTCTAAAGTGTCAGAGTACAGTTTGTTTGAAGGATATGGCAATGATCTCACCAAGTGCTGACATTTACAGTTAATGTGTGTTTAACTGTCCCCGGTGACCTCACTTGTACAGTGTACTGAGAGTGGAATTTACTTTTGCCTGGTTCAGCTGCTGAAGCAGGACATGTTGGCCGTCTCTCTCTCTGATAGGCAGAGGTCATGTGGGGACACAGGCTGGGGAGAACACAGGCAGAAACCAGAACAAAAAGAACAAAACACTAACAATAAATGCTGAAATTAGATCTATATCATGGAAATTGTATAATATTTGTTGAAAACAGGAATAAAAAATAATATCGTGAATAAATTATTCATATCAAAACAGAGGAATGATAATCTTTTACTACACTTTGTCGCTTTCAGAGCTCCATAGTGTACTAGCACATAATCTTTAGAAAGAACTCAGAATATTAAGGTTTAGTAAATGCCATGCCAGTTGTAATGTTGGTTATCATATTACAGTAATATCACACAACTGGATGTCAGTTCCTATATAGGCTTTAAATAATGGGATTTTTGTTATGATTTCATGCTCAGCTGGCAATGGTGACTATTAATCTAATGCCAGTGAGCCCAATCACTTCTATAGTCACAGGGGAAACAGTAACTTGGAAAGACTGGAGTGACACCAAATGTATAAAGAGACGTTTCATGTGTTGAAGAAAATCTCAACTTCTCTCAGTTGTTACAAAAAATAGAGAAACTGTTGAAAAATGTTAAAAGTTAGAAGCTGAAATTGCAGATCAGACCACTGACTGAATTGGATGATATCTTTAAATGAACAGAGGAGCATTAAGCTTGATGGGGCAATGTGTTGCATTTCCCATCACAATGTCAGAATACCTTTACAATATCTCCATATACTCACTATACCATATACCTCACATCTTCACATATTCTATGTGCCACTGCTTCTGTCATGTCAGACCACATTTCTCAGATTATTCACTGTTCCCCACTTTGGATTTACTGACTTGACTTGATTGATGGTGTTTTTTTTCTTTTGTGAAACATGTTGTGCCTATTAATAGTGCCCAGAAGATGAACCTTTTCCATCTTGCAGACAACATTCCTCTTTCACCATCCTCAAGACCAAATGTCACTTTACACACATATGATCCTAAAATCAACAGGGAGATTGTCATGAGCATTGCTGCACATGTTGGGTATACCATGGGTATACAACCTGTCTTCTAACGCCAGCCCAGGGCCTCTTTGCTTGGTCATACTGAGGAGTGAAATGAACAGTGCAGCCAGTCTAATGAGGATTGACTGAATAACAGATATCAGTGCTTAAACAAACATTATGTGATGTGATATTGTGCTATACTGCAACCTTTACCCAGTTTAAAAAGAAACATCCTGCAGCTGTGACTGCTCATATTCCCAGATCCATCTGTGGGTGTGTGTTATGTCGCTTTATAAGCTGAGAACAGTGTGTGATTAAGCAACACAAACACGGTCAATTCAGGTGTTCCCCTCAACTCTCCATGCAGATGTGCTGAATGTTCCCCTGTAGACTAAATAGAAGAAGAGAACCGAACAGACTAAATAGGCAGTGTTCCATAAATATGTCTTTAAACGTGCTCCTTCTTTTGTTGCCACAACACCACCCCAGTTAATTTTATTTTATCAAACTGTTTTTCAGGACTACCTGTTCTAATAGTTGGTGTAACATTGGCAGTATCAGTGGAAGAGTACAAGGCAGATAATCACTGCTGGCTCAATGTGAAGACTGACACGATCTGGGCCTTTGTGGGACCTGTTATATTTATCCTGGCGGTATGTAATCACACATCGTGTGTTTGTGTGTGTGTATGTTTGAAAAGACCATAGACCGAATGTTGAAAACCTTGAAATTGTTTTGTTGTGAGTGCGATGGGGTGTGTTCATTTCATATTACTTTATTTTTACAAGTTTAAAGGAGCAAGAGGAAGGAGAAGGGACAATAATAAAACATTTTTTTGTAATAATCAATAACTCAACCACTCTGTGGTAAGGCCCAATTAACAACATTTTCACCTTGAGGGGTGCTTGAAAGATACCTTGGGGAGGTTTTGACCACTAGCAGTGCTATGGAGCAATGTTTTTGTGTGTTTTAACCTAGCATGAACATGAGGCTACACCTAAACTTGCACAAGCATGCAAGTGATGCCCTTCTGCTCTAGGGCTGAAGTAAAGACTGATATCTAGATGAACAGGGATGTTAACAATGCATGTTTCAAAAAAGTGGCTTTACAAATGTTTGATGAGGAAGGAAATGTGTTATTGTATTAATTTATTAATTTATTAGATAAGTTTTAGTAAGGGCTAAAAAATTAAATTAATTAGATTAATTTTAGTAAGGGCTCAGCCATACAAACGTTGCATTTTCATCAAAATGCAATCATAACTAGGTTCAATTACAAGACTCCCCACAGGATCTTTTTAATGAGTAATGTAATCCCTGAATAATCTCTGAAGATTTAGCTTCAGCATTTTCCTTCTATATTTTCTCTGTATTCTATTTTTCCATCTCAGATATGCCAGGAGCAATGCTGGATGAAATCATGTAAATCCACTGAATACTGGTTACTGTGATGTAATTTCCTGGAGTCTGAGGAGGAGGGTAAACTTTCCTCCTTTACATGAGGAGGGAATGAGTCTGAGGCCAAGTGGATCAGCAGCAGCACATCTCATGCTCGCAGGAGGCCATGTTGATGCTGTTGTCCTCTGCCTGCAGGTCAATGCAGTTGTGCTGTGTCGGGTTGTCATGGTGACCGTTTCCAGTGCTCGCCGTCGTGCTAAGATGCTCAGTCCAAGCTCAGCATCAAAGATGCAGACCTTTGACCTCACCTGGTGAGATACAATAGCTTCTCTACATCTCTCTGCCACACTCTCTCTCTCTCCTCCTGCTTTTTGTGCGCTCTCTTTCATGAGTCTTTTTTCTCTCAAGCGCCCATGCTCTCTCACATTCTCTCTCTCTCTCTCTCTTACATACACACGGACTTGCTGTTTCCTTTTTGGTCGAGCAAGCCATAGTCAATAGAGACAGTGTGAGAGATTGGGAGTTTAGGCTCGGGAGTGTGCTGTGGGAGTTGTAGGGTCTTATCAGCTTAACACCTGGTCCCAACACAGCTATGTCTGTCTGTGTGTGTGTGTGTGTGTGTGTGTGCGTGTGCAAGTGCGTGAGTGCGTGTGTGTTACATCTTGGGATCCGTCTTTACATAAAACTGCATTCTGTTAATTTAATCATCTTCTATCTTCTTTCATCATGTATCTTCCATTTAGCAGAGTTCAGTTTTTTCTAGATGCTTTAGAACACAGTCAGTGTCTAAAATATACTGAGGACAGTTTGAAGACTTTTTCTTTTAACACACATACATTCTCCATCTTTGTAGGGCCTTGAAACCCATTGTGGTTGAACCCATTCTTATTTCTTTTATTTTACACCATTTTAGGGAAACATTGTTACCTTTATGATTTTGAGTCCAGTTAAAGGATAAGAATGGCCATGTTTTCCCAATATTTCTATGATAAGAGACAGTGTATTTGGTTTTGGATGCACACTTGTTGTGCACACTAACACCTGGTAGCACATTCATTGTTGACTTGGGCGTTTTCATGGGATTTATTGACAATAAGGCAAATATAGAAGATCACCAGACTCACAGATCATCTTTTTGTTAGTGCGAAATTCTTAATAGCTATTAGAACTTCTCTGTTTTAACTTTGCATTCAAACTGCTTGATTGCCAGTCAGAGGCCGAGCAGCAAAAGTAATTTCCCTTTTCATTGTGTCAGGTCTGTTTATGTTGCTATGGTAACAGGGTTATAGTACAAACATTTCTAGTAATCCTGCTACAGTATAGTTATGTATGCAAGCACCATACCTACAGGTGTTAATTGCTAACTATGATGCTAGATGACTGGATGTGTATGTATATGTGTTAGGGGCATTTATCATTCAGTGTTTTGAGCACTAATGTGCTTTTTCAGTGATAAATGTACAGGTCAGTATTACTAATATTTATTTTGGCTGAGGAGAGTCTCTTTTCATATTCAGGTAACCAACATAAAGCAGCTCTATTCCATCCAGATTTTCTGTTTGCACATTTGTCATTGCCTGATGGAAACGCTACAACGCCATTCCCCATCTCACTGAGTCTCTTCATTCCCTCACAAACAAATGGAGAGTGGATGCCTGTGCCAGCTCGCGGAGTGTTACGTGAATTCAGGAGATTAGAGGAAAAACGACTTTCAAAAATAAAAGGCGAGAGAGGGAAGTGGGTGCTGGTTTTGTCCTTGCAGACACAGTGCAGTCTGAAAACTCAATCTCTCTACCCAGGTGCAGCAGTGTGACAACAATAGTGGTTTGAACAAAGGCAACCTTTTCCGCCATGCCCCATGAAACAGTTATTGGCCGTATAAGCAGCAGGATCATTGAAAGGATGATTGCAAAGGAACAGGAGTATGACTGTGGTAGGCGGTAAAATCTATAGCTGTGCAGAGATGTTTGATGAGGATTCAAGGAGGAAATATTTGAGAAGAAAATGTCATCAAAATACCTTGAAAACTCCTTGAAAAACCCAGCTCCTTCTGTCTATACTCGTGTTTTGTAAAATGGTTGACAAAGAGAAAGGAAAGAGACCACGGAGGAATCAATTGGCACCACAACACTGAGGGAAGTTTTGTTTCAACAGTTTGTTCTTGTGCTTGTTTGAGTGTGTGTGTGTGTGTGTGTGCGCAAATGTGCGTGTGTGTGTGTGTGTGCTGTCCATGCGTTTATGATTCATGCATATGCTTTCTGTGAATGTCTGCAGGGCTGTGACCCGTCCAGTTCTCATCTTGCTGCCAGTGCTGGGTCTGACCTGGCTGTGTGGAGTGCTGGTCCATTTGTCCGTAGTGGTCGCCTATGTCTTCATCGCTCTCAATGCCTTCCAGGTAAACACAAACGCAATGTCCACAGGCTTTGTCTTCTTCATCTTAGTCCTGGTAACGTTGTAGTGTTAGTGATTACCATCATACAGTATCAAGTTGTTAGCATGGTACATAAACATTTCTATAGGCAGAGTCACCCATTGACCAGAGGGTTGGAGGTTCAGTCCCCATATCCTCCTGTCCTACGTGTTTAAGGCTCCTTGGGCACAACACTTAACCCCACATTTCTTCTTTTTCAAAAGAGACCTCTATACATGGCAGAAAACATTTTCAGTATGAGCATGGAAAACAACAGTTTACATACACAATGCACAGTGTCTCCAAACTAAAGAAAAATATTACAGACAGCATTTAAAATGCTCAAGAATAAAGTTTTAAAACCTTTGAAAAATTGTGAAATTTCTGTTTGTAACTAATAATTAATGCTCATTTTAAGAATGTATCACATCTCTGAGAGTATGATACCTGTGTTAAGATGTGACCTGAGAACAGAGATAGTTTGGCTGTTAAGTTTGAGAAGTTTGAGGATTATAGATAAATATAACAATCATATATAATATATTTATAATATCAATTATATATATAAATATATAAATATATATAGTGCAAATACCTGGAAATGTGGAAATGTTCTAGTTAGCAGTGACTAAAGTGCAGGAGGAGACAGGCTACACTTAATAATTTGAGTTACTTAATATTTAAACTTATTACAGTGGTTCCCAAACTTTTTTTGCAGCGCCCCCCTTTTGGAGATCAAATCATTTTCTCCAAGTCACATCTAGTTATCGCTTCACGTATTCCATATAGTTTTAAACTTCATAGGGTTCTCTCTATTAGATATTAGATATTCTATCTTGTGTTTTCCACCCTTTAAATATGATTTCTTTGTTAAATGCAGGTGGAAAGATCCAGGGTTCACCATAAAGATCAAAAACAAGAAATCATCCTTGGTTGACATATTAATCCACAGCATATTTAAGGGAAAAACTATGATACATGGCTAAAAGCCACAAAAACCACAAAACTGATATCAAATGATAGATAAGATGATATTGTCTCACAGCTATAACATCATACAAGTCGATCAAAAGCCAGTTATAAAGGTGCATTTTTAGCTAACTAGTGCAGTGCCTGTTCAGAACAGACCGATTGCTTGGCCTCTAGTATTTCTGCTGGCAACTTTCTCAAGAACTGCTCATCTAAACTTCCTCACACTCAACACTGCACATCATTGCATCCCCAGCAGTACATTGTGAAGTCGATCAGTTGAACAGTTGTCGTGATAAATGAAGGACAGACAGGATGAGACCCGACAGGATGAAATGAAGACATGTATAATTTTCTCCAACAGAAATGGTTTGATTTTAGAGATGCCTCTCTACTGATAAAAGTGAGAGTGAATAAGTGATGATGTCAGTGGAGCAAAAATTATTATCTATCATTAGTCAGTTGGATAATGACGCTCACCTCATCAACATAGTTTTTACTTTAGTATTAGATTACTACAGGGAACAATGATCTGGATGCACATCACTGGTTGGGTGTATGGAGCCGTCTCTCAAAAACTCAAAAATGCCATTACAGTGGCTTGCAAAAGCATTCATACCCCTTGAACTTTTCCCCATTTTGTCACATTACAACCATAAACATAAATATATTTTATTGGAATTTTATGTTAAAGACCAACACAAAGTGCCATACAGTTGTGAAGTAGAAATTATACATGATTTAAATTTGTTTTTTACAAATAAAAAACTGAAAAGTGCAGTGTGTAAATGTATTCAGCCCCCTTTTCTCTGAGTGCAACCAATTGCCTTCAGAAGTTGCCTGATGATTGCTGAATGATCGAATGTTGTCCTAATAACTAAACAGAGTCCACCTGTGTGTTATCTAATCTCAGTAAAAATACAGCTGTTCTGCGATTGTCTCAGAGGTTTGTTAAGAGAATATTGGGGAGCAAACAGCATCATGAAGGAACACACCAGACAGGTCAGGGATAAAGTTGTGGAGAAGTTTAAAGCAGGGTTAGGCTATAAAAAGATTTCCCAAGCTTTGAACATTTCACGGAGCACTGTTCAATCCATCATCCGGAAATGGAAAGAGTATGGCACAACTGCAAACCTACCAAGACACGGCTGTCCACCTAAACTTACAGGCTGTGAACAAGGAGAGCACTGATCAGAGATGCAGCCAAGAGGCCCATGGTGACTCTGGACAAACTGCAGAGATCCACAGCTCAGGTGGGGGAATCTGAATCTGTCCACAGGACAACTATTAGTCGTGTGTGCACTGCACAAATCTGGCCTTTATGGAAGAGTGGCAAGAAGTTAGAAAGCCATTGTTAAAAGAAAACCATAAGAAGTCCTGTCCCTTTTGCAGTTTGCCAGAAGCCATGTGGGGACACAGCAAACATGTGGAAGAAGGTGCTCTGGTCAGATGAGACCAAAATTGAACTTTTTGGACCTAAATGCAAAATGCCATGTGTGTGGTGGAAAACTCACACTGCACATCACTCTGAACACACCATCCCCACTGTCAAACATGGTGGTGGCAGCATCACGCTCTGGGGGTGCTTCTCTTCAGCAGGGACAGGGAAGATGGTCAGAGTTGATGGGAAGATGGATGGAGCCAAATACAGGAGCAATCTTGGAAGAAAACCTGTTGGAGTCTGCCAAAAGACTTGAGACTGGGGCGGAGGTTCACCTTCCAGCAGGACAACGAGCCTAAACATAAAGCAGGGCTACAATGGACTGGTTTAAAACAAAACATATTCATGTGTTAGAATGGCCCAGTCAAAGTCCAGACCTAAATCCAATCGAGAATCTGTGGCAAGATCTGAAAACTGCTGCCGTTCACAAACGCTCTCCATCTAATCTGACTGAGCTTGAGCTGTTTTGCAAAGAAGAATGAGCAAAAATTTCAGTCCCTAGATGTGCAAAGCTGGTAGAGAGCTGTTTTTTATCTGTAAAAAAAAATTAAAATCATGTATAATTTTCTTTCTACTTCACAACTGTATGGCACTTTGTGTTGGTCTTTCACATAAAATTCCAATAAAATATATTTATGTTTGTGGTCATAACGTGACAAAATGTGGAAAAGTTCAAGGGGTATGAATACTTTTGCAAGCCACTGTAAGTCAGCACTATGTCACTAAAAACACAATAGATGATAATAGAACCGAATGGACATGTTGCAGGTAAGACATTTGACTGCAACAAATGAGCAACAAGAAATACAAACTGTTATTTCTAAAAAGCAATGAGTAGTTCTTCATTGACTTACTTTTGCCTTTTTTCATATATTCATTCATTTGAATGTAATGACAATATTTATCCGCTTGTTTGTTTTCTACTTGAGCATGTTTCTCTACAGCTGCTGTGTACGTGTGTGTGTCACAGCTTTATATTGTGTGGTTATGTGTCCCTACTCATTAGTGTTGTGTGTGTGTCTGTGTGTGTGTGTGTGTGTGTGTGTGTGCGTGCGTGTGTGTGTGTGTGCAGCACAGGAGCAGGCAGTCGGGCCTTTGAACGACAGGTCATACCACATCTACCTCCAGCTCTCCTCCCCAGTGGTTACTTCCTCTCTCAGACACACTTACCTCACGTCAAATCTACTGAGCTTATTTTACGTATACCATCCATTCTGTACATCTCTCTCTCTGCTTGTCTTTTCTTACCTCCCCCACCCCTCCGAACTCCTCCCAGGCCTTTAATTAATCAAAATGAGCTAGCCTCTGGGTGACCCCCTGAGAGCTGCTAGTTAATTTAGATTTACTGGCAGTGTCCAGCTGAGGGCAGATAACACCACTGTAGGAGTTCTTCCTCATGTAGGTAGGAGGATGATGCTGGGCCAGCCCGTCTTCTTCTTTTTACCAATTTCTTTTTTTTACCACACCGCCTCAGCAGTCTATAAAAACAAAGTATGACAGAAGACCAAGAAACTGCTAAAACATGGCTGAATGATTTAATTCAGCAGAGATTTCAGTTCACTAAACCCTTTAGTCCCACTGTCTGATATTATTTGTCACACATATGCCTCTTCTGACATATTGGTTTGGTGCATGTTTAACACTAGTATACACACTATAGTATGGCTACTTTATGTATGTCACTGACTGTTTACATTCACACAGTATTAATAATTATATTATTAATGGATTATTATACCCTGTAATCAAAGTTAAAACAAGTGAATCTCATGAGCTGTTCATTATACTGTTAAACTGCTTCATTAATAATTCTGTTTTAATGCTACAAAACAAAGATTTTGTTCAAATGTTGGAATTATACTGTGCTTAATGACAGTTGAGTTACTACATTTGTGGCAGTGTAGGCCTCTGTTTTTTACTTCTTTAGTAAAGTGTGAAATTTAAAAATGTGTTTTCCCAGAGGAAGACGCAACAGTTGATCAGCAGCCACTATAGTGGTTTGGAAGTTGGTCGGTAGCCTAGAGAGCGTTTATAAATACCAAAACTATGAAAAGTCAGATGGAATCATAGTTAGATTAACATGTCCTGAAATTCCCTTTAATGATATTCCTCATATCTGACTGATTATGCTTATTCTGATTAAAGGCACAATCAAACGTAATCAGAACACTGTGTCTTCTTGGGCTCCACTTTACTCACATCACTGCACTAATCACATTATACATGTACAGAGCCATTTATCTGCTCCAAAACAGCAGACTCAGTGGGCCGTGAATTCATGTGATCTCTGTCTTCTGAAGCATAAACTGAGGTCTCTTGCCAACAGCAGCGAGAACCAGTCAGCTCATCGCCTCTTCCACACAATCACCAACTGCCCATTACTTGTTCATGTTCAACAGCCAAGTTGGTATCTTTTAACTTTGACCACAACCTTTCTCTGCCCCTAACAAAGTTAAGAGTAGACAGATAACCAGTGATAGCTGACAGTTAAGCATCACCAACCAATCACAATGCAAAATGTATAGGCCATGCTGATCACATTCACATCAGCCTTCTCAGTTTTATTCTATCTGTGTGAAACATAGCACACACACACACACACAAGTGATGACAACAGTCTGCCTCCATGTGTGTATTTTTTTAAGTAATCTTTGATCATGTGTGTTTCCAGGTGAGGTGTGAGATATCCCTGGGATTGCCTCTCTGACATCGTTTAGTATAAAGTGTGCGGTCCTGTGTTGTGACTGAATCATCTGATGTGTGTGTTCTTACGATTAAAATATTAAAAATGGGTTAAATGTGCCTTATGTCTGTGATCTGCTACGTTTTTAAAATCGGTTCAGATTTGAAAATCCTGCAGTGTGCACCAGACATAAACTGAACCAGGCTTAAATAACAGAGGTTACAGATCAGAAAATGCTCAATAAATCATTTTTGAAAAGGTCATGTGTGTTCTAGAAGGCACTGACAAAGGATGTACTGCTAAAGATAGAGGCACCTTATCATAAAATGTTCTTGTGGGTTGTTATAGAAGGCAAGGAGGACTTGGAGCATTTGGACTGAGTTTGACACCACAAAGTCAAATTGACTTTTAGTGTTCCTTTTATGAACTTTTGCTTTTGACCAGAAATTTTGTTCTTGCTACCGCAACCATGTCATGTCATATGCTACCTAACTATACTTTAGAAAGGAATACTACTGACACCTGTATCTGCAGAAAATTGTAGATAACCTTTAATATCCAGGAAGTTGCATTATAGACACGACCACTGACTGTGTGTGTAACAATCTGGCCATAGTATAGCACACTGACCATACACAGTATAGTCATATACAAGGTTTTGTGTAGTTTAATTTGTTACTCAACAATTTCTGTCACTTTTCATGTGTACAAATGGGAGCAATGCTTTGAATGCCTTCCAGTTATTTATAGCATTTAAAAGATTATTGCCTTCAAGTGGGGCCGCTGGGAACATCTATGAACATTTCAGACATGTTTGCATGACACACGTAGAAGCTTGTTATTTTCGAACCTTGTCTTAAGAGGTGTTTAGGTTACCTCTACTGCGGTGGACAGTTTATGGTTGGGCAGTTTTATTGTATCCCCACTTCTTTAGTGCCTCGCTGCATGTACAAACTGCACTCTATGAGAAAGCACTGTTTACCTTCTGGTGCAGATTTTTCATATCACCCAGGATTCAGTTCAGCTTAGAGTTTTGTGCTACACCCTGCTGAATCCAACAAGTCTGCGCCAAAAGGGAGTAGAAAACCACACATATCGAGAGAGAAAACTCAGTGAATGGGGTCTATTCTATTCTGCTTTCCATCTTTTACATGTTCCTCCTAATGTGTGTCTCTCCTTTCCACAGGGCCTATACATCTTCTTAGTGTATGCTGTTTACAACAGTGAGGTAAGGAGGCATTCAGTCCAGTGTCAAAGCTGCTGTCTGTCGCCACTGCAGCAGAATATCAGAATGTATCTTTGTACGGTATGTGAGGCTGCCAGCCTTTTGGAAAAACCAGTGGGTGTAAACACTCCTTCTCATTTAGGTGAGGAATGCCATAAAGAGGATCAAAGAAAAGAGGAAGGCCTTATCTTTCACAGTGAGTAAATAACATAACAGTGATCATGTCTATCAGTGCAGGCCGAAAAATAAATTCCCTCTTCACAGATATTTATTTTACTGGAACTCTGGAAGCATTTGTGTGGGGATTTTTCTAACACAGCAGTTGTGTAGTAGAATAGTACTGGTAGCAGTATATTACATTTCATAATGTAAAATGTTAAATAATCACTTTGCAGCACTTCCAATTGAGTTGCAATGTATTTTCAGAACTGTTCCCAGCCAACTAGCTTCCTGCCTTCCCAGAGGGTCCCAATTACCTCCTGGGGTCGCAGCCCACCAACCCCCTCCAGCCCTGAGACCAGTGATACCTCAGGACCCCCCAGCTCCACATCCACATCACTGGTTATCAAGAACGGTAGGCTGCACAACCTGTGGCTGAAGGACCCAAAGAGCTGCTGCATCACAGATAAAATGACTTGTGGTAGTTGTAGTTCACAGTGTTCGGTTAGTTTAGTTTCACAGCATTAAATCAGATTTTGGCAACTCAGAGCAGTATTTCTTGCATGAGAGTGAAAAATCATTTTCACATGTCATGTCATTTTCATTTCAACATTATAGTCAGTGACATGTCCACCACTGCTGTGAATAAGACTCTCCTGCACTTTAAGACTGAAATAAGTGAGGACAGATATACTGACATACTGCAGATGCTATTTCACTTCATTTTATATTTCTGTTTCTCTCCTCAGCAAAGGCAGAAAATTCTCAGTGTTCTTTTACTATTCATATTGTTTGCATTGTTGCTCCCCTGTGTATATTTTATAAAGCTTCAATTATGCCTTGTGACATTTGTATGCGTTTTGGCCTTGCATAAACAAATATGTTGTCCATGAGAGACAAATGCAAACTTACAACTAAGTGTTTCTGTCTTTCAGAGAGCTTCAGAAAAGAGAGCTTTGTGAGTTTCTCTTTAAAACCGGCATCGGGAAACCAAGTAAGTAGCATTTATGAATTGTCATTTCACTGTTGTCAGCTTTTTAAATATGACCGAGTGTTGTGTATGTCTTTCCAATCAAAACAGGTGGTCCAGCTGACTGGATTCAAGCCATCAGGTACAGCTCTGACATACTTGATAATGTCCTTGCATCACGAGTTGGTTTAGATTAGTCTAGAGATTAGATTCACCTGTTCATCTTGACTGAGGTAGGCAGCATGCAATCGGTCCATTTTGTGCAGAGGAAAGATGCTCCAAATGCTCCAAGTTTTATTGGAACACACGTAGAATTTTAATGAAGATAACCTGGTCAAGAAAGTTGATAACCGCTGTTGGGATACCCATTGTCTCTGGTTGGGGTTTTAGAGCCAGCTTACAGGGTCAAAAGCAGAAACACAGTCAAACAGGCAAACTCGTCCTGTTCAAAAGAAGGAACAAAGTCTGTTAAGCAAGGCGGATGCAAACTAGACAACCTGAGTGGATGCTCATACGTATGTGTACAGGCTGATTAGGAAGATGGGAAGCAGAGGCTGAGTGGACTAAATAATAAACAAAAAGTAGCGAGAAGTTGAACCTAGAGCACATTATAGAGGACTTCAGCTGCACCAGCCTCAGAATGAGACAGACAGGTGAGCACAAGACTCAGAGTCCAGAGAAGAACATCACCAACCACTGTGTTGCCTGGCAACGTAGCGTTGTGTGTGCGCCACACATTGTGTAGAAACAGTCCATTTTTTCCTTCGCTTTTATGATATGTAGAGTTTATAATACATGTATATGTGCTGATACATGTCTTTGTTGTCTGCTGTGATGCTCCATTGTGCTGTTGCTGGGTAACAAGTATAAGGATATTTCATTTATGTTCCTTACTATTGCAGGTTGCATCCACCATGGTGTCCACTGACTTTTCAAGTTTTCTGCTTAATTCTAATAAGGCTACACTGAGGAAGGCAGTGGTGTATTTATGACGGATAATCCATGTTATGCACTGGCTGCGAATTGCTGTCTACTGAAAGGGAATTTATTGTTGGCTTGGACATCAAGGCTCAGTGATGCGATGTCGTTCCACTATACCATCCACCATAATGTATCATCATATCAGCTGATATTGCTGATATATCTGATTTTGCTTAAATATCCCGCTAATGTACGAGCATGACTCTCATCATCTGTGTGCTGTGGACCACCACGTCCAATCCTGTTTACTGATGTCTGTCCCACAGACGTCACTTTAGTCTCTGTTCACATTGAAACATGAGCTTAGCTCAGCTGAGTTTAGCTTTGTGGCTAAAGCTTCCACCATCCATAGACCAACAATGGACCCTCATTTATTTGTTCAGGATTTTAATCTTTTTAATTTTTCACCCTCCTGTGAAATACACACACATACACACACGCATATATATATATATATATATATATATATATATATATATATATATATACCCCTTACCCCATGTGGCTCTCTGCTCCATGTTCAGATTGAATTGAACTCTACCGGCTCTCTCTTTGTCTGCTTTTAAATTACACCATATACTGAGTATTTTGAAGCAGCCTTGAGAACAAAAAGAAAAATATGTATTTGCATTTATTCTCATTGAAATTCTTCATTCAGGCTGACTTAATGAACTGATTCATATTTCTATTTGTGTATGTTGTTATTGTCACCATTAGAAGAAGAGTTCTCAAACACCGAGAAAACACGGAATAGTTTAATTTTGTACACCATGAATATCACAGAATATTTGAAGAAAACATCAGAAATCATCTTCTGATGACTCCAACCTAAATGATACAAGCTTCTTAAAAACCTTGTGTATAGATGTGTGTGAGGGGTGTGTGGGTCAGAACACAGTCACTGATAACACATAAGATGTAAAGAGGAGTCTCATATGATAGAAAAGAACTGACCGGGGGACAAAGAGCAAAGCGGATTTCATTTTTCCTAGATTGTCTCCATTTACCTGCACAGTGTACAGCATTAAGCATGTGTGAAAATTGCCCTGGTGTCTTTTGTTGATATGAATGTGCAGGCGTATACAACAGATGGTCCCCATATTTCCAAAGGGTTAAGTCACTGTCAATGGCTCTAAATTGACTGGCAGTAGGGGAAGCAAGTTTGTAATAGATTCATTAAATGTTTAGCCGTCTGTGAAGAACGCCTGATGGATGGTGTTTGAGTGCTGCTGGGTGTTCATTGTTGACCGCCGAGACAAAGGAGAAGTTCATTCCCTTAATCAGGAATGGACAGGGCTGGCTATTCACTCTATCAGCCATCAACCACTCCAACACCTGCTCTCTCTCACTCTGCCTTTCACTTCCCTCCTTTCTTGTTTTCTCCTTTGTGTACAAACACACTCACACTCCTGTGATGCAAAAACATTAAACGTCAGCTCGAGCCGGGAGTCGTAGCTAATGCCTTTCACTTTGGTTCACCGCAGGTTGTTGAACTGCAAATGGAGTGGATCCTGATACTCAGTTACAATAAACATGCGCCGCACTGAAAGAAGGAAGAACGGGACGCACACCTGAAGAAGTGCACAGCCACCACACACACACACACTCTCACACGCACCTCACACACACACTAACAATGCGTGTGTAGGAAAATAAGCATGAAGGAAAGATGAAGAAGCGAGCTCCGCCCTCTCTCACACTCATAGTTTCTTTCTCAGATCAAAATCAATGTTCCCCCAACTACTCACTTTTATATTTGTCAGGTTGTTTTTATTGCAAACAAGGTGACATTTTTTTAGGGGATATAACTGACTGTCACACAACCTTACTGAAGGTCTTTGGAACAAATAGAGCAGTGAAGTAATGAATTTTTCATCAGTTCATTAAGCCAATGTCCACACTTCAGTATCTCTGCAAGAAAGTAACTATTTTGTTTCAGAAGTATCCGATTATTCCATTATTGCCTGATCGTTGCAGGAGCAGGTGGGTCGACCTCTTCAAGGAGCTCCATTTTTTTAGAAGCTAAAGCTAAAAAGACAGTTTATTGCATGTAAGCTAAATTTATAGGGTCAATTCATCCAAATCCAAGATATGGAGATCGGTGGAGCAGATTTTATCAGGATTCAAGAATTCAAGAATTCAGGAACTCGTACAGCAGAGTAGAGATACTTCCATCAGCTGAAAAGTCACATTGCTGTTGCCGTTTTCAGCAGATATTAAATTCTGGTCCCCTGTATTGTTGCGGGGTAGAGGCAGCAGGTATGTGGAAACCTCACTGAATAAAACTAAACTTCTCTATGTGCATGGCTAGATGTGTGGCTAAATGTGTTGTCTTTTGGAAGAGGGGTTCGAGGGGGTGGGGGGGGACTAACCCTTTATTTTAAAAACCAGAAATATTATTCTGTCCACTTTTACTTAAAATATTACTGTCTTACCTGAACTTACAAAAACCATCAGCAACACTATCTCGCTGTCTCCACCGAAGACATTTGACGACCAATAATTTTAATCTACTCTCAAACTACTGTTGGCTTTTAACACGGCAGAGTTGTCTTCTCTTTGTTCTGTTTGATTATAAGCAGCAGCAGACATTTAAACTCTTCTCTTTATTACAGCAGGATGTACTGTCAGTGAAAGGCTCAAACTGTTACAACATGCTGCGTGTCTCTGACTGCTGGGCTTGTAGATCGCCTGACCTGCCAAATCATTTTGTACTCACTGATATTTTAAAATACGAATCACAACTCGTGATGTTACCTACAGTATTCTAAAGGTCTTCTTTGGTCTAAAATGTGCTCTCTCTGTTGTGTTGTTTGACATCATGGTGTATTCAGAATTATCTACGTTCTACATTTTAGACATTTTTGTAGACAGACATTTGAGGAACAATTTAGTTTGCCTCTGAAGAGTTTTGTTCCACCATGAATAGTAATCAAGCCTTATAATATGAACAATTAATACAAATAAAAAAAAAATCATTGTATACTTTCATGGGAAAATGACTTATGTCAAAATAAGACAGATGCCTATTTTAGAGACATTGAATAATGACATTCCTGTAACAATTTCTTTCTAAAACTGATATTTAATTAAAAGTTTTAAAAGATTGCTGATGTGAGTGGCGTGTCTGAGTTATGTATCAGACAAGGCTAAATAACAGCCATACTACGACTGCCGTGTTGAATCTTTATATGAGCTCTGTATCATTTGTGCACACCTTATGATTGTTATGCAATGATGACACACAAGTGGAGCTTTACTTCACTGAATTTTATTGGTTTGATGCTATTACAATAAAATATATTTAAAGAAAACAAAATGTTTTGGTCACTTTTTTGGGAGAAAAACACTTCAGTTTAAGACGGGACAGACTATCAACTCACAGGAAAATAAAAAGTGAACAAGAGCAAAAACAAAGGCAATATCAAGAGAATTAGTTCCACAACAGTAGCGATTTGACCTCAATATCAAGCGGAGAACTTTTTCAGTTGAAATATATCTTCATCTTGCAGTAGATATTCACTTCACAACATAAATATACTATACAGAGTGATAACACACAGCTGTCTCAACTGGAAAACCAAGGTGTGTGTGAGTGTGTGCTTTCAGGCAAACATTAAGTTAAGGCAGGTGGAGTGATTGTCTACAATACCTTTAAATGGTGGATGCTGCCGCGTCAATGGACAAACAAGGGATGACTTTAAAAGTCCAAAGTGAGAGAGTTGAGCTGCACAATAATACAAACACTGCTTTGACTGTGTCTTTGTTTTCAGTTGGTCCTGGTGAGAGTGAATATCAGTTACATTGTCGTCATCGTTGAGAGTCATGTGCTTAAAAAAGGCGTGTCACCTATAATAAGTCTGGGAGTCCAGTTGGGATAAAATACATTTGTGTTACCTTTCAACACAGAGTAAAACACGGATAAAACACTGACTGCTACAAATACACAGTGCAGTGTTTTTAACCCACAGTCCAGCTTTGTGATACTTTGTAGGGGGCTGATGAGGCCTGCAGTGACTTTAAAATGTACACAACACAACACCAACTTGTTCATTTATTTCATTCTTAATAGATGCCAATGATGGCAGAATTAAAAAATAAATCTATGATATAAATACGGTCTCTTCTAGACTGGTTCTGTTGATCTGTTGATCCCAGCAGAGTTAATTGACGGCTAATTCGACCAATCACAGCTCTATATGGGGGATTTAAGATTAGAGGCATCATGGTCCTAGTGTCAGAAAAATGTCCACAAAAACAGCAACAGGTGTGGATGAGAGTGAGGCAACTGTGCAGGTTGTTGTTGTAAATCCACTTGCAAGAACTTAAATCAACACATTTCTTAGTGCTCCTGAAGCTTCTGTGTTGACCACAAAGTGATACCTGCAGGACAGACATGTCACCCACTGCTGATTGGTTAGGCCAAAACAAAATAGCTCCCTCTTCAAACTGAAATTTGACTCAAAGCATTAAAAATATTTCAGACCAAATTAAATAACTGAGCTAAATAAATGAAAAATAAGTTTAAACTATTCATTTGCAATAGCAAATACATCTTAGAAGAAATGTAATGTCACCTGAATTTTGCCTCTTATCAAGATATTTTTTATTTAAACCTTTTTTAAATAAACATATTTGCAAAGTTGCTATCACTATTGGCAAAACAATTACATAAGAAATTAGCTTTTTAGCTTTTGAAGGCATTTGATGAGTTGTTATTACAAATAAATATTTGGGGAGAAAAAACATCTCTGTCCACCACCAATTATGCATTTGCCAACCTACTGGCATAAATACTCACTAGATCGCCTAATGTGTAAAAATTTCCTCCTTTTTGAGCAACATTTGATAAAAATCACAACGTCCAGCTGTTTAAGGAAATTACTGAGGTGAAGTCAGTACTGAGAGACTAACACGCTGGTGGTTTTGGTCTTTTCATGGGATTTGTTAACAATAAGAAAAATTAAAATATTAACATTATTTACAGAAAGTATACGTTTGGAAAATCATTTTCATCGTGTGTAAAAAAAAACATCTCTACAGCAACTTCAGTGCAAAAGATATGAGTGTCAGCCTTCTCACACTCCGATCAATCGGGTCCACGTGCAGTACAGTGTGTTGAAAAGTGACACAAATGTGTGTGTGAACATGACACTTTCTTTTTTGAGGGTCCACTCTTGAGCCATTGGCCCATAAATAATCAAATTTTACAAAGAAACTGAAACCAAATGTTGCAAGATGCATCTGTGGCTCCTCGGTGGAAACTGAAGGACAAACACTTCCAGGTGCTTCTTTTTGCATTTTGCACGTTTCTTACTTAAAGTAAGAAAAATGCTGTCTTTGTCATTCAGCTCTCCCATATCATTTACACATTGATGTGTCTTTTTTCACTCCTTTAATCTTTTTCTGCTTCTCTCTGGCTTCCTTTTATTTTTTTCACTCACGAAGCATTGGTGTTTACAGTTTTCTCTCTTTCTGATTTACTTTTTTCTCCTCTTTCCTCTCTTTGTGTCCCCCTTTCTTTATCTGCCTCTCCCTCCCTTTCACTTTCTGTTTTCATGGTAAGGGTTTGATAATAACTGAATAAAATGTGTTTTTCTTAACATGTCTGGCTTTTATATATCAATATATTAACATCTAAATAGATTAAAACAAAACTATATTGAACCCTATAGAGCTTTCATATTTAGGCGTTTTTGTAAAGTTGGTGGCAAAAAGAACAAGTGCAGAGATACGAGCAGTGCTAGTCTAGTCTGACGAGACTACAGTGTGTCGTGTTACCTGAAGTCTGTCTTCATCTAAAAAATGATAATAATCTGGGAACATGTTGGTGACCTTGGAATCATAAAGTTGTATCTGACATTTGGATCAAAAATGAAATAATGAAATATATGAAATAAACAATTAGATCTCCCAGCAAGCATTCAACATACGTTTCTATGCAAACAGTCCCATCGTCAGCCCACCCTGCACCAGATCTCACAATAATACCTATCAACGTGGCTTTGGAAACTACTTCAAAATGATACCTGAAAATATTTAGAAGCAGATGTTTCAAAATAATTCAGGCAGCAACTCAACAGTCATCTTGACGCCATGTTTTCATGACTGTTCAGCACTGGTGCAGGCTGAGCTTCATCTTCTGAGTCTAAATGTTTGCTGGGCAGCTCTGTGGGATGCAGAAAATCTTGTTGGTCATGTTGGATTCTTCTGATATTTGGTCAAAGAGGATATAATGTGACTAATCTAAGATCTAATTTTAGTTTTGTGAAAACAGGGTAAAAAAATCCAGTTTATAAAGGTCACATTAATGTAGCTCTACAGGACATGAAAACATTAACATTCAAAATCTTAAAACTACCTTGAGTACAGATGGAGCTTTATAATTCCAAACTCTAAAGAACATTTTCTCCTCTCTAACTCAAACAGCTCCCCCGAACCCAGCCCACCCCAAAGATGACCCAATATGATCTCGATTTGATTTTTTCATCTCACTCGCACTCTCCCTCCCACACACACAAACAGTCTCACCTAGAGAAACAACACGTGACGGTGAAGCATCCTGCATGCCTCCTTCACACACACGCTCGCTTGGCGTGCAGCATCTCGATGAGCAGGTTGTTGCAGGGCACCTCTCCGTTCAGATGCATGTAGCACAGGTAGTCCTCGGCCTGCGTGCTGAGGGAGCGCAGCTCTGGCAGCCGCACCACCAGCTGGCTGAACTTTTCCTGGAACTGAGGGTAGGTGGACAGGGTGTACTCCAGCAGAGCCCCGTTCACCTGCTCCTGGACGCCCTCCACGAATGCTTGGTCCTCCAGCAGCTTCACATCTGCATGCGCATACAAAGAGGACAAACATGGATCATGACTCAGTGGAAATATGAATTTTCTGATGTGTGGCAGAATCAGGTGGTGGATGGAGTAGTTTATAATCCCCTTAAACGTCACTACACAGGCAATTAAAACTGTGCATACAAACCCACAGAACTTTAAATTCTAGTGATGATGACAGACAGACAGAATTTTCAAACATACCAAATATGTCAGGCTGAATTTAAGAGAAATTTCTTTAAAATGGCACACAAAACTTCTTGAATATTTCTATTTGATACTGAGGCAGCCAAAAAATCCTGGAGTGTGAACAACATTTACAATAGAGAGCTGGAACAAGATGATACAGAATATACCATAACCATACAGTGTATGATAGAGCCAGTAAAATGTAGAATTAGTTCATTTTTCACAATTTAAATTTAATTTGTCAGAGATAAAAGGGCCAAACTGGATTTAAGGGGTTAAAGATCCACATCATAGAAAAGATAAAGGAGCAGAGCAAGATGATGTATTATTTTAACACAGATACTCCATGTACTGTTTAATGTAGTGTGCTTTCCATTTAGCTTTATTGCATGCTTACAATTTCCCCAAATGGAGATTTGTACAAATAAAAGTTTGGCCTATTAACAAAGAGAAGATTTATTGAAAGATGATGTGGGACTTGTTGGGAATGTTTTCCTCTGCTATTCAAGGTTATTAAAATGTAATGTTGACATATTTGCATCTTGAAAATATTATCATGACACTTAACACACAAGAATTTTTCCTATTTTGAGCATGTTCATCCTTGATTTAGAAATTGCACTCACAAACATATAGGTTTTGTTCTGGAGCTTTCAACCGCATCTCACAGTCTTCATCACTGAATGGAGTACTTATATCATATTTTAATAATAACCTAAACTCCTATAATAATAATAATAACCTAACCTAAAATAACCTAACCAGATGTGGTGAGGACTGTGAGATGCTACCGAAAAGAAAGAGGCTTGTAAGTGGCCCTTGAGTTAGAATCAGATCCTAGAATATTCCTCCATATTTTTCATAGTTTGTTTAAAATGTGCCCATTTGGATGGAAACTAGTTTTGGCCACAATGTTTTATTGAATGTTTAAAGAGATAATATATTTTAATATATTATTATATATTTATGCTCCATTTCTTTCATTTGTTCTCATATGTTAATGTTTTACTATGTTATTTAAGGATTTTTGGAAAGAAGAAATAAAGCAGAGTGAATATTGCACACAACACATTAATTTATGGTATAAATGCTAGCTACTAGGTTTTATACGCTGTATCTATACTTTATGTATGAAATAAGGTGAGCGCATGGTGTGTGGGTGGCTGTGTGTGTGTGCGTTTGTGTGTGTGTGTGTGAGACAATAGTCAAGCCCTTCAGTGGACCGGCATTCAGCATCAGCTGAGCCCATCTTGAAGAATCCATTCACACAGTAATTAAATGTTTTGAATCAATGTTCTGAATCATCTTTTCAAACTGCTTAAGGGCAATTAAATTACCCCCGAAGAACCTGACTCTGGAGATGAGGGAGAGCGCGAGCAAAGAAGCCACAGGCAAAGACAGCAAATATTTTCTACCTATGACAAGTGCTCTCTCCATTCAAAAGCTCTTTGTTCCCTGCTTTGCCAGCGCTAAACAGCAAACACTTCTGGGAATCTGGGCAAGCCACGTCTATGCTCTCTCCATCTGCACAAGCCGCTACATGAATGTCAGTTCTGTCATCGAATGATAGACCCATCCATTACGCTTCTTTTGAATGCCATTAGTGGACAATGGAGGAGGATGTCTTTGTTAATATTGGTTTTTGTCAACCCTAGAAATTTAATTAAGTGAATTTATTGGAAGGAAAAAGGCCAGTTTTGAAAATGCTTGTAACCTCACCGATAAATAGGTACTGCAAATAATCTGCAATTGTGACATTATTTTCATTAAAATGTCAGTGTTGCTATTCAAATTCCGCCAAAGGACAGCATCAGTATGGCCCTGCAGTCCCACAAAGTTGATGGATTTGTACATCAAAACCACCTAATTTTCTGAAAACACACAATTTACAGGCTCACGTGTAGGCTCAGGCCTTTAAAAACATTCATTTGCAATTAGGTCTATCAAAGAATGACTGTCTTCATCCTGTAGACTAGATCCTGTAATAGTAATAGTTATTTTTTCTGGCTGAGCTCTTTCAGTCAACAAACCTGATATCACCTTATAGTAAATATTACATAGGACAAATATGAACAATGATGACAGCAGTTTTTAAAATAGCATTTTTGAAAGATGATGATGATTGATTAGATGTGAGTAATTTTTATTTCAACACATCATGTCTGGCCACACTGCCTTCATCACAGTGATGAAGGACAGACATGAGAATGACTCACTGGGGTTGAAGAGGAGGAGGAATTTCAGACAGGCGATCTCTCGGCGGTCCACCTGCAGCGCCCGCAGCCTCGCTGCCAGCTCCTGACCTCTCTGGACCAGACTGGACAGAGTGGCCTCAGCCTGCGACAGGATGAACGACAGCTCCACCTGAAAACACAGGCACTGGTTATTATCCAAGTCCTGTATATCCAGGAAGTACTTTAAACTGACTTAAGTCATATATATTGTGCTTCTTTAATTGTAAGACAATATCGCTCAGGTTTAAATTAGGACTACTTCATTTTAAAGCAAAACCTTCATTTTAATGGTTTTAGATAAAAATACATATGATAATCAATATGATATCTATGTATTCCAGTGTCAAGTAGATACACCTACCAGGAGTGAATTCTTAACACACTTCAAAACTACAGATAATCACACAACATCACACACATCACACAATCATCAGTATGTGGTAATTTATCACCACCAATACTCTTTAGTATAGATAGTAATGCATTTATATGCATGGATAATCATTTAATTCAATTTTATTTTCTATGATCATTGGTAAGTATATATCGAACCTGAAACACATTATAAGATTATTATTAATATTTGACAGTATGTGAATAGTTAACATAAACATCTTTGGTAATAATACAGAGTGAGATCGTATGTGAGTCATTGTCCATATTTCAATCCAACCTTGCTAGTCAGGCACGCATAAATATGTGTTTCATCAGCAAAATTGTGTTATTCAGCATAACTGTGTTCAATGCACATTGTTGCTGATGTCCACATATGCACTTGGCCTTGTTTATGCCCTCCGCTCTGCCAGTCGCTTTCTATGGAGGAGTTTTCTATGTATATATTTTTGATAGATGTATGTATGCGATGTTTTCTTTCTGTTCATGCCTGTGTGAGCTGCTGCAACAGCATAATTTCCTGTAAAGGATCATTAAAGTAACTATCTATCATCTATGATCTTATCATTAGTAATTCAATATTACATTATTAAATAGTTGTCTCCAGGGATAAAGTTACCTCAGTTAAAGCATTTAACAAGCTCTAGGAAGGCAGCACTGGCTTAAAACTGATATACTAATACAGTGGTTTATCATGTGGCAAATGACATGTCAGTCACTGTCAGTCCACCTCTTATATAACTGAGTCTCCCCATAAACCACTCACATTTGATTTTGTCCACATATTCATTTTGATGCATTCCAGAGTTCCTTCCACTGAATGGGGTGTGGTGGGTCACCATGCCTTACAGAGCTACTCAGCCTAAAAGAATTTCACTTTCATCTGTTTCGGGGGCTGATAAAGCACTAGAGTTCTAGTGGAAACATACACTGTATGCACATTTTTTTTAGCATGAAAAGAACCACATTTGAAAATATTGTGAGTTTTGAGGCAAATAGTGGCTTCAGTATAACGGTATAAGAACTGTCATCCACCTTCTAGCTTCACAAGTGGCTGCACACTGGCCTAGAAGTTATTCCAAAGTCTTTCATTCATTTGGTTCGTTTGACAGCTCAAGTAAACCCAACAGAGAGTGGACTCTACATTGGACCCACAGTCCAAAGATGTGGGGGAGAGCCCTCATTAACCACATTTTGAATGAAGTTCAATGCCTGTGAATGAAGCAGACTGTGCATTGGGCCGATGGGAAGTCGTGTGAGGGAGTTGTTACCTCCTGGCCGGTCACCAGCAGGATACTGTCTTCCTGTCCATGTTGCACTTGTCTGAAAATGTGATCCAGGACCAGAAGTTCAGACCAGCAATTATGGAGCAGCTTCATTTGATCTCCCACCTCCAGGAAACAGAAACACACAGACAGAGAGGCAAAAACATTATCTTACAGCCCGAGGTTCACTCCGTTCACACATGTATACACTGTAGCTTTTTCCTTCTTTTTGTTTCTGAATCCTGATCAATATTCTTTGAAACCTGTAAACAGTCCTGATTATTCTTCTGTCACTCCCCCAGCCTCTATGGTCAAATTGTATGGAAAAAATCAATATCTTATTTTTCAAAGTATTTTTCAATTGTATTGTCTATCAAGTTGTGCTATGTTGATGGTCTATGGAAACAGCTCACATGGCTGAATTCCTTCCACGGTATGTGCAAAGCTACCCAACCCATTAAATTTGACTCTGGCTTTAAGTGAATTTAAATATTATGTATACCTTTCTGTCATGCTATTAAACCAGAGGCAAATTTCCCAGAAAAATATCTTGTGTATGTGCTCTTTCTGTGTCCTGTGCTGCGTATTTACGAGCATCGTCTCAGACCTTTTCAACCTGTTCACCTCTCCCTAAACCCCCCAACACTTCTCTCCCCCCACCACCCCTCCATTCACATCTGCTCTGCTGTGCTCTGCTCTGGGGGATGGGTGTATGCGTTTTCAGATTGAGCCCCCCCCCTCGCTGCAATATTGTCTGTAAACCGAAGGACACGACAGTCAGTAATTCTGCACCCACAGCTGCTAATAGGTCCAGACACACATTTATCTGACACGGAGCTGACAGAATTACTGTCCGTCTGAATGAAACTATATATCAGTCACAGAGGGTCCAATTCTGTTGGCCACACACTCATCTGGGAGGTGGGGGGGCAGTGGTGGGGGTCTGGGTGTACAGTGATAAAGGAGGGGGTTAAGGAAGCAAGAGGTCTCCGCGACCTCCTGCGCTTCCTCTCCAAAAAGACTTGGACACTCAGCTGCAGCCAAAAAAAATCACTCTGAAAAACCTCTCAAACGTGCTGAATGTGGAGTGGAGGGCTTTATTTTATATCCCACATGGATTCTATGTTTCCATCTGTTATGTTAGAGTGTGGATGGACCAGGTTACATTCGTTTCCAGTGTAATGTTTTACATGTAAGATCCACATTTTATCTCCCAGCCATGAAGTGAAAATCTCCAGGATTGTCACAGAAAAAAAAAGTGTGCATCGTAATCCTGGTTCACAGATGAAAAGTAGTTGAGGAAGATCTACCAGAGGAAAGATCGTTAAATATTTTTCTGAAGTTGTTTGGACGACCTCACCAACGTGATGCAGTAGAGCAGAGGTGGTCGTGATAAAAGCAGAGAGTAAAGTAAGTATTGAAAAGTGTTCTTTTTTTTAACGTTTTTTTTTTTTATTATTCCCATCACCCCTCTTTCCATTTACTTATTATGTGATCAGGTATGAGTTTAGGCTTTTAAAATGCAGACCACATAGACATATTTGACCAATCAGCACTATCAGGAATAAAAAAAACACTGCCACATTTTGTTTCCTTTGTTGTTCCTGTTTCTGAGTGCTCCAATCCACTCTCGTCCACAGATGGCTGATGAATACAACTATTAGATGTTGAGAAACAGGCAAATGTTGCTATCTTATGTTTCCGTATCAGCAGAAAAGTCTGGAATTGCCAACTTTATCACAAATATATTATATTGGTATCAACCTTTTAAAAAATCAATGCTGGTAAAGACAAAGTAACAACGCTCTCTGCAGTGAGACCAGCAACAACTTTTTTAAATCCACAGAGTCTGGATTAAGCATTCTTTCAATGGAAATACAGTATCTGATAAAATATGTTCATATACACATCATGCTCCCCAAACACATCAATTATTATATTCTAAGAAATTATTGGTTACATATGCACATTGAGTGGTGAAATCATCAATAACAGCTTTCTCCTCTGCTGCTAGTGGGAGTAATGTTCATAGACAGACTCAAACCAAACTTAAGCTGTGCTTCACATCAACAAACCTGTTGGGTTGAGCGGCAGAAATATGAGTGTGTGATACGCCTCCCTAAATTTATAAGACAGTTATCTTCACAAGCTATAATGTTAGAATGACACTGTTACATATTTTCCAAAAAGCTGAAAATATCACTCCCTAAAGTTAATGATTTATTATGTCTTTTTTTTGTAAGGTTCCCTTGAGTCCCTTAACAAATGCAGTCTTTTAACAGTTTCACCAATTCAAAATATCCTAAATGTATTTTGTAGCTCAGAGTAGATATCTATTTTTGAGCAAAACTCTCCAAAGTCTTCTAAGACATGATACTTTTAAACTGACTGTCTCCCATCTGCTGCCTGTGTTCAACAGGTGAAGGTCAAACACAACACAGGACAAAGGCCACCTCTGGGGAACTGCAGCAATCAATAGCTTCCATTCTGCTCACAATTCTATAACAATGTAGACGAGCGCAGTGCTGAGCTGCAGCGGAGAGCCGACATTTCCCCGTTATCGTCTGCATGGAATGTAATTATCCAGTCCAGGGAAACAGCTCTTTCTCTGCGAGTTTTTTTTGGCAAAATATGCACAGTTTCGTTCTCACTTTCCATGTTGGCTGTTCAATGTACATAAAAATGTTCTGATGAGGAAAAATAAGGCTGCACAATTGCTATGGTAAATAAAAAATTGTAAAGTAAAATGAAGGGACCTGTAAAAGTGCAGTGTGCAACATGAAGTTGCTTGGATGAGCGGCTCTCAAGAAATATGCAAGCAACAGTATCGGAGCCCAAAAAACCGGCCCGTTCTGAATAGACATGTTTAACAACGGGCACTGCACAAGAGTTACAAAAAAGAAATGAAAAACTCAACTACAATGTGATGTTTTTTTTCACACTATTCTGCCACATCCTGCCCATTTTCCCATCAGAGGATTTATTTAATGGTACAGTCTATTAATACAAATGAAAGGATCACTTTATTTTGAAATGAGAGAAGCAAAGGTTTTCCTGTCTCTGAAGTAACAAACTAACATTTGGTTTGGATGTTTATTTTCTGGATCCTGAGAATAATAAATGTTTTCCCCCCAGCTAATATACGATCATTTTTACATTTCTATCACACACAAACGGTCGCCTGTCTGCTTTCAGTGCATCAAATATTTCACAGTGCTTAGTGAAGTCTGTCAGTAAGTCTAGCATTCCTTTTTCCCGTAGTTTACTATTATATTCTCAGTAAGAGTGAGTAAAATAAGAAAAACAAGTATCGACTAATAGGTGTTTTGGACAGGCAATGTGAAATCAAACTAAAAAAAATAGTTAGAAACATGTATATTGAAAATGTATGTACATAAAGAACCTTAATAATATGTACAACACCTCTGTGCCCCTCTCCTGTATCAGCGATGGAGAGGAGCAAAGTATCCTTCTGACACAGGCAGTATAACACCTTGTTGCTGTTACTCTGAGAATATGCAGCAAATGTCATCAGCAACACAATGTGGTCTTTGTTTGAGAGACAAGGAGGGTACAAAGTAACAACGAAAAAGACAAATCCCTCTGGAGAGTCTCAGAGAGTATCCGCTGATTAAATGTTGTGAAGTCAGTTGTACATCACAAAATGCCAGGATGCACAGACATCAGATTACATCACTGCAGTAGTGGTGTTGTGTGAATGAAAATTTTAAAACAATGTTCACACAGATGATGGCTGCTGTTTTTACCGCAGTAGACTTTTACTTTATTTACCCAGAAGTTATTATCTCTGAAATTTATGCATCTTTAGAATTTCTATCTCCAATATTCTAGATGTTTTACAGGAATTTCATTCTACTGAAAGAGAGAAGCTAACCGCTAACAGATTATGCTGTTTAAATGTTTTAATGTTACAAACTGAATTCCATTCACCTGCATGCTACTGGGGTGCAGACAAAAGTCACAGAGGCAGATCTCTGACAACCTAGATGAATGAAACCAGAGGTAGCTGCAACTAGAGGTGTGTGAGAAATCTGTGTTCTTTTGTTTTGTATTAAATTTAATTTAATCTTATTTTTTTGTAATTTGGGTCCACTCTAACCTATAATTTACTTTACTTTTCAAGCAAGAAACCCTCTGTGTTAAAAGATTATGATAATCATTGACTTGTTGACTGTTTTTTAAACAGGCAAGCCTCCCTAACATATGTGCTGCTTTTTTGGTAAACTAATCTTAAATTATTTACATCCCTGGATGATTAGGAGATTTGTGATACACTGTGCATTCTGCCAGTTTCCCCAAAACATGAGCCAAACACCTAACACCCATGCTGTGTTATTTGAACAAAGACACATCTGCCTCTCTCTGTTGCCTCTTTGGTGCAAGCAGAGAATCTAAACAGAAAGAGTCTTACTCATGTTGCAGGAATCTGAAACATTGATAAGTGATCCATCCCTGCTGATCTGGTCCTGCTAGTGATTTCCAGCCAAGCAGATACCAAGGTGCTAAGGTCCTGCTAACATATGGCTCTTAGTGAGCCTGTCCAAGCCAGTGGCAGTCCCAGGAATGAATGTCAACAAGTGAATGAGTGTGAGGCAGGAAAGGAGCAGACCTGCTCTTAATGTACCAGAGTATATAAAGTGTATTTGATCAAAAAACATGAAGGAATCTCACCAAATCTCACCAAGGCCAGAATCAACCTTTTGTTGCTAGTTAGACAGTTTAATTGGTTGAATCACTTTGACCGTGGCTTGTTGACAGATGTTTGTTTATCGGCACAAACGGATTATATCACGACTCACGAGGTAAAGTCGTATTTTATTCATTGTTGTGTAAGCGGCCTGATTTGTCAGGAAAGAATTATAATCCTCCATTCTCACTTGGTGCAGCCGGTGTATTCAGCCGCATTGTCAGCAGCAGCACAGTTAACCACAACAACAATATTGATTTCTCCAGCATGGGACTTCAATTTGACTGTCCCACTAAATCATCCAAACTGTCCAACGCTACAGCGTGTCTGTGGCACAGCTCACAAAGACAATCACAGTGCAGGAGATGATGGAGTGAGACACTGATGTATGTCCAATCATTATCCACGAGGTGTGTGTGTGAGAGAGTGTGTGTGGTTTGAACGGCTAATGTACAGAACCGAAGAAACACACAGAACTGAGTCAGGAATCATCACCATTGTAAAGCTGTAAGTATTCCACCACGCTGCTAAAATACCTCACGCTCACGCTTCATGTATTCTCTGAGCTGGATCACTACATGTACGTTTCTATTCAACATCATAGTGTATGCATATATGTTAATGTGGGTACAGTCATACAAAACTGTACCCAGTTGAAACAATATAATTTAATCATAGGTGTCATAGGAGTCATTTCATAAAGTTTAATTTATCTTTTGCTGGTCTCATAAAGCAAATAGTGCTTGTGTGTGTTTTAGCCATGTTTTAGTTCAAACCATACACACTATTCGAGAGTTTTTGTCCCCTCAGTCAATACCATAATATATGATGCACAAGGCATGCTTTAAGCAATCCATCACAGTCATCATTAACTTTGACTAATTAGGTGTTAGCATTCATGCATGTTGTCATACTGAGAGGCCATGTAAGCCCGTGAACTGCTTAATAAGACATGAAGCACAACACCTCATCTTTAAAACAACCTTTCTTAGTCCGGAGGGTCGCTGTTCCAAGTCCAGCACAGATCACAGTTTGCAGTGTGGACTGGTAGCTTGAGCGGTGCCAGTTCACCTTTTGGGCACTGCCATTGTGTCCTTTAGCAAGGCACCAAACCCCTCACTACAGGGAGCATCTCTCTCCCTCTGAGTGTCTCTGGGTCCTGTTTGTGTTTTCTGGCATATAAGTGCATAATTCAACAGTGAAAATGAAATCAAAGACTTCCACAGGGATTAATGAATTATTTTCACCTTGTACCTTGTACCTATGTACCTTTTATTATCACCTTTTAGCAAAACAAATGCTTTGTAGCTATGCTATTAATATTTTAATGCGATTAACAGGCTGTTATCGGAGAAAAAACAGAAAAAAAATTTGAAAACAGGGTCAACAAAGAACAGAGTCCCTGTTAGGTCTGTATTGCCGTCATACATCCACACAACAGTCCAAACCTTAGTAACCCTTTTTCCCCTCTTTCTTCTCTCTGAAATGTAGCATAAATAAGTAATTATTTTGCTAATTATTTTTTGTCTATGCTGGTACAGACACACACAAGACACACATGAAAATTCTTGTTTCAAGGTTCTTAGTTGACAAAAATAGAATTTAGTTTTTATGCCACAAAAATAGGACTGTCCTTTTAATAGGATATAAAACAAACACTTATGGATTGTGTAGAATCTGTATAAACCAGGGTTAATGAAAAGGAACAAAGCTGTGTAAAAATTTTGGGATGTAGACATTTTTAAAGGCTGAAGAAAATAGTGGAGTGCAGCTGTAAAATGTGTCTTTATTGTTCTCCACTGTTTAGAGAGGGTGCATGTGTGCCTGTGTGAGCATGAGGACAGAATAAAGGCTTTTGAGACTCACCCTGAGCTCCTTGAAGAAGATGCAGCTCCGGGCCCACTCCACTATGGAGAAGAGAGTCTGGTCCGCCATGCGACACATGAGGCTGAAGGTGCTGGGCTTGTCCAGCCGGCCCCGGCTGCTCTGCTCCTGCTGCAGATGAGCAACAATCTTATTCTGCACCACCAGCTCGTCTGGATCGCAGCGCAGCAGCTCCAGCACCAAAGGCGGCAGGCTGGGCGGCTGCGGAGAGGTTGAGGGGTACATGTCTGGGTAGGGGTATCCTGTCAGAGACTCGGGCGAGCTGGTGTAGTCTGGACACTCAGCTTTAATCGCCCTGCCAGGGAAGGCTGTGTACTGGTACTGAGTGGTGAGGGGCACGTGGGACTGCATGGCCATGCTCAGGGATGGGGGTCCATAGAGGTTGGCCTCATAGTCTGTAGGGGTGATGGAGCTCGGGGTGGAGGGGAGCAGACTTTTAGAGATGGTGGGCAGGCTGTGCAGGGTGCCGGTGAAGCCGTAGTCAGTCTGCAGAGGAGAGGCCGGCGGAGGAGCTGCGCTCTCCAGCTTGAACCCGTTGGATCGTATCAAAGCCTTCTTCTGCTGCTTCAAGGCCCTGTCTCGCTTGTACATGGGCCCAAATTTATTCCTCCCCCCACGCATGCGGTCTGCGCGCACCGCTGTCACACAAGAGACAAGAGGTGAAAAACAGATTTACAAATGAAAGAGTGACTCTACCGAATTCTCCCGCATTGCCAAGATCCCCTCTTTAAATCCTTGATGAGCACTGAACTGTAACAGCAGAGAGTAAAATCATAAGTCGCCTTTCACCAGCATCCCCACCATTCCTACACAGCAAATAACAGACATGTTGGTCATTTTTGCTTCCCTTTTTAGGGCTGAGAAGAATCCCCAGAGTCTGTGCAACACTCCTTCTTGTAGCCTAAATAGAGCTTTTGATTTAAAACAGGGGAGTCTCCGGGGTTTTATCAGTAAGTCAAGAATGTGTCCTTTTTCTGCTACGGAAGCAGGTGCTTTCCTGCATTGCTGTCTGGGAATTAATCCCATCCTGTGTGTATAGAAAACAAGATGAGAGGGCACAAATCAAGAAATAATTAAAAGGACTTTAGTCTAGTAATCATATAATAAAAATCATGAGTAAGTTAAAAAAAAAATGAATACACTGTGCCAGCTCATTTATTAGAATTACTGTGGGAATAAATACCACAAAATAAACAAAGAGAAATATGTAACAAAAATAAATACATTTTTCATCATATCAGTTTTCATGTCTCCCACATATTATTATTATTATTATGATTATTATTATCATCCTGTATTCTGACTCTGCTCTGTGGTCAGTCATCTGTACCTTCTAGCCGCATCCCGACGCTCAGGCACTTTTGAAAGCGACAGAAAGGACACCTCTTCCTCTGGGTTTTGTCTATTTTACACTCCTGGTTTTCCGCACATGTGTACCTCTTGTTGTTCTGCACTGTCCTCTTGAAGAAGCCCTGTAGAAAAAAAAAGCAGACGGCCTGTAAGAAGCGGCGGAGCAGACAGCAGGCTGAACATTTAACCCTCCGCAGGGCAGTGAGATCTGTACTGTACCATCAACACCGGATAATGACTGTGGAGTCTGTCTGAGCTGAACACGGGGGATATAAGGCTGCATTTTTTTTTTATTTGCCCTCCATAGATTGATAGGCAGAGGGAAATAAATGCATTTAAAATACAGAGAAATCTCACAAAGTTTTAATCATGCGGGAGAATTTCGCTTTAAACCTTTGTGTGGTGTAGTAATTTATTTTACATGCGTGGATGGGTGCAGATGCTCTCAGACTCTCAGAGAGAAGCTGTGTGTGTGTGTGTGTGTGTGTGTGTGTGTTACCTTGCAGCCTGCAGGTGCAGCACTCTGGAGGAGCTGTGTCGCAGGTGAGCAGACCGTAGTGGTATCCGGATACTTTGTCTCCACACACAGGACACAGCTCCTCCAGGTCATCATCGTACGTGTACTCCATCACCTTCAGAGCCACACCTGACACACACACACACACACACACACACACCTGAGACAACGCATGGCACACTGAGTGTACAATGCAAATATGAATTTATGTCCCTAATTAATAAGGAAAAAACAGGTGTGTGTGTGAACAGGCTTTGATGGTGTTTCAGAGGGCCGAGCTGAGCGTGAAGGATTTTGGGAGGCTGAGTTTTCTTCCGTTAGACAAACATACTAATGTGCCGGCTGTTTTTAGATAAATGACTTTACTTACAAATTAAACTCACTCTAATGAATAAAGATAAACGTGGTTAAGTATGTGAAACTGTTTAATTAGTGCCGAGTTGTTTTTCGCATTTAATAATCGTAATCGTAATTTAATCTGATATAAAAACATGGGTAAATGTAACGAGAAAAGAAAACAATTAAGATTTTTTTAACGGTACCTCCACTGATATTTACTTTAAAATGCTTTTAAAAGACCCTTCGTGAAAATGGTAATTTATCTATCAATTTATCCATTTGATCGATATCATAATTATCATATTTATATAATGCATATTTGGATGCATATGGATATTTCACATTAAAAACACGCTTCCTATAATAAGGCCGAATAAAAATCCCGTTGGTAGAATAAAATATTACAGCTCATGTTCGTTACCGAAAACAGAGGCCTGAGTTAAATTTAAATTTAAATACACTGAATCTGTGTTGATGTGGGATAATTTCCGTGTCGATCTAAATTATTAAAATGGTCCTTTTTTTAATTACTCATCGCAGTGGTGAATTTAGCAAGTCTTTAGAAAAGCCCCGTTAAAAGCTGTTAATAAACGTGTTAGAGCCAATGAACAGATAGAAATAGATATAGATAGATCGAAATTATAACCTCGCACTAATATCGACATAGACTCATGAAGTTTATTTGTCCCTCTTCAGACCCCTTTTATTCCCACGCATCAGTTTCTAAAAGCATTTATTTCTAATGTCATCCTACTGTGGACAGGCTGTTTGTCACACACCGCCTTAACACACACTGTGATCGGAGTTCACACACTTGAGTTGTGCTCTGTGCGGGTGTTCAGGCACATCAGCTCTCAGTCAGTGAGTGGAAGAAGAGTGGATCTGTCACTTCACGACGGCAAAGTGGAGTTTATTAAATCCTGAACCCGGCTCGGCTCGGCTCGGCTCGGCCCGGTGTCCCGTCCTCCGTGTGGAGCTGCTGACAGCTTTAACCAGCATTAAACAGAGGGATTCATCTGAATGAGCTGAATAACGAGGAGGATGTGAGTGATGGCTGGACAGACAGAAACATCAGCTACACACAGTCTGAGGGATTATTATTATTACTGTTCTGAATGTTATTATCGTTATTATTATTAACATTATTATTATTATTAAACACATGTTTTTACATCCTTAAATGATTAACTACTCATTATTCATTATTTTTAGATTTCTGTTGGTTTTAAACTGATTTATAATTATTACATACTTTAACTCTAATGCAGCCTATTATTTTCTATTTTATTTGTGCAGGCCTAAGTTATTTCCACTAACATTTTACAATTTATAATTGATTTGTTTTCTTTTTTATAAGAGTCTGCTTCAAGTTGTTTTTTGATTCAGTTAATTAGCCTTCTTTATTCATTCAATTTAACTGTGTTTAGATATAAAAATAATTTCCTGAAGATTATTATAATTACTATAATATTTCAGCATTATTTCAACATGGATCTGATCTATTGGGGTTAAAAAGACTTTCTAATTCGAACAAAAAAAATCATATCTATTTTGAGCATGCAGGCTGCACAGACTTACCGTGAGCCTTGTCTCCCAACATTTGAACAGCCTCCAGTCAACGCTGATTGTCTGCTAATGAAAACCTGACTGTAGGTGATGCTGCAGCCTGGCATGGGCTGCTGAGGAGAGCCAGGTAACAGAAAAAAGAGCAGTACAAATCCGGACGGTCGCTGTCTGCAGTGATGCTGGTGTCGGAGCCGGTGGGGCCAGCGAGGTGTGATGATGACCACTGAGGATCTCAGAGTGAAACTCCTTCAGTCCGCTCCTCTTTACTGCGCTTCCCTTATCGCCTAAGTTCGGCTGCTCTGCCGCCATTGGCGGACGCGGGGTCACGTGACGGATGCTCCCTGCCTCCTCCGTGCAAATGCCTGGACAGGAGAGAGGAGCGGAGCTGGAGGAGTCACACTGCACATGCACACCCGTCAGCATGATTAATAAGTGCGTAGAGACTATTAAAAATAACAGCCCTGAATTGGTACACAGCTGAAGCTCAACAGCACCAACATTTGTTGTTTAAAATGCTTTTAATCTGAGATGACTTACTGCTGAACACAGCTACCGGATACAGATGGATATAATATGGCTACTGCATTAAGCTGCATTTAATAGTAATAATAAAAGATAACAATAAATTATTATTATTATTATTATTATTATTATTATTATTGTTGTTGTTGTTGTTGATGTTGTTGTATTTATTTGTTTGTTTGTTTTTATTATTGTCCTAATTTGGTGATGGACATCTATATTTTTGTTATTATACTAAATATCCCTTACAGAGATATCCTGTACATAATCATACAGATATATTTACTACTTGTCAGTTTATTTTTTCACTCAAACAATGAACACTGTTTCATGCTGTCGATATCTATATTTGTCTGCACTGGTGGACTACATGCATGTTTCAGCAGAATGAAATACATTGGCATTAATATTAATTGACCCTGACAGGGCATTTTGCTTGGTAAGTGCTGTGGAAAGTCAAACTGTCTATTGTTAGCTGAAGCAGGAAGCAGTGGGTGGCCGCTGAGGATCCGTCAGGCTGCTGAGGGTCATTGTGTGGAAACATGAACAAAGATGGGGGTCCTCTACTATAAACCACTGTACAATTTTAAAGACAGGAAACACGAAGTTAAGACAAAACATTAACATGCATTCACTGCCTTTGATGACTGCTGTGTTCAGTCTCTGCGGTAAAGTGATGGTTTCTGCAGCCTCATGATCTTGGGATGATCACACTTGGTAAAAATTTTCCAGACCCTTGACTGTCCTTGAGGAGGTGGGGTCCGATAAATGTTCATTTAACTTTCCTGTAATTCACATCACCAGAATTGTACCAATTAGACAATGTATAAAAATAGCAGTTCTCAGAGGCATTTCAGGCATTTCTATAAGTCAAAATGCAAAACCTCATTGGACTGATAACCCCTCAAAACTTTAAAACACATGTACATGCAAATCTTGATACTAAATGTTGACACTACACTAACACAAATTAGTGTAAATAAAATATCATTTACATCTAACAAAGCTTAGAGGATTGGCCTCTTAGTTTATCTAGATCTTGTAATCACTATTGTGGGAGCATACTGATGAGCATAATAAAGTTAGGACTGAGAAATAATTGATTTATACTATTTAAACTAAATAAATATTTTAGAAACATGCACATTTTATATATGCTTGAAAACATGAATCACAATATACATCCGGTAAATGGCATGTGGCATCATTACCAATAAAAATAGGTGTTAGTTGGATATAGTGAATTATACTTAACCTGAGAGAGTCAACATTTAATCATGTAACTGTTACTGATGTTATCAATTTAAATTGATTGATTGAGTATAAATTTTAAATAAAATAACGTGTTGTCAGTCATCAGTCATTGTTCACTTCCCCCATTCATAACCTGCAATTACATGTTTTGGTAGTAAATCATAGTAGATGCAAGAATTTTCAAACAACTTAATGCACCTTAAGTGTCCCCTCCTCTGGAAAAACAGCACATGTCTGCCATTGGACTGTTTGCTCAGCAGAAGGTGCATACAGGGAGATAAGTTCTATCTATCAATCTGTTTCACCCCTGACCTCCAAGACTCACTACAAGGTCCACGATTAGCCTAAATCTGCTCATCCGGCTATTAGGGAGCACAGGCCAGAAGAAAAAGCCAAGCAGGAGGCCCATGCTGAGCTGGGCCCTCTGTCACTGGGGACAAGAAATATAGCCTATCTGCTGTTTGTCTCTGGCATAATTTTGTTTTGCAAGTGTGCTGTGGCTACAGGTCAGCGGAGCCCCAGCATCAGACAAGTTCTGTCTCTGTCTCCTAGATATATTTGTACAATAAATAAAGGGGAAGGGCTAAGGCCCAGCTTGTGTTTTGACTTCATCATTTATATTTTGTTCATTTTGTACCCCCACACTGACAACCATTTTCTGCTGGAGAGGCAGGATCTGTGTGGATAAAAGCAGATAACGATGTAATCACTCTGGGTGAAAGCTACAGAAGAATGAGTTTCCTGCACAATTTGTTGGTAATTTGTAAGATTTCAGATCCTGGGTTTGTCCATCCCTTGATCATGAGCTGCCTTGTTCTCTTCCACAAAAAGAAAAGTAATGCTACACAAGTTGGTTTGCTTGTAAAAAAAAAAAGTGCCCTGCACATTACTGTTCTGTCTCCTTGTTTTCATCAGTTCATCCAGCTCAAAAAAATTCTGGTAAAACATCCTCAGCACCGTACAACAGACAGACTCTGGCCATAATCTTCGAGCTGATGATTTGATGCCCAGCTCGTCCTGTGTGTGATTGAGGAAGACAATGAATCCCGATTCCTTCCACCACAAGTGTGTGTATGCGTGTGTGTGCTGTTCGTGATGGTCGGCCGGCACATTGTGTGGTAACTTAATTCTGTCTTCCATATGGTATGTGTGTGAAGGGGTGATTAAAAGGAAAAAACCTTGTAGAGCACTTTGGATAAAATCACCATGTAAATGTAGCCATTTAGAGGTGAATGTTTCATTTAACATTCATGAGGAGTACAACTCCAACTGAATGCTAATGCTCATTCTAACACATCTAACACACAGGAATGTGTGTCCAAAAACAGATTCATGCAGCACTAAATGAAAGCCATTAAAATACATCTGGGTTCATGCAAATGGCAATAAAGACCTGATATGATTTTCATGTGGTTAAGCTTACCAGCCAGCTGATAATCCTGTGAGGTAAACAGCTTGTGATCACTATGTCAGAATAGTTTCAAGGTTTGTAGATGACCATTATATGCAGATTATTTGCACACTAGCAGATTGTTAGTTGTCTTGTCTTGCCAGCACACCGGATTTAAAATGAAATGATGACTCTCAGGTTAAATGGCCAAATTGTTTAAATTTACTTTCTTAATTCTGTGCTCAGACGTAGATCTTTTTAAGCTCTGATATTTCCTCATAACTACATTTATCTCATTTGGCTTCAGGACTTTCCATAAAGGGCAAAACAAAGCCTGCGTCAAAATACCTGTAACCATTGACAAGATATGCAACAGTCCTGCTTCTTATTCTTATTCACTCCATGGATTATCACATCCTGGCTACTGTAAGCTGACTTGTACTTCTCTCTGTTTGATGTGTTCCATGTGTGCTAAACAGCCCATGTGTTCAAATTACTTAACACAATGCAGACCAAACTCAACCCTTGTGAGGACAGAGAACCTCTAAGTGGACATCCAGTCAGACTTAGTAACAGAATAAAATTATCCTCTTTTCCAAACTGAACATTTGACCATAGTTTACAGCTACTGTACCTCTTTTTGCCCTCCTAACCCTTCAACGAGTCTTAATTCATGCATTCCTTTTTATTAATTACTGCAAAACCATATCAGCACCGCTCCTGGATTTGAAAGAATTCACAAATTTATGTGGTCAAGGATTATAAATTAGAAAGGCATTATCTGAAAAAAAGTGCCTTAATGATCTAATTTACCTTGAGATAAAATCTCTTCCTTCTTCACTGCCACATTGTTATATTTGTTGACATGTTACTGTCACCAACTGTCGAGAAGCAAAATAATGTTAAACTCTCCAGGGTACCATTAATATGTATTAACCTGAACATTTAGATCTATCAATCCGTTAAAACTATTGAGCGAGTATTCTGCAAATGAAAATGAAGCAACAATAGGCCTGCTTGATGTGAAATTAAGCAGGGACGTCATTCACTTGTTCATTAGTTCCAAGCATGTGAGGATAAAACTGTGAGTGGAACAGATGTGACAGTGAAATCATGTCTGTAGATTTAAGCAAGTGGTATGACTTCTTTAGTGCTACTTTCATAGCTGTTCGCTCTCAGTTTTGGCAGTTTGTGTCTCTTCTATGCAAACTCAACTTAACAGGTTTTGACCTTCGCTTCACTTGATCCTTTCAGACCCTGCCTCCTATATGGTCCAAAGGCTTTCTAATTTGCCAGAGATAAGGCTGAAATATACAGTACATGACCTCCAAGGCTGATTTATGCTTTTGCAAAAAAAGTGGATCTGCAGAATTGTTACTCTATAACTTTTTTTATTGGTTCAACAACAGCACATATTTTCTCATTTGTATAGTTACTATGTTAAATTATTTCTGTATAACATATTTTGAACAAGACATGCACATATTCAGGGCTTATGACATGACTCACTCACATCACTGTTAACTCTCAAATTCTGAAAATTTGAGAAATCAGTTTTTCTTGGCTTTCTCAACCCTTTTGACACTAATAATCTTCTGTACATTCACCTCATATCATTTAGAACATTACCAGGTACCGTTAATCCCACCATCAGACCTCTCCCTTAAAAATATTTTTAAATTATTGGCAAAGGCCTGTCTTCCAACTGTGATACAAGGTCACCACCTTTATATCTAATTAATTGCTTAATCTATACCACAGAGGAGGACTATGTGAACAGGTGAGAACGCCGGAGCTTCATGCTCCACAATAAGAAAAGAAGAATAGTGAGATTTTGTGCTAAACAGCCCACATTCAGTGTCCTCATGTCTGTCCTTGACCAAGCCACAGCAACCACAACAAACCACTTAGAAAAGGGAAATTAAATAGAACAACTACAATAACGTGGAGAGAAAGCAGACATGGCAGGGGGTTTCCTTAGTGTCATCCTACAAGGTCAAAACAAAAAAAACCTAATATATCTCTCTGATCCCTTTAACACACATCGTCTAAAAATTTACTCAAGAAAATGGATTCAGCTTATCAACTGACCTGCATTAGCATTACATGTAGAGTGATTGAAGAGAATAATAAATCATTGCTGTTAACTTGTCTGATTGACTCATGCCCCCTGCTGGTAATTTTTAACAATTGACTGACACTGTGGTGTTTTTTCTTAAGTCACTGAACCAGAGTGTGTTAGAAATTCAGGAAATATACATCTTCAGTAAATGTATTGTCACAATAAGCAGCTGCTGGAGTGCATTATATCGAAAGGTTGTATGACGTTAGCATAAAGCTTCATCATACTTTATCTACCTAAGTGAAAATGATATCTAGCATATGCTAGCATTTATTAGTAGTTAATACTTACATTACTTACATTGCAGTAAGTTGAATAATAATGAAATAATAATAATGGCATGTGAGGTTACTTGATGTGTGATTGTTTTGTGTGTGTGTGTGTGTGTGTGTGTGTGTGCGTGCGTTTGTTTTTTGCTTGTTGACCTGAAAAATGTATTTACAGAGATATTCTGGTTTTGAAATAAATTTACCAATGTATTACTTATGAGCTGACTGTGTGGAACGTCTAACTTTAAACTAGTATCTTTGATAATTAATCTTACTTCTTAAGTGTCATTCATCAACACAAGGTATTCAAGGTTTTTACTCTGATTTATTTAATTTGTTGCCCTTGATGAGTCACAGGGCGAAATATTGGTGTTGGAGGAGCTCTTACACTTCTGGACCTCTGCTGGATAAGATGTGTGGCTGATTGAAGTACATCTTTTTGTTTTCTGTTCCATTGAACCTTCTGCTCATCTGTGATTGTAGAGTTGTTCAAAGCGAGGCGTATTGGTCCTGCCACGGTAGAGAAATAAGTCATTAGGCCATCTGGCACGAGCTGCAGTTAATTGATAAGTTCTTCACCTTTTGTTTGCATGTTACTGCTGGCCTTAGGAAGAGATATTTGGAGAGTACACTTCAGCAGTGACTCAGGTTTTAATCACATAGTCAAGTTAAGTTTGTGAAATAAATTATTCACTGGCTCAGTCTTTGACAAGGAGTGCAAGTAGGGCAGTCAGGAATCTTTAGGTAACCTTTAGGCACACGAGGGCTGAGAAACTTTTGGAGAATGTTGCTGCCAAAATTATTATTTCAAGTGCCAAATCTAGTTTAGCAGAGAGGAAATGGAGTGAATCCAGGCCATAGCCATACCCCATATTGTAGCTGAACAAGCAATTATGTGGATGATGGAAATTTATGACTTACTCAATACTACATACTCACATGCTACAGCTGATAGATAGCAACTGGTGCACTGCCAAAACCGTCTGGATAAAACTCACACTCTACAATTTGTGCGAGCTGTTGACAGAAATTGACTAAATTCACAACAATTGTTTTGTTCACAGAACATACTGAACAACGGCAGTCACATATCAAACTGAACATCATGTTCCGAATGGTTTGAGACGAATATGTGTACAGTTACACCTCTAATGGATATTACTTTATCTTTTGTGATCAGTACACCATCTATCCACATTAACCTTTTATTTGCCAACACTCTAAACACACGTGACCTTCTTATTTCCGTTATCAGCACCCTTTTCAACCAGGTTATTAACCAATGTTGATTTATGTGTCTACATAATTTCTGCATCATTTCACTTACTTACCATCAGAGCTTGTTCGGTTGAATATAATGCCAGAAATGAATACCATGTTTCATTTAGCTTTCAAATGAATGAAATTTAATTTACCATACTAAAACATTACCATTTGCTCTGTTTTATATCCTCTTTCAGAATTTGAACTGTCCTTCAGAATCTCTTTGCAATCACCTTCCATTTTATATCCAATCAGCCTCAGTCTGCATGTCCAGCCTGGGATGAGTGTTTTGCTTGCTTGTTTTCAGTCATTAAGACATTAAGTGCAATAATTTAAAGCATGCCATAGTGAAAAAAAAAACACAAGGCAAAATTTATTTCAGGATGGATTATGAGACCCCATGGAGCAGCTTTTAAAATTAAAGGTCTCCACCTACCGTTGAACAACCTGTGGCTTGGGTTCCACTCCTCTCATCACTTCATCCCATCTTTGATCTCAGAGAGTGATTTTGCAATGGATTTTGACCTCATTTGAGAGAACTTGCTGGCAGTCCTCAGAAGGCAGCAAATGCTAAACTAGAGAGGGACCCTGTGTCCCCTCTTCTATTGTCCTCCCAAACCCTCCAGACCCAGGAGTTCAGGCGCTCAGCCCCGCTACCAGGAACTAAATGGTATGTCTAATGTGGGACAAATGATGGGGACATTTCTAAGCATTTGGTGTGATGGTACATTATAGGGCGGCACATCTGGACACTGGGACAGTAGTGAACCATTTGTGACGAAACATCATTTTTATAGAAATTTCATCTACAATTTTACTGGTCAAAGGGAAATAAGGGGTACTGCTCCAGCAGTCGTATCACTGCCAAGCAAAGGTCCTGAAAGAAACATGTCTCAGTGTATTTGTTGGGTGTACTAAGCATTACATTAATTTGGCATTTATAAATTCATGAAGTCTTGAATTTAGAAATGCAATACACTCCTTTATTATACATTGATAATAATTATGTTGTGGTTATTGCTATTGACACTGAAACAACAAATGCCTTTTGAACACAAAGAAAATGAGAACCATCTGGTTAACAAACAAGGTACCTATCAACACTGGCTATTTACTTACATTTTTTTACTTCAACCTAATGATGCTCCTCACACTTTCTTATTGATCTACAGCATCTGGCCTTAATTACTTTCCCTGCAGTAATATTTGAGACTATAAAATATATAATGTATAATAAAAATGTATAAACACATACAAATATTGAGTTAACAAGAAATGTTTTTTTTTTAATTAAAGAGTGCTTTGAAGACAATTAAACACTTATCAGGTAAATGGTGAACCAGAAATTAAATAGTTACATATGTTGCAGCTCAGTATTCTAGATGGATGACAAATTAAAGGATGAACCAAGATGAAGTGTTTTAATATGGAGTCAGACCTCTATGAGCCTCTAGAACAGCTCCAGTGCTCCTTCCCTCTATTGGAGGGATGAGCACAATTCCTCCACAAGATATTCCCTCATTTATACATGCTGGATGGAGCATCTGCATTTAACATGTTCCTCCACTTTCTTTCCCATCTGTACCATCATCATCAAAAATAAATTGTTAAATAAATCATTTATAATCCTTACCCAACTTTGACCTTTTCACATGTCCTTGAAATCTGTCTACAGAATGGAAGAAATCTGCAATGGAGACTTTGGGCCTCATGACTAAATTTACAATTTCTCTCATGGATTACTATGATCTGAATCAGGAACTCATCTTAGTCCTGGAACATCCAGTACCAGTGACCTCCTCAGATACATTCAGGTCAAAGGAGGGTCTCTGCAGGAAGCGGAGGCCAGACTCATCATGAAGCAGCTGGTAGAAGCAGCCAGGAGCTTCAGTCAAAGAACATCTTCCACCGGGACATCAAGCTGGAGAACATCTTGATTGAAACCAGCTCTGATGTCCCACGCTTGAGGCTGATTGATTTTGGCCTCAGCTGCTTCACAAAGAAGACCTCGTTGTACAGGACCTTCTATGGTACCGCCCACATCCCACCAGAGTGGTACCAGTGCTGGACCTACAGGGCCGGTCCCACCACAGTGTGGCAGCTGGGAGTGGTCCTGTACGAGATTCTGCACGGGACAAGCTTTGAGACAACCATGTTCCTGAACAACAGACTCACCATCAACGAGCAGTTGTCTCAAAGCTGCCAGGACGTGTTACGCCTGTGTCTCGCTGCAGACCCTCAGCAGCGTCCCTCTCTGGAGCAGCTGCAGCTTCATCCCTGGCTCATATAAACCAGCCCTTCCCTCTCTGGACCCCTCTGCACCTTACCACACAAAACCTCTCTGCCCCTTGCACCCCTTGTAACATGGACTTGTTTCACCAAATTTTCAATGCACAAGCTGTGATCTGCAACATGAGATCATTTTGCTTTTTTAAAAAAACAAACAAACATGAGCTGAATAGGACTCACTTTTAGCTGCAACCTTTGAGCAACAATCATTTATGAAACGGAGAGACAGTCCTGCTGAAAAACTGAAAAACTACAGCATCACTGTGCCAATGCCCAAAAAAGGAAGTTGTGTATATTCAAGGGGCAAAGCTCTCTAGCAGCCGCAGGAATCATGAGGAAGTCAGATGACCTCATTATAGAGCCATAAAGTCAGTGGAAGGAGGAAGTTGGGTTGCAAGAACAACAAAATGTCAGCCTTAAAGACGGGAGAGTGCAGTTCACTTCCTGTTTCCATGCAACAGCCAACTTTTTTTTTTTTTTAACAACTTCTTTTAACCCAAACTTGATCTTTCTCTAACCAAACTTTAGCCACAGCACTGTCACGTCATCAGCAGTGATGTTTTGGAAGGCAGAAACGAATGATGTTGTCACATCTATAGGAGTGTTAGGAAAGAAAACTCCTCTGTGTGTCCTTGTGGAGTACATGGACAAAGGGTACATTTCATTGTTCGGTGTTATTATTCAAATACTAGTTAGTTACAGTTCATATTTTTAGTGTATTTTAAATGAAGCAAATATGATGTGATATAGTTTCTACAGAAACCATTACCGTGGGAAAAATTTCACTCTAATGTAAATGAATGTGGTGTATTTATCTGGGAAACAACCAATAAGTAGCCGTTCTGTAATAAGTTCATGGCAAACAACATTTTAAAGCTGTTTTTCAATATTCTGTAAGAAAGTCATCATCATGACAGTGAGTACCAAATGAATAACTGCACAAAAACATCATCTTTGCAGTGTATGCTGAATGACACAGGGCACTTATAAGAGCTGAATGGGGGGTGGGGATGCAGGGGGTGGTGGGGAAGGGGGGGGCGAGTACATAATAAATCGCCACCTCTTCTTGCCCTTGACAAGGTTACTGAATTTGAACAGCCCCTATTCTTGACGGTGCTCCTTTCAGAACTTGGCTTTTGTGTTCGGTTAACAATAGGAAAACTTTGTTAGTTAAGGCTAAATTCAATTGCAACCTTGCTCGCTCTTAAATATATCCCCTGTGTAGTAATCCATCACAGTGGGCAGCAGCTCTTGAATGAACCACTTGGTTTGCATGATTTCACATGTGAAACCGTACATCTGTGCTCAGCGCTTGGACACAAATTGATTATGAAGGAACTAATGAGTGAATTACTGTAACTTTTGATGCAAACAGAAAGAACAAATTCTTGTTTATTTCAGACAATTTATTGTATAACCTTCACTTAAAGGGTGTTTATTCACAGCTGTGAGTTGAAATGCTGCTACATGACTGCATTATATTTAGCCAGTGAGTCTACCACGTCATACTATTATTATAAATAATAAATAATATAGAATCAGAAATGCAATTGATTAAAATTCTCAAGTAAATAAATATGTAAAATGGATAAATAAAGCCCTGAAATGGATTACATTTTTAATTAACTTAACCTAATTAAATAAGTACTTCCTCTCGTTGATACTCTGTTAAAAGGTCATTTTGAGAGTGTATTTTGTGGTGGTAATGTTGTAGTGGTCTAAATTATATGGTGGAACCAGTGGAATCAGTGTTTAATCCTTGCCTGCTGAGTAAACATTTTTTTTAAAAGGGCCTCCAAAAATACGATTTCATTTTTAGAAAAGTCTCAGTAATCTCCTAAATCAGGTGGGGCAGAGGTTTAAATGATGCATGTAATATGCAATATGCACAAAAACCATGTGTACGATATTTCCCACATGTCGAAGCAGAGTTTGCTCAGACTACAGAGGCTAGTCACCAGCTAACTGACAGGCAGGTAACACATACACAAGAAATCCTGCCACTTCAAAAGTTCGCCATTAACTTTGTGTGAAAGTATTTTTTCTCCAGTCTACAGCTTGCTAATATCAATGTGTATGTGCACTTTATTAACCTGACGTGATGTGATGTGTAAAACCTTGCACCCACACTTCATGTTGTGACTCTAGTTTAATGCATCGAGCCCTTGGTCACTGTGGCTTTCAGCAAAACATAACACAAACAGTAAGGAGTAATAATCTCTTTTTTGCGAATTAATCTACATTTGGCAGCAGGAAGGTGCGTGTGAGTCCACATTAACTACAGAATGTGTTTTCACTGTAATGAAGGAACATGTCACACAGTACAACACCACACAACACTCATGTGTTTCTTATTGTTTTTGGACGATGGAGCTCAATGACACAGAAAAATAAGATATATCAGGCTTTGTTATGCACACAGCACTCGACAGTAGGATACGTTTATAATGGGGCTTTTCATTTGATTTGTTAAGAATAAGGAAAAAAATGGCGGGAGGGGGTTTTTTATCAATATCATCTTTAAATCTACAGATCATATCAGACATGGATTCAATGAGCACAGCAGGCCAGCTGAGATGTTACACACACTTCTTTAGACACACTTCTTTTAGCACTTGTCCATTTTATTGTTTACAAAAATTACAAGTTTGCAGACATCTTACACAGCAAATATTGCCGTTAACCATGCCAAGCACTCTATCCAAACTCCCTTCAAATAAGCCTTGACCCACACTCCTCTCTGAGAATTTGGAGAGAGATCTTAAAAGTTTTTGCATACATTTCATCACAGCTGAAAATGGGAAACAAAACGGACCCCTTTTGGTTTCTTTAAATCTCTTTTCCTCACCAGATAATTGCTGCTCTTATCACTATTTATGTTGAACATGAATTTATTGCATTATGAGCGGGGTGCTGGGAGATTTTATTATGTGGACACCAGATGTTGAAGTGTAGATTTAAGCCAGAATCACATTCATTTTCAAGGCCACAGCAGGCTGGTTGGTAATTAGCTGTCATAAAAGAAACCACAGAAATCAGACTGAAGAACGAGCACAACACTGAGGAGAGAACAGCAATTCTGAATGCATTTACTTACAACACAGTGGCAAAATGTGGACCAAATCAAAATGAGTCTTTTTTTCTTGACGATTCCAATTAAGATTTACTCATCAAATAAATACAGTGCGGTCAGGGGGCATGTGTTCGTCCAGTTGCCCCCCAGTTATTATGTCAGTGAGTACATTCTTAAGCGCAGTAAGGATATAATTTCTGTGGTACAACCCAGTAATAGCACAGTCAATACCTATTTCTTTCATATAGGAGACACAAGTATAATTCAGGCCCACTGAATGCTTGTTCAGTATACAGCTACTGCAGAAGAATCACATAAGTGCCAAAAAAGTTACATTTCAGTCTGTAAAATCCAATCAGTGTGCTTTGGTGTGAGAGGATGTAACGTTTTCCTGATAATGTCAGAGGCAACATGTCGATGAATTAGAGGTGGCCAGTAGGAAGTATGAATACTTTATTCCTTTTCGCACCGATGAATAAGTCTATTTTTGTATCTCCACTGATTTCACCTATGCACATCCACAGAGATCTATCTGACTTAAATGTGTTAACCTGCCCTTATTGCAGATGTGTGTGCGCAGCCCAATATTGAACTCCTTTTTCATACTGCTCTTAAAGCATGCCTGTTACGTGTACGTGTTAACATGTTGCCTATGCCACATCCAGTGCGGCTCTAACAAAAGACCCTGACATACACCAAAACAGACAGTGAATGTGTTTACATGTTGGCAGTCAGTGCGAACATATAAGTTTACATGTAGTCAAATCATAAGCAGTAGTGCACATATTGTATTAAAATACATGGTATTGTAAAGGAGTAGACTAAGTTTCATATTGGACAGCAAATGTTTTGGAGAAGATGCAAATCCATTAAAAGAAACTCAAAATTGTTTTATTAATCTTTTTTTTCCTGCATTTCAGGCACTGTATCATGCAGACTACTGTTATAAACAAAAATATCATCCACTGTAAATGATACAGCCCATAATCAGATTCATTATGTGGAAGTCTTTCTACTGTCCCAGTAATTACTGCTTGACAAGGTGTTGGATTGATGCATACATTTCACATTTAATCTGCATTGTTCTCATTGTTTAATGCAGAGCCGGCACACTTTTTTCTGAATGTACGTAGTAACTCTTTTTATTTGTAGACAAAGGAATCATGGTCATAAAGCAGATAATGAGCTTGTTGGAGTGTTATGACCCTTTCAGGTCCCCGCCCGGCGTGATCAAATGAAGTCAGTTGCTCCAGTACACTAAGTCCAAGTGAAAAAATAAAAAATAAGGTCATTTATATAGGTACTGTTGTACTGAAAAAACAGATATCAAACATTGGCATGTAAACATTTTTTAAAAGCTAAATTAAGTACAATGGCCTAAATAGCCCAAGATTTCTAAGGATTAAAAGAGCAAATACAAAGGTTTGCATGTGCTGGATATCTGGTGAGGATTGCTAAGTGGACATTCATTTGTATGGCTATGTCATGGACCGGTCATTAAAACTGAGTGGAAGGAGACATAAAGATGCGGGGGGAGAGAGCACTTTTCAGGAGCACAGAGGAAATGGCAGCAGAGACATCAGAAAAATGTGAGGGAACAAGGTTATTCCCCTCTGGAAGTGTGTCAGTTGGCGAGGGGTGAGGAATGGCGCGGCTGTTCTCCCCTTATCAGCGCTGAGGTCACGGTGAGTCAGGGTCAAGGGGAACAAGATGAGAGGGAGAGGGGATGGAGGAGGGGCAGAGGAGGCGGGGGAGTGCGGAGGGAGGAGGACCACACCTGGTGAAGGCACGCTTCAGGAGAGTGGTGGAGCACGCGCTCAACTGACTCGAGCCAGGAGAAGCCAGAGTGGAAGAGTTTCAGAGTTTAGGCCGAACCGCACAGCCAGTTCCAGCCTTGACATGTGTCCTGACTGACGTAAATACAGTAGGCCAAAACCAAACTGATGTGTGTTTGTACGACAGGGGGGGGGTGGGGGGGGGGTGTTGTTAATATGCTCTACCCTGAACTCCTCATCTGCAGAGTACATTGTTGATGAAGTTCTGAAACATCTTATTATTTGATGTGATGAAATTCAAATAATCATTAAACAGCGGAGTGTGCTGAGTGGTTAAAGACAGAGGTACCTGGAATGCTTTTATCTCCCAAAAATCTAGCTGGAAAGGTAATCACATCATTCACAGCACCATTAGAATGGGAGAATGGGAGGTTAAATAACATGTAACGGTTCAATATTATCCATGTCTCACCTACATGTGATAAATATTATCCAGCTGAAGCCTCTCTTTCACACTCTGCCTCAAACTACTACGTTCCTGGACTGATAGTTTTGGTGCCATCTAAAGCACAAATGTAATACAGAGGAAAAAACTATACTATACTATAATACTGGATGTTTCTGAGTGTATTATCTATTTTAATGAATTGCAACACAAATTAATCTGTTACATCTGGAAAAATCTAAATTGGGAAAACCTTTGCTGAATGCTTTCTGCCTGATTTCTAGTTGGCAGCCCTAAAGAAAAGTTTGAGGTTAAATGAAGAGTTTATTCATTGTTTTTGTTTTGCTTTTCTTTATTTCATGATCATTTTCCAGTTTGTCACTATACATTATGTTGCAATGCTTGTTATAATATCTGTGCTCATGCCCTGTAACTATCCATCCATCTTCTAAACCTGCTTATCCTGAGCACACACAGGGTCACAGGGGTGCTGGAGCCTGTCCCAGCTATCTTTGGTCGCGAGACTGGATGCCAGTCAGTTGCAGGGCTGACATTGAAGGGTACAATCCTAACCATTTTGGATTGTGGGAGGAAGCTGGAGTACCCAAGAGAGAACCCACGCAGGCACAGGGAGAACATGCAAACTCCACACAACTCAACTACAATAATAAAAATACTGAAACTGATATTTGATCATTTAGTACACACAAATGTTCATTTAGAAACATACTGTACTGCCAGGCTAAATATGCACACAATTAATTATGCCATTTTGAACAGAGGATCTTTATTACATAAATGTTGCAGAAATACCACCTTAACTATTTATACAAGCATCTTAAGATTTATGTTCAATTTGGGAGGCAAAAATACAGATTATTTACATCTTTAATCCAAATGGTACATTCCTTCAACATCATATATCAGTTTAACAAAATATAAAAGCATTTCATCTTTTCTAACTTGATATGAGTCATGCAGAGACACACCGTGGTATATTTTCTTCATGCAGTATAAAATATTCTTCAAATAGCTCTACCAGCTAAATCAGCCCTTAACAATTCACAGATTTGATGTCAGAACTGTTCCATTAGCGAGACACGAGTGACGCAGAACATTTCCTTAACCGACACAAGGTCGTTTCTTGAAATAACAAGCAACAGTGTTGACACAGAGCTCCTCAGTACGTGCGCTGTGCAGAGAAAAACACAAAACATTATAGTAAAAAGGTCATTTAAAGCAGCATGGGGCCACATTATGTTTGTTAGATTCAATGCAAGGAGGTTGACTGTCAGCAGTTGTTTTGCTTTTTTCATAACGAGCATACTGTATCACAGCAACGCTTCTTTACAATCATTTTGACCAGGGGTAATTCTGTAAACTTTACTTGGTGAGGTGTTCAAAGCTGTTCCAATATTCCAGAAGACAAATAATAAGTAAACGTGGATGTTACAGAAAGGGTGATCTCAAATCTCAGTCCAGTAACAAGCTGTCTGTTAAATCTGATTTAATTACATTTTTTTTTTTTTTTTTAATGTTCATTGATCAGTTCAAACATGAAGTTCTGAGGCTTTTAGGCAAGGTACTCATTTGTTTGGCTCAAAAGTAGCACAATTTAAATACACTGGAACTGTAAAATACTGAAAATAGCTTCATTGTGGAATGTAAACTCCTCCACTTTGCCTAAAACAAAGAAGAATCCAGAAACACAGAAAAATCCAGGAACCATAACCTCGGTGTCACAAATATTCTCATCATAAAAACATTTTTTTTTAAAGCAGCTTCCTCCCTCTATGTTAAAGCCATCTCGCAGCAAAGCAAGGTACAACACTGTTATCCTTAAAAAAAAAAAGTGTAGGCTGCCTAATGGTCTGACATGTCACAAATTGTGATATGAGTCAGCTCAATGTGAGTGAATACTTTACAGCACCAGTTGGCAGCAAGACCTTAAAGGGAATCAGACGGTGAAAGCTGCGGTGGTGTGTGTCAGCTTGTATTAGTGACTGACAGCAGTTGGCAGTGATAGCTCTGGATCTACGAGCAGACCACTGTGTCACCTCACTGTGCGTAGGTGCCACTCCACTGATGGGGTGCCTTTAAGGATTGTATGTTCTGGCCTGAGCCTACACCGTGAGCTCCACATGTCAGACGTCCTTGAGCACACACACTGTCAGTCATCAGAAGAACAATTAAACCCTGCTGCATGACTACATGACTGTAATGCAACCAGAGAATAAATGTTGATCAATTACCTACAACTAAGTGACGTACACCCCTGCAGTAAGGTGGTTTTCATAGTGTGCTAAAATGACCTGAATGTACTGACTTCTGCGATCAATATGAACACATACTGTATGCTTTGAGGGATGGGTTAATATTATAGCTTGAAAGACTAAACTTTGATCTCTGCACTGACAGGTGATTTTAAATTTTTTTAAAATAAGTTATTATTTTCCTTCATGTATAATAACTTAAACCGAAAGGGAGAAATCAATATGTTGTATTCGTCCTGATGGTGCCCTCTAGTTTAGCATTGATATGTTAATGTGAAAAATATGATGTTTGTTTCTATGCAGTGATGTGTGAGAGTGGAGGCTTTGGAGTTGTTTAAATGCACCTTTGGTGGAGCTGAGTAATTGAAACGACGTGATGATTAACAAATTAGTAAGCCTACATTCAGAAATCCCCAGGGTCCAGATATATAAAACTCTTTAGACCTGTCAACACTGGTGTCATCAACATACATACAAACAAAATGGAACTCTCAGAACTGTCATTTGACATTTAAGGTGTGAGGATTCATTCATTCACTTATCTCGTACATTGAGTAACATGCGAAAAGAAAAAAAAATCCACCATAACAGTTGCTAGTAGCTGCCAGTGTAGCGTTTAAACGGCACAGTCAATTACATTACTTTTTCTCCTCTCTACAGCAAGCTAACAAAAAGGCCTCTAAACATCCTTTAATTTGACTTACTTGTGACTTTGCTAATCTAAACTCTTCAGTAAGTAAAATACAATGAGAAATGTGTTTTTGTGGAAAGTAGAAACTGGAAAGTAAATTAGATTGACTTCTGTTGGATTTGGTACCTCACATATAGTACATCACCACACTAACTATTCACATTTGTATTTACACTACAACCATGTTTGTGATCAAAGCAGTGGTCCCACTGTAGGTTTGAGGTCCAGTTCGAGTCGTATCACTGTGCATGAAACATCTACATGTTTTATCAAAGAGAAAGAGGATGTTGGACTTTAGGTACTGATAACACGCAGTGGTTGGCATTTGTGAAGGGCAGCGTCTGATGCTTTGTGCCAAGGTGAGACCAGATAAACCAACACATCAGGGAAATAAACACCCTTCACACTGATAGTAACGTGTCTGTTCTGCTATGAGATGGCTATCTCCCAGCAGATAGCGATGCTCGGGTCCTGCACTCTTATATAACCGTGTATGAAATCCATCCTCCGACCCCCCCCACCCCCACCTCAGTGGTGTTGTTGTGCCCAGGGGGATCCGCAGCCTTGACTTGGACAGGCTTGTTAGGGGGGTGGAAGGGTTAGGACAGCCTGTCAAAAGCCACTCTGTCAGCCTTGAGGAGATAAAGTGATGCCTCCTGGACATCCAGCCTGCTCTACACTCATGATGCAATCAGCAGCCCCGCAAAAAATCATCACTCACTGACATGATGACCTGTGTGTGTGTGTGTGTGTGTAAGGAGCGTGACTCTTTAGGCTCAGCCTGATGTATAATTTTAGCAAAGCTGTTAGCATTATGTTAAAGGAACCCTCAGACATTTTGAGAAATCTGCTTCTTTGCTGTCAAGGATGATATCGTTTACGTATCTGTGCAGTGGCAGGAGTACAAAAATATGTCGACACTGGACTTATGGAGCTTAATGGATTTAGTCTGCTTGGAACAAAGCAGTTGATATACTTTCTAATCAGCTCACTTGTGTCTGTTACTCTCCTTTTTTAATCTGTGTGATTTACCATATTTGTGTAGATAGATTTGATAAATTTATTTTTTTGTCGGTTTGGTCTTTTTTTACATAAAATTTCTACTTTTGATAGTTGTGAAGCAAAGGTAAGAAGAAATATAGTACTTTTGAGTTTTGTTTTTGTTTTTTCGGCAATCAACAGTACTTGGTTCTTTAGTATTTAATATAACCTTTAAAATTATTTTTTCTATAATATTCTCATTATATTATTATTATTATTATTATTGTTATTATTAACATTTTAGTCTAATAAACATCTTTATAATTTTATTTACTGCATTACAACCCTGTGATAGTTTGGTTTGAGTCGTGATTATCAGTGTAGTCCTAATAGCCTGTAGCACAGTATCAGCACAGGGTATAATACTATTAAACTGTGATAATAGTTCATCTTGAGGCCTTGTTTTGTGGAGGATTTTTGTTTCATGTTTTTGTTTTAATACATCTGTTTAAATAATTCATATTCCTGAACTGTTGTGTTAAATCAAATGACAACAGGTGACGTGTGGTCAGCAGTGTTGCATAGTAAAAGCTGAACAAATTGCACAGAATATGGCCCAAACAGATAAAAGTAATAGCTCAAAGTTTGATGAGAAGGTTTAGCTATAGCTTGGGATGAAGAGGAAGAAACTCCGTCTGAAGGGAACTAAATCCACCTGTCAGCACCTTTGAAGCTCAATAATTAACCTGTAACAGAGCCTGCAGTGTAAAAACAATGTGAGTATTATGTGCCAGAAAATTTCTTCAATTATGTGTTGGACATTTCTTTCTTCTGTAGGTCATTCAAGTCTGAGAACTTCTGGACTTCTTTGAGATTCATCAGGACTGGACAGGACCAAATAGTCTCGACTTTGTTAGGATCAGCACTGACTCCTTTACCACAGACAATGTGTCTAGGAAATCTGATTTCTTGATAACAGAGTCCTGACTTCTTGAGGTTAATAGTCAAATTGGCTTTGCAGAGTCAATCCATCACTGTCCCTAGACACTTGAAATGACAGTCATCTCATCTAGATTGACTTGACAGATTTCTCCCTGCAGATTATCTAAGACTTTCTATATCAGTCTGTAAAAGGTGGCACTGACATGGTACATCCAGAGTGACAGGACAAAGGAAGCTTTTGCTTTGCTGTCAAGATCCATGGGTACCTGCCAGTATCCACTATTTAAGTCAGTTGTGAAGAACATGGCGGCTCCGGGACAGGATTCAAGATTTTTTGTTGATGTTGATGGTTTATTTCAGCGACAGCATAGACTTTTTGAAAAGTCTTTGGTGGTAGAACCAGGGGTGCCACCAGGGGTTTTGGGCCATATGAAAAGATATCACATTTGGCTCCAGAACCACATCAACACATTCAGATCTGTAAATAAATCTACCTTTGCTTGCAGCTCTCTTGTAGTGCAGAATTTACTGAATGATATTTACTGACAGTGAGCTGTGAAATCTAACACTGTGCAGACATGCACAGAGCAGTCTGCACACAGTGAAATCCACTATTTGAGGCAAGGCCATCTTTTACAGTCTGAATGTAATTATAATGCTTGAACTGAAAGATCTCTTATTATGAAAACTTAAATTAAATATAACTTAAATAATGCTAATAGTTATGATGAATAATCCTAATTAATAAATAATTAACAGGTTCATTTAGGTTTTTATTTCCAATAATGATCATTGTGGTGATCAATAGGTGCTCCATATGAAGGGACATTTAACCTGATATGATCAGTTTTGTCAACAGTGGGAGATGTTGCTGCAGCTGTGAACGGCTCTAATGCATGACAAAGTTAGGATAGATTTGGCTTTTACAGTAACAGTTTTATTTCCAGACAAGAAGTTTTGTGTTCAAGGCTTAGTAACTGTTCTTTATTCTCTACTTTCACTTTTCCAACATTTAGAGTCCCTTTTGTTATCTCAGTGTTACTTATTTCTGTTGTTAACCTGCAGATACTTTCTTGGGTATCTGTGTGGAAACATTTGAGCTCTTGTTGTATTTCCACCAAAAAGCAAATCTCCTTTCACTATCTCATCCATTTTCATTTCCATACTGTCTTTATGGGGTATGGTCTTTGTGATAAGTTAGCAATAATTTGCACTGATGTATCTACTTTAACTTGTTCATTCAAGGAATTGCTCTTCCATTTCTTTATACATTCTGTCCCAACCCACCACAGTATTTGCTGTAATTTTAAGTCCTGAGAAGGAGAAGGAATCACTCACTGATATTCACATTGAAACTGAGATATTGAGTACTGAGAGGAACCTGCACGATTTAAAGTACCTTCACCAGGATCTCCTCACCTTCTCTGACTTCCTTTCGAGTCATGGTTGAAATGGGCTTTTCTGTTCTTATTTCCCCTTTTCTGTCTGTTAAGGGAGCATTACTAAATTCTAGCCTTGAACCTGGACTGTGAGTGAAAACCATCTGATACTCTCCCCCATTACTTTCAATCTGCCATTTAAAGCGGCCTGTTTTTTTTCATTATTTGTATTTTTTTGTATTGTATGTTTTTGTTGCACTTAGCCTGCTGAGGAGGAAGTTTGCTCCTGACACAGCCCCTAAAATACTGATCATTTTAATATTTGCTGGGAAAGGTTTCTTCCAGTACCTCTCGTGCATTTCTCATATTTAATATTTAGCGATTCATATGTAGAATTAATTTCTTCAACCAAACTGGATATTTTCTGTTCGAGTTATGTGTGTATTGTTTGCATTTTATATCAGTTCCCAAGAAATTGTACTGGATAGATTAACAACAGTTTCTCAGCACTGACCAATCGAGGTAGAGAACATTATTTTCAGCTATGTTGCCATGACTAGCAGCAAATGAGCTGATTTGGCGAGTTGAAAACACATCACTGACCAACAGGCGGAAACATACTTTTTGTGTTTATTTTTAATGACAGTATCTCAAAAACACATTCGAGTACGCTGAGCAACAGGTCAAGGACAAACACGTCCAAACTCCATTCCACACAGCTTTAAGCTCTATACCCTCTGCCTACTCAGTATCACTGCCTGAATAGACTATCATCACATCACTTTCTATGATCGCCTAGAAAAGAAAAGTCAAAGAGGGGCAGAAAAATGGCAGACAATCTGTGTACACTTGCATAACGTTCACATTTATTTGGTTTCAAGTCCTAACACATTCTAAACATGCTTTTTAACACGTAATGGATCACATTCTTCACAGGTAGTTAAAGTAACAAGAGCAGACAAGAGATTTCTGTAGAGAAAACATAAAGGCGTTTCAATTTTGTCTGTTCACTGGTGATGTCAGTGTGTAAATCTGTTTCTCCCCTGAGATATGTCAAGATTTTTTTACTCTTACTTCCCCCAAACTCTTCATCTTGTGCGCCTGTACAACAGGATTTTAACAGTGGTGAGGGAGTCTCAACAGACAGGACAGGATGAGATCTGGAGCCCACAGCTGTAGTAAGTAATGATTCATCTTTATTAAATGCTCTTATTATAACTGTGTGCTCCAGATCTCAACTTTCCGGGGTTCTAACAGTCTTGCAGCACTAGGGTTGGACAAACATACTTGGCATGTACTGGCCTTTTATAGAGAATTAAAGAGTGAGTCCTAAAGTGAACATTTTGGGTGATTAGCATTGTTAGGTCTGCTCTTTACCTCTAAAGGTGGTGGTGTAACTGTGGACTCAGAAACCCCGGTAAATAAGTCAAATATATCATAAGTGATCTGAATTATGTCAAAAAGTATGGTAGGAACGTAAGTTTGAAGGCAGGACAGTTTCTCAGATGTCCCTTATTGTTGGGTGTAATCTTCTATATGGGTAAGTAAGGCTGGCAGCTTCTATTCAAAAGCCATGTGAGTCCAACCTCAGAGATAACACTGCACTGCTCCGTCTGTGGTCACGTGCCACAGCGCCAGGGTCACATGAGGGAGCAAAAGTATGTAAACACAAAGATAAGTCAGTCTGACTACACTTACATTCTCCAATTAATAATCGATCACAAGCTGCAGTGACAGAGTATAGCAGTTCCACTGTTATCACATTACCTTGAACTGCCTCACCAAAAAACAGCAATCATGGAGCACAATGGAAAAAAACACACACCGGCCTATCATGATGTGGTGAATATAGTGTACACAGCAGACAGCCATTCACAAGATAACACGACGTATTCCATAAAAAGTAAACACAGGAAAATAAAGCACTGGTTAACTGCAGCAAGAATGCATCACGTGAATGCTTAATCAGTATGCTGACATTCACATTACGCTGTCATTGACATTCTTTCATCTTTGGTATTGGATCCGCGATAACAGGGCAGTAGTGAAATGAAAGATGACGCTAATTTAACATGAAACAAAAGAAAAAAAGGAGGAAGAGGATCCCTGAAATGAGACATTTAGAGTGGCTGTAAAGTATGTTACACGTCAAACTGAGGTTAGAGAGAATTAAAGCTGCTGACAGCAGGCAAGTCTGAGGTAGAGAGGATTATGAAGCAACATGTTTATGCATTAAAAAAAAATAAGAAAACAGGTATCAGCGCTTATTAAAAGGGTCACTGAGTGAAAAAGAGACACAAAATAACAGAACATTGGTGCAATGAAACCAATAAATAAGACAACAAAATCTATTTGAAAGTAAGCAACATGATGACAAATAAAGAGGTAGTTTCAGTACAGAAATTGCAAATGACATATCCCTTGTCTGCAAAAAAATACAAATACAGAAAATAAAAAGAACACTTCAGGACATGTGTATCAAAATATGACAGTTGGTGGCAGTAAGGTCGCCGCGGTCAGGTTTTATTTCTCGTTGATGAGCAGAGGCCGGTATTGATATTATTTGTTACTACATTAAAGGAAAAATCCCCCTTCAGATCCTCTTCCACTGTCAGATCTCAGCAGCCTGTGATGTTCAGTGCATTCCTGGAGTTACTCTGAGATGAAATGACTTTGTTGTTGGACGCTCTGAACCTTTAGCCTCTACATTTCCCACACTATACAGATGTGGGATTGTTAAATATCAGTGCAAATGGCAGCTCTAAAGAGAAGGCCTTGCTATTTACATTCTTACATTAACATGTGACAGCAGATATCTATTTAAAAAAAAATCGAATATAAAGCTCAATGGTAGCTGTCTCTCTGGAGGGACAAAGGAGTTTAGGAGGATTTTTCTTTTAATGATAGGTCGCATCACTCAGACTTTTGTTACATAAAAGTTCATATCCCTGAGATTCTTTAGTTTAAAGGGTCAGTTCATAAACATGAAAAACAACATGTTCTCACTTGTGTCTAACCATTCACACATTTATGGCTTTATCTGCTTAGATTATGAGGATTCAATTTCATCTGTGCTACTGACTACTGGTAAATTACATTTAAAATATTTGAAGCAGTTTGGGCGGTTTTCATACAGACTATTTCTTTGTTGGAAAGTAATTCCAACAAAAACACAGTCACAGCGAGGACTGCTGAAAACAACCAGGTCAACTTTTTTTTTTTTACAGACGCATAAATGTAGATTCTTTTTGGTAATGGGTACACCACAAATCCATTCACCTCACTTATTGTGAAGGAAGACAGATCTTTTAAAACTTGGATGAATAAACCGAAACTATCTGAATGGCTAGATGACGCTTGAAGTAAGTGAGAAAATATTGCATGTTTTTGTCTTGTAGGTTACATTACCCTTTCACTTCAGAAGCCTGTGTGATTAATCATGCACATTTTTCAAAAATGGAGGGAGGCAATGTTTTCCACATGTCAAACCTAGCTGCTCTGAGAATCCTGGTGGCAGAGAAGGAGTATAATTTCATTCAAGCTTGGAAACACGGGTGGCTCCAAAACATCACATGTAAAATGATTCAAATAATACTTAAAAGGCCAAGATGTCTGTATTGACATATAAAACGTGGCTGACACTGCCTGAGTAATATTTCTTTTTATAAACCACTGTAGACAAGGGAATGAGTTATTCAAAATTTTGTCCAAAAAAAGAGTCAAGAATTCATTCAAAGTTTAGAAAATGACAGGGGTTGTCTTCACTCCCAAAAAAAAAAATACAATGAATATGTGAAAAACAACAAAAAACCCAAAACATTCACAATAACTACAAAGGTACATGAAAATGTATAAAAATCAAAAGATGAAAAGAGGCTAACTGAGACATTTGAAAGAGAAACACTGCATTGGACTGGTGTTGTTGTTAAGGCTGCACACAGAGAGGTGGATGGAGACGGGAGAGAGAAGCTGCAACATTTTCAAGATGCCGCTGCCCCTCGCTCCCTCCATCACCAATGCCAAGAGAAAAATCCACCCTGCATGTCTCACCTTCAAATTACATCCACTTTCACTGAATGAAGGAGGCTGGGGGTGGGGACTTTGAGGAAAATAAAGTGGAGAAGAAAAACACTTTTCTAGGAGGACCTACAATGTCCTGGAACCTACATCTACTAATTCTACAAGTATATCAGCATGGTCACTGAGGAACTCCTGAATGCAATACATAACACTCACTTTACCCTGTTTAGATCCAGGTCGGCAGGGACCTGAGAGAGAGGAACACACTGGGTGGGCAGTGGCCGAGGTCAAGGGTCAAGGTCTCTGAACTTCACCGTCGTGTGCAAAAAAGAGAGTCGTTGCGAAGACTGCATTTTGTCTGCATTTCAAATTGTTTCTTTGTCATGAAACGGCTAAAAACTCGAGGAATCCAAGAAGACACTTCGAGTGGTTTGAAATGATCATCTCATACTTCAAAAATAAAGACCATTTTTTATGGCTTTTTCTTTAAACAATGTGCATATCTGTCACAGAGGGTATGCGAGCCGGAGGTAAGTCACCTAAAGTCTCCAAACCAAGTGTGGATTTATTGAGACGCGGCCTGGATCAATCGCCCTGATTCCACTGCTAGCCAGGTTAAAGTGATAATCTGCAAACTTTGGTCTAGCCAGTTCAGAAAATCAAGTTCAGTTGTTGGCTTTTGGGTCAACCCTACCCGGTAAAAACCTGAGGGCCTTTGGATCCAGATAAGGTCTGACTTAAACTGCTTATGGTCTTGGGTCTGTGCAAACTTTTGATTGGACCGGACAAACCCTGAAAACAGTCTAAGCTCTCCTAAAACTGACATAATCTGGCCATTGGAACTTTTGCATGGACCCATTTTTAATCCGGGGTTTACCCAACTGGTCTGAAGATGGACATGCTAACACAGCCACGAATGAACTTGGGGCAGCAGACACTGATGGCTCAGGTTCATTCAGCTCCTGTTCTCACTCAGATCCAGCTGCTGTCGGTTCCACTTGGTTCTAGTTGGTCACATAGATTCTTTCGACCTTTGAAGATCCCTTTCTCTTCAAAGCATTGTGTTTCTGGCTTTTGGTTTGTTCTAAATGAATTGTAGAATGCAATGTTTGACAGATTACCCCTTTAACCCAACATAGCGTGTGGATTTTAAATGTAGGTGATTATGTGTTGAGAGCAGGCTAATATGCATCAAATCCCTGGCACTGGAGGCAGCGGAGCCCAAAAAATGAGCCATCTGATGAGAAGCAGAGGGAAAAGCAAAGACTGGGAATCACATCTGCTCTATGTGTGTGCACAAGAATCTGTGCACGTTTAGCAGCATTAAGAATGAAATCCGGCAACATACTCATCTGTCCAGCAGAGGGTTCGCCCCTCTGACACAGATTGATTCATTTCTTATCCTGATCCTTTGTTGATAAGAAATCTTTTTTTTGTGGAGCTATCAGCCCCTTACCCATCAATGGGTGTTTGAAAAAAAGCATTGCATAACACTTTGGTCAAAAAAGAAAAAAACAACAAAACTAAAACAGCAAACCTAGCTATCCTCCCCTTCCCCTGCAATAAAGCCTTACATCCCCAGTCTATGATTGTAAAAAATACCCGTATGCTCCTTTTTTTCAATGAAGATCCCACAGATCCAACAACTGTCACCTTAACTCATGGAATGTTAAATTGACAAGACCGCCTCCCATAAGCAGGATGCCCAAGAGTCTTTGTAGATAAAATAGCTCGATTCTGCTAATTCATTTTGCATTTTCAGTGTAACAAAACACTGTTTTTCAACCTTTGATTTATGCAGCTCCTTTGAACATTCAGTCTCTGATTGAGCATCCACAGGGATTTGGTTTTAGACTGGGCAACTCTTCATTTAACAGCAAGAAAAGGTACCTGAAAATAGCAACAACATCTTCCTGAGGTAGTCTCAAAACACTCATCACATGTGTCTATCCGCCCCCGCCTGAATAAAATAAACTCTTTTAAAGTCTAGCTCTAACAATAGCAACACTGACACATTGAGCAAACTGGATACACACTTGTAAACTCCAAAGACCAATGCATCTACGAGCATTTGTTTTGTACAGAAGCATGTGCACAGTGTAAATCAGCATACATTCAGCTCTGTCGTGTAATAAATATATAAAGAAAAAAGTTACAAAAAACAAACTAGCTGCTTGTCACATTCACAAGGGGGGAGACCAGTCCCTCAACTCGGAGGGTCGGTGGGGTCTAGTTTCCAGAGGAGGTGGTCACACAGGGCGACAGGCCGGTCCTGTAGCTGGTCAGGCTGGATTTGCAGGAGTGCAAGACTGCTTTGAACAAGAGGGGAAGCTGCTCCAAGGGGACATTCACCAGCTTTCCTGCAAGCAAACACAACATGAAGAACAGAAGATCAGAATTAATTTAGCTTAGCTTCTCTTTAATAGACATTTTTACTGGCATCTAAAGGTAGCGGTGTTTATTACACCATAAAATAGATGAGTGTGGATTTCACAAAATAACTTCCCACTGTGCTACAGAGTATTTAAGAGGCCTTACCCGCGATGCAGCGGATCTCCGGGAGACACATCATGATCTCAGGGAAGCGTTTGGGCTGGTGTGGGTACTTGTATTCAGTGTAGTCCTGACACACATACCAGTAGCGCTTGTTGAGCTGCTCGAGCTGGGAGATGTTGGACAGTCCTCTGATATCTGCAGAGATACAGATGAGAGGAGAGTCATGTGGGGAACACAGTCAGGATCTAGACCAGCTTGGGCCTCCGACAGCAGAGCAAGTGTCGTTACCTTGGTTGAGGAAGTTGATGGCTTTCATGCAGGCATACTCCTCATTACTGATCTTCAGTTGGTGAAATTTGCGGAACAGATATATCAACCTCTCCATCACCTCCATACCATCCTCGCTGAAGCTGAGGATTCAGACAAAGATGCAGAGACTTGTCAGTTATGCTGGAAAAATGTAGTGGTAAATACATATAATAATTAAAAGCTAGATAGACTGTGTTTAAGTAGGTTTACTGTCAGCATGTTCACATTAAGATCCACTGTGTAATAATTTAAATTAAAAATGAAAAGGGGAAAAAAAGCATGTCAAAGAATTTAAAATCCCTCAAGCCTCATTATCTTAAGTTTCTGTGCTTCAGTGAACAGGACAAAAATTAGGGAGGGGAAGACGTCAGATCTACTGAAAGTACTTATCAAATGTCTAATCCCACAGCTTTTTGAGGGAGTTGGAAAGTTTAACTCCACTCACTAAACCTCAATTCCCTGTCTTTCTGCCTCTCACAGCTCCTCGTCTCTGTCACAGACTTTAGTGGTGCCTCTGTGAATCAGATACCCACTCCTAAACTCCAGGAAAATTGACCGAAGCAGCAGGACGGCACCGTATATTGGGAGAATGTGTGTCACGAGGTCAGATAATTGCCCTCTGATTTACGGAGCCAAGCCCCACATACCCTTTTCTACCCAGCGTGGGACACGCATGTATTTCACATGCCAGACGGTGCTAGCCGCAGCTCTGTCCTGAGGAGTCCTCCCATTCATAGACCACTTCACTGGCCCTCATCCAACAACAATACCTTCCCTATCACTACCACTGCCGTGATAGGAAAAATATCAAACTTTTTCAGAGATACTGAGCTCACAGAGTGGAACGTCTCGCCGTTGTAGAGGATTGCTGCTGCGGTGGGAACATTTATTTCCTGATATCCACTTTCCTTCTTAGTGAAATATTGACATGGCGAGACTCCCAGAGATGAAATGTAATGTTTAATACCTTGTGTATGTTAATGGGGCAATAACCTCCACAAAAGAGAGGTAGGAGGCACGATAAGTCACTGTGGGTGAAATATCACCAACACTTATGAATGAGGGTAATTTCTTCAGTCACTCTTCTGCTATAGAAATACAGGACATAACTGTGATTAGCTTCTCATTACTCACCCCTGCAGCTCGTCATCGGACGGCGTGTATTTGGCGGTGACGTTGGCCAGGTCTCCAAAGATCTGGGCGCTGTAGATGGTGAGGCAGGAGAGCAGGATGAGCTCCTGCCAGGTGGAGCTGAGCAGGCAGGTGTAGTCCTCTATGGAGAGCTCGCAGAAGAACGGCAACTTTTTGATCCAAGATATCTGGCGGAAGAGCAGCTCGTCTGCCAGGCGACACAGCAGGGCAAACAGCTCCACCTGTGTCACTTTGTACCTGCAACACAAAGGATTAGGGTAAAGAGCAATTTATAACTAGAATATTGGCTTGTTGTGTGAAACCAGATGTGTTCACCCTCTATGACATGATGCAGTGTGATTAATCCCATATTCAGTGCTAAGCCCACACTGTAACTCCACCGCTCTAATATTCAAAGCTTGAGGTAACAGATAAGAGTAAGAATAAACTGTAACAGGCTTTATTGACAGTTATTAGCCAACAATGTGGATGCAGCGTTAAATTTTATATATTACTGCTTTGTCTTTATTGGGATTAACCCACAATTCCCATGATTTGGTTCATTTGAAGAAATGCATTTTGGCATGTGGGAATTTTGACTGTGAAGCAAAAAGTGAAATGTTGGTCATGGAAAAGCTCTTAATATGTTGTGGAGGACAAAAGAAATTCGGCTCAGGACTGACCATCTATGGGACAGAGAGTAGAAATCACTGAGCATCCTCTGTAATGATGCTTTGTACCACCAGGTGGCCCTGGTTTCCTGTCCTGTTACGAGTGGGAACAATGTTTTTTTCCAAAATTCAGCACGGGCTGAGTCACTGACAGAGACAAAACCGCCACATTAGGCAGAACTGACCTCAGTAATAGAAGAATATAATACTGAGTGTTTTGTAGCACTTTTGAAAATGAAATAAACAAGCCAGTTTTATTGAAAACCAACTTTCCAACAGCCAAATAATGTGAATATTATTTTGCTGAATTATCACTAACTGCACTGAGGAAGAATCAGTAGGTGGATGTTGTATTTGCGGATATATGGACTCACCCGTCTTCTATGAGCATGGGGGTTGCCAGGGGGGCCAGGTCTTCAGCAGCCACCAGCTGCAGCACCAGTGGGTGGGACTGTGGGTAGAGGCTGCGGGGCTGGGGGGCCAGCAGGCCGGACTGGGCAGCATAGCTGAACAGGTGAGGCAGCAGCTGGTAGTGTGTGGACATGGAGGTGTTGATGTACTGGTCCCTGAGGGCCGCTGTGTAGCCATTCATTTCCACAGAGCGACTGGAAGCACAAAAAGGTCCAAGTTTACACACACTTCATTTAAAAGACATTTGAATCCTTTTCAGTCTGACATTTGGGGGAAATACACTTGTTTACCATCTCACCCAGACTCAGATCTGAACATTAATACAACCTTATATGTGTGTGTGTGTGTGTGTGTGTGTGTGTGTGTGTGTGTGAAAAATCTTTGTAATTTTTTAAGAAATTTGTAGACAAAACTTTGCAGTTTATTTTCGACCTGCATACTGAAGCCTGCGCCGCACAGGCATTCTGTTGTTGTTGTTGTTCATTTCTGCTCAGATTTAATTTGATAAAACACGTATTTCTCTGAATTGCTATCAGGCTGTATGGCTGCAGAGATAAACCTTATGTTTAGAGAAAATGAGACTAAAATAAATACCGTCATGCGAGTACCTAGACAATATTTGTCCTTGATGAGTGTAGATAGACAATGCTCTCGTCTCCATAGCAAGAACAGCAGATAGTGCAGCGAGTTCTTTGTGTTTGCTATCATCACCAAGCCTGAGGAGCTGCATATTCAAGCATTCTTTGGCTGATGAATACCTTAACTAAAGTCTGGATGAGATAGGAACGAGGTGTTAGACTGTCAGGGCCGGCTCATTATCTCAATGGTGGGGCGAGTGCCGGTGCTGAGCGGCAGAGTAGATGAGATGAACAACTCACTTGGATGACAGAGTGGAGGCGGGTGACGGCTGGTTGCCCTCTGAAGCTCCATTGCTGGGAGAGCTGTGGTCGCTGTCGCCGTTGTTGCCCCAAGTGTGCTCCGGGGCATCCTCCTTGAACTCCTGCCCCGACATGATCCGCTCTATCTCCTCCTCCGTGATCTAAACAACACAAACACACAAAGAGGGTTTGGGGTTTTTTTTGGAGCTCACAGCACATTCTTATGTGACCAAAAAAAGCACTGTGTGTGTCGCAGTTCAATTGATTAGCACCGACTGGCAGCACGCTGCTTTTCACTGAAATGTTGAGGAGCAAGGACAAAATCACACAATGAAACAGGGAGCTGAAGAAAGAAAGAAAAAAAAGAAAGAAAGAAAAAGAGAAAGGAGGCAAACAGGTATGTGTGTGTATTTGATTGGCTGATAGACACACATCTAAAAGAATAGTGTAAGAATAGAAGAAGTCCACGCTGGGAGAAAAAAACAAAAGCCATTTTGGAATTTTTTATTTTCTAGCATGCTAGAAAATGTGGTATCTTGTATCTTTAGCTGGGGTCAATTCACTTTCAGTTTTATCAATTCAGCACATATATTGAAACAGCAATTCATTCCTTACTAATGACAGAGAGGTCCTCCTTTCATTAGGGCTTAGAAATAAGTCTTTTAATGGAAGCGGGCGATTCTGTTTTTTTGACTTGCTGAATTGAGCAGGAATGAATTGACCACATCCCTCCCCTGAACAGTGGCTCAGTGGTACTTAGCCTCATGTCACATATTTTCCTGACCATTTGTTCTGTTGCCAGTGTTCATAATGAAGCCAGAGCTGAATAGGGAATAATCAGCGGCTACATGTTTATACTGATGATACAACAAGGTCAGGGCTTACTCTCATTACATGCTTCACGAGTATCCCTACACCCAAATTATTCGCATTACAGCACTCCAACTCAGTGATATTTAAGTGAATAGCTTGTGCTGAATGCATTCACGGTGAGCAAGCCAACTCTGAGACTGAGTCAGAATAATATATATGGAGTCAGTCTAAGCTGCAAGAGGGTCAGCGGATGTCACAAAAGCAACTTCTCTGGTAATTATTGAACAGGAAGTCAGTGATTTACCTGCACAGGCCCGATGCTTTTGTTCCTCCCTCCTGGCATGCCATCCTCCCTGATTGCTATAGGACAAAAAGGAACAGAAAGCTCATTCAACATATGGTCCATCAGCAAACCACAATCCACAATTAGTATCACAGCTCTACCTAGTGGCTGAAACAAATCACACAGGGCCTTGCTTCTCATCGTTTATTTCCACGTGGTGATTTTTCTCTCCAGTTCGAACATATATTCTTCATATTCTTTACATTTTCTGTTCCTGTAGGCAGGCCTAGAAGCTTTTTTCTGTTGCCTGAGGGTGGTTAGTTAAAAACTGTCAAATAAATCTATTTCACAAGCCATGACAGACCTGCTTTAATCAAAGTATTTAGAGGAAAAAAACATATATTATGACCATCAGTCTGGAGGAGCTCTGAAAGGTCACTTATGCTTTTCCTCCACTAGGAGGCAGCATTGTACTTATCTCAGCCTGACTGAGCCATTTCTAGCTCTTACTGAGGCAGGTTTGGTAAATCCCATGGTTAGAGTTCTGTTGGATTCATTCCAAGAAGACAGAAAGTCTGAAGAATCTGTAAGATTTGTTTTAGAAACTTGCTCCATCAACTGCTTGAAATATCCATTAATTGTACAGGTAGTATTGCTAACCACACCCCACACACACCCACCACACAGATGATCAGTCTGATAAAGGTTCTACAAAGACTGGATTATATGAATAGTTGTTGTTTTTGTATTTATTCCTTCATTTATTTGTATCTTTCATGTTTGTATTATGTGGATTTTTTTATTTCTCCAGTTTCTCGTCCATAATAAGACATGTAACTAAAAGTTATGTCTTATTTCAGGGTTTTTCCTCACCCGGTTCAAGGGTCTAAGGACAGAAGGTGTCACAACTGTACAGACTGTAAAGCCCTCCAATGTTTTGCAATGTTTTGGGCTTTAAATAAATAAATCAAAAATTAAAAGTGTACTTTTACTGCAAATGAATATCTAAACCATTTGGGAGAGACTCATAATACAAAAACTTGTTTGTTTTCTGAGTGGCACCACTGACAGGTTGAAATGAAAAGTGAAAAGATGATGTGATGTGATGTGATGCGTCCACACTTCACCTTTGCGGTTCATCCCCATCTGCAGACACTTGAGCAGGCGGCAGTACTGGCAGCGGTTGCGCTGCTTGCGCGACATCTCGCAGTTCTTATCGCGGCTGCAGCGGTACACGCGCTTGTTGCAGATGCTGCGCTTAAAGAAGCCCTTGCAGCCCTCACAGGAGATGATGCCATAGTGCAGGCCTGTGGCGCGGTCTCCACAAATAAGGCAAGTACGCTGGTCAGCTGGATCATCTGCAGAGGGAAGGACAAAATAAAGAGAGACTCATTTAAAACCATTCCACCCACTTTCTTTAAACTAATTCATCCTCACACTTTAAAAAGAAAATAGTGGGTGCAAAAACCTCGCTGAAGGCATAAGTTTTTAATTGAGATCATGGGGGCGGTTGGGGCTTAAGCGCTAGCCAGGCGCTGGCTAATCCAAAGCATTCTTAAGCTCTAACTCTCATTATGTGAAAGTGGAGGTGTAACAGGCAGCAGGACGGGGAGCGGAGACGTCTTGTGGATGTTTTATTCAGCAGCTCTGATGAGAGGAGGCAGCAAGCGAAAACCACACGACTGATTTGTTTACAGTGTCTGCTTTCTCTCCTTTTGACGGCAGTATCAGATGAAGACACCTCTTTCAAGGAAGTCCTTTAAGACACTTTTACTCTCTGACATTTTGTACTCTGGCAAAATTTGCTCCACCGATCGATTTGTGATATACAGTTCACAGTTTTAAAACATCTATCCATCTAGTACCTATAAGTATCTCCAAAGTGTCATTTTGTTACTTATTCCTCAGGTTGGTGGATAGTTCTACCAATCATGCGCTTTAAAATCCACCTGGGCCGGCCCATACCAGCCTCTGTTTGCCTGGATGTTGTCTCAGTGCTCTCTCAATCACTCGCCTCCGCTTCATTTCCTAAAAAAGCACACACACTTTTTGCTGATCTCTCCAAACTGTGAAAAGTTGTTAAGATGGGAATAATTGAGGCCGGTAATTTGGAACATATGTGCGGGGATGTTTAGGGGCTCAGGGTAGGAGGAAAAGGGAGTTCACAGCAAAGCAGTCGTATGGAACAGGATGCCCATGACATAAAAATAGTAGTCGAAATTACACATGATGTGATGTGGGTTTATAAGGCTGGCAGGCAGCTTGCTGACCATGAAAGAAGGAGACATTAAGACAGCAAGCAAAGAAACAGGCCGAACTCTTAGAGGCTGATTTGAAATGATTGTGGATGTATGGTACCTATGTGGCAGACTGGAGAAGGATCAAAGAGAGATGGATCTTACGGAGGACCTTCCTTGTGGAACTACTTTACAAATCATGACGGTGTTCTCAAACTGTAAAGACAGCAATCTGAGAAAGCGGTTGAAAAGCTTCTCTTAATCCCCCATCTACCTCCAGGCCACATAATACACGTAATCAAACTCACTGAGGAAGCTGAGAATTAAGTCGGAGCGCATTCTCTGCTGTCCACGGTGTTAAGCTTTATCACACACACACACACACACACACACACACACACACACACACACACACACACACACACACACACACACACACACACACACACACACACACACACACACACACACACACACACACACACACACACACACACACACACACACACACATCTGCCGCTGCTGCCCCACCCCCCTTTTAACTGCTGCAGAGAGCAGATGGGTTGGACTCCATGGTTACAGAGAATAGCCTCGCTGTGTAAAACCTGGCTGCAGCAGGAATGTGGCCTGCTGCTGATCTGTATCTGAGCTCGAACCGGGATCAACATATCAGAACCAGATAGAGGTTGGACTAGTACAACATGCTGATGTGTGGCAGTGTGGCAGTACATGCTCCTTCTACAGGTCCATCCATCCTGATGGGGAGACACATCTGTAATGTTGGTTGAAAATAGGGATTATAAAAGAATGACTAGCTCAAAATAACTGCTTATGACAGTTCGAATGGGCAATATCAAAATAAGGAAACATAAGGTCAAATCAATCCATCAAGGACCAACAAAGCAAAGGTTAGATACTACCCTATAAGACATGCCCTATAAACTTCTATAGCTTCTTCTACTTTAGTTAATTTCTACATGGTTTTATTTTTATTTATTCCAACTACTACTACCATTACTGTCACGATACTGATCCTGTTTTTTAACTGTCCATCATGTCCATCAAGTCTGACATGCTTTCTACCTACGTTAGGACTCCCAAAAGGTGTCTGAAGATAAATCTAAATCTAAATCTGAAGAGGAGGCAGGAGCACTGGTTGTTGGCTGATGTAAAGAGATATGTTCTCCTAAAGCTGCGGTCATGAAAAAAGACAAGAACGGATGTCAAAAGCAGTGTGTGGGCTTTCATGAAGAGCTTGTACAAATGCGTGACACACAGAGAAAATGAAGTAGACATAAAAAGTCTGGGGCCGATGTCCAGCAGGTTAATGCTGCCTGCTGAGCTTGGAGATTAACCTGGACATCTGATTAATGTAAGACTCTTGTGTAGTGCAACAAACCGCACTACGCACAGATGGGACCTTTACCCTCCTATGGGACTGTGTGGTTGGAAAGCCAATAACAGAAGCACACAAGCAAGTTTCCTGCAAGGCTCAATGAGCAGACAGAGGAACTGACTCCATGTAGAGATCTCAGCATCTTTGTTCACTGTACGTACTGACAGAGGATTTACTGCATGTATTACTCCTTTGAAAGGGTCCACTAACTGACTCTAATTCTGTTTGACTCTTGGTCACATGTTACGGGTCAGGTTTTGTCAGAAACGAGAAAAAAAGAATCACTCGTGGAATTATTTTTAAACATTGTACCATTGCTCCCTATTGTGGATTTAAATATGCTCCCTTTGTATGATAATGCATATAATGCTTCGTTTTCTACTTGAAAAAAGTTAGATACTATGTTAATTATTATTACTGTATATAACAGTAAAGTTTATATAATACCACTTCTAATACAGCTTCTTCGTATAATACTTTCACATTTGAGAAGCTTTAACCAGAGATTTTGGCATTTTCCTTTGATAAATTACTTGGAAGATTAATGATTAATTACTGATCAATTAATCAACTAATACTTTTAGCTCTACTCGACTGACAGATACCTAAGATCTGCTTCTGCTGAATTTAGATTTTACAGTTTCAAGGACATCCAGTTGTCAGCTCATGTCCAAGACTGCCCTTAGGAAGACCATGATGCAACAACTTTGAACCCTTTTGAAAAGACAGAAATTAGGTTTAAGAATGTGACTCTTGACCTGTTAAAGGAGACGTAGCAGTTGTAGAGTAACACACACAACACACACACACACACACAGGACACTGACACTACCTCATGGGACAGAGCTGGAAGAAATCTGATATTGTGACTGTTGTCAATGGTTGACCTATTGACCATCACTGATTAAAAGGCAAAATGTTTTGACAATAAACAGGCCAAAGCAGCATCTTTAATAGTCAAATGAGTAGGATTAGACTTTTTGTGGGTATATAATTTAAAGGGCCAGCTCATCAGAGGCATGTGACTGAGCTGAGAGCTAAGCCTCCCAGAGAGAGGGGGTTTTCATAGCAGGCTGTGGGGTTCATGTACTAAAGGTAATTAAAAGGAGGTGTGGGGGGGGGGGCACATGGCATAAAGCCTCTCCCAGATAATGAATGGTGAATAAAGGATTTCTAAAGCCCAGAGACAGATTACCATTTAAATGGTGTAGGGTTTAAATTTGCTACCCGAACAAGACTGCAAAGGCAGCCATACTGTACAGAGACAATAGGGCGTCACATGCTGAGCACATACCGGGATTAGAATTTAACTATTTTAGTGATTAACTCTATACGGCACAGGTTAAGATGACTGAGAAGAAGCCCTGCCAGTCAGAGAGAAACCATTGGTGCTCTTGACTTTAAAAAAATCTAGTAATTTCTTAAAGAGCAAATAGTGTGGCCTTACCGCTTTACAAAGATGATTAACACTATTCTATCATTTAAATAGTAGGAATATAGCACAGCCTGTTGAAATAGAGCTACAGAGAATTAATATTTTCATTTTTGATTGATCTGAGGATTATTTGAATTAAAAAAATGGCCAAGAAAAAGTCAAGATATCTTAACAGAAGACACGCTGGAACTAAGACTGTTATATAATAGACAATATATTATATTATATTATAGATCATAAGAATGTAAATAATAAACCATTATAAAACAATCTGACTAATGGCTGATTAGAATTAGATTAGAAATGAATTTTAGAACATGTTCATTAAGAACATGTATCTCTGTGTTAATAGTGAGAACATTATCTTGTTGCACAGATGTCATTTTTTAGTTTACTCTCAGTTCAAAAAACAGTAATGATTGTGACTCATATTTGGAACATTGTGGAAAAACATCTTCAATCCTTTAAAAGCACTAGTCCTCCAAAATAATGAAGAACTCCAACCTTTCACACTTACTTTTTTGTCAAAGTTATGCACAGTACTAGTGCCCATTAGGGTATAAAGTTCCATATAGTGCATATTGTCACACATCAGTACGCTGCTACAAACTGGATATATTACTATATAAGTTGTTGAGTCCTCTGTACTCATTTTCAACAGTCTCCTGCACGCGAGCTCTGAATGAACTTTAGGCTGGGTGACACAGAGGAGCTGAGGAGCAGTTCAGCAGAGATTCAGCTAAAGTCTCAATAAAGAGCTTTTCAGTTGCTAAGATTCAGAATAAAGTGGAGCGACACCTCCATGAAGCCTGAGAAGAAAGATCCAACAAACCTCTTCTCATTCTCATCACATAGAAAAAGTGGCCTTTCAGCTGAAAACTAGGCTTTAATTGTATAAATTACTGTATCACCTCTGCACAAGCATGACGTTACTGTAAGTAGAGCTTAGCATGAGGCCATATGAAGGACCCTGGCATCATAAAACACGAGGAGGATCAAATAAATGACAGTCACCTCCTCAGTCTGCCATTTGTCAGCCCATGTGCTCATTCAGAGAACACATTAAAACCATATATTTCACTTGCCACCCCATGTGAAACGCCTGACTTCCTTCAATGAGGTAAAAACACAATGGCTATTAGCTGCCTTCACTCGGGCTTATTTGCCAAATCTATCACCCTGTCTTTCAAGTGCATGGCCACCATATAAACAGGCTGATTCACACCCTCACACACTTGATCTCAGACTGTCACGTCCTATGACTCCTCCTCCTCCTGCCTGGAGATGACAGTTAAATATTCATGACATTTACCCAAAGATTTCACTTTGTAAAGGTTCCGTCTGCAGCATGTTTAACCGTGAGTCTGGGGACATTTAACATAACACACCACAAGTCTGAATTTAGTGCAGTGACACGGGCACAAAAAGTGGATACAGGGAAACTTCAAAATACAAGCATATGATAAAAGTAAGACTGAAGTGAGAGCCATTGACAGTGACATCTTTTTTCTACGGGTCACTTTACCAGAGTTACTAAAGAAATATGTATCTTCTCACTTATCTCAAGTGGTAGACGACTCATACAATGAAAGGTGGACTTTCACTTGTTCACTTATGCTCACAGGATTTTAAAAATGACACTTAACAGCAACATCTTTTCCAAGACACAATGTACCGGTTACTCTGGAAAATCCTCAGAACACTGTAGTTCCACTGGAAAGTGTTTGCAATGAGGTCTGTGGATTATCCTGACTAAATGGGGCATTGTTCACAGGGGCTTTGCTCTCTTAGGTTTTAAATGTGTTTTTTGGTTCACGGTCACCGTAAATGAAATTCCTATCACCCCTATTGTATTGAGGGATGACCTGAAAACCTGGACAGATCACTGAAACTATCTGCAGGGCTGGACACCACTAGAGGGAAGAAAGAATGATTTTTTATTGTTTGCTTTGTTTTAAATTTTGTTTAGTTGAACTGACCCAACCAACTGTAGTGACTTGGACGCTACACTGTGGCAGAGGCATTTTAAAAGAAAGAGAGAGAGAGTTAAAAAATGAATAATTTAACAGGTCAGCATGTGAATGGTTACATTGTCCTTTAATGGTGGGGTGAATAAGGCTGCGGTGGCATATGGTCTGAACTCAAACAGTATCCATAGTTAGCAATCTTAATGACAATATCCGATGAGAATATGTGGTGAAGAGTAAAGCGAGCATGTAGATCATCCAATATCTGCAGCTCTTTACATAAAAGTCCTGTCAAGTTTAGCCAATGCTGTACTTTTCCATTTCTATTTTCCATATCAGAGATCTATATTTGAAAGTATAACAGACATTACTTTACTGAAGTTTTAAAATATACTAGTAATGGGAAGGACTACTAGACTGAAAACAGTTAAATTATGTCTTCTGTGGCCTTGGAAGAATTTTCTTCAGTCTGAGGAAATAACCTGTCTCTGGCTATCTCAGATTATGCTTGGAGACTAAACATTTTAATAGACAGCCCGTGTTACAAACTGGTGAAGTAGAGTTGTGAAAAGATGTGGGGGATTAGCAGAGAAGGCGGGGGTTGGGGGTCTAACAAAAGATGCTATTAGTTGCATTCTCTGCTCTGTAAATGGATTATACATAGTTGTAGTAGATATGTCTCATGTAAGCGTATATGGTTGATTTGTGAATTTAGATTGTTGCTACATTAAGAGGTTATTGTTTGATGGATCCGGAAAATCTGGAAAAATGTTCCCAAGGCACATTCTGCATTTTGGTGTGATATTACTCATGTTCAGAAACTGTGTTTGTGTTAAAGGGACTGATTAGTGAATTTATCACAAGGTCATAAAAGGAGACTTGACAATGAATCCCCTGAGGTGATGATAAAGAGCTATAAAAGCACTGCTTCATTTTGAACTCCACCCTCTGTTTCTCTAGCCTGGGTGCAGGGATCCGCAATGCCTGCCTGCGCCCCCCCCACTCACATACACTCACCCTCACCCCCCAAGGCCCATTAAAGGCTGCATTGTTTCCCAGAGGTCAACCTGGGTTTCATTCCAAACTTAACGCAAACCAGGAAATGCAACTCAAGCATTTTAAGCCCGTCACTGGCTGAAACAACAACACGTTTGTTTCCCGCCGCTCCCAACATGTCCCAGCAAGCGTTTACTGTAACTCAGCTGTTTGATTGAGATGTGCACAATTTGTCATGTGGCACTATGAGGAATAGTCTTTTCAACTCATATGGAGGAAAAGGGTTCATGATTTTTTTAGGCTAATATCAGTCAAAATCACTCCAATAAAAACACACAGAATGCTGCTGCTCGACTTTTTCATGCCCTCATATGAGATGGTGCTGGTTTAAACAGTGGCCGGGTTCTCCATCTCTGTGACCCTCTGTGAGCCGCATCATGCTGAGAACAGAGACGTATCATGGCCAAATCTCCCCATTGTCCACGCCACGCACACACAATGGCTGATGTATGGTGTAAAGCAGCCTTTTGAGTGGCTGACAGAGAAACAAGGCCTGCTGCTGAAGGGATTTTCTCTTCAGGTTTTGTCTCGGGCTTTCCATCACAATCATGCCGAGCTGAGACAGGGAGCGGGGGTTGGAGGAATCTGCTGTACTTTTCCGCTGCTAGCACCCTCCCTCCTTCTCTCTTTCTTCTTCCCCTTTTCCCTTTCTCATATCTCCTCTGAAACTTATCTCTCCTACCTGGGTGTGACTGGTACATGGACATACATCTAACATTCACAGGGGTTAAAGGCATCCCAAGACCCTCTCTGACTCAGATCCAGCATTCCTGGCAGCCCACACTGTGATGCTAATCTTTAAAGTCCCTTGCATGCAGTTGCAGATTGGGCTCATCCATGAGACAATAGTGACCTGTTGACATTGCTGTCTTGATAAGATACACCCAATCTTAGAGGCTAAATCATTAGCATTGAGTAATACCACACCAAAGATAGGCTACATGCTAATGGAATGCTAATGTGAGCCACATGCGATGCTACTTTGTTAAATAATGTGGTAAAAGGCCTCGACTGTAGGAGTCTGCCTCACCGTCTCAGCTTTGTTTGCATCTGAAAAGATCACAGTATATAACAAATAAGACTTCAGCTGGCATGTGGAGAACTTTGGTGCAGAGAATTCTTACATTTATACATTCAGACTGATGTGCACATAAGTTACTCTTTTTTATTAGTAGTAACTATCTTCACCGCCCATATATCAGTCTTCACAGCCAAAACCAATGCCTTTAATGTGAGACTGTTTTGTGAATTTAACTAAAGAAGTTCTTAAATGTTCAGTGTTATAAATAAAACATCATTTTCTCAAACACAAATCAAGAACAATCTGATCAAAGAACAAGATAAGAGATTCACTCACATTCACTCAGTGTTGAATAGTTTTTGGTACTCGTTGCTGTGGCCACATTAAGGTTAATACCAAAGACGTATTAAGATTAAATACCAAGGTCTCATCATTATGCTGACAAATCGTCTTTTCTGATGTGAACAAAAAATATATATTTTAATGACACAGGTTTTGGTTTTCCCTACAGTTACCATAGCTACCAAAAACTGAATTTGATTAATTAATCTCTGTCACTAATTAATCTTACACCAGATTTAAACAAACAATAGCTAAGAAACACCATCATGCACTACTGAAACTTATTTATTTGTAAAAATTAGAGGCAAATTCCTTGTAAATGTACACATACCTATAAAGCTGAATCTGATTTACTGAAAACTAGTCAAATGTAAATGAGTGTGGTGTGATAAATAAAAGAATGATGACTGGAATATAAAACATGCTTACAAACACTTCAGTTAGTGTTCTGTGAGTTTGTGTGTCATTTTCCTTTATTATGCACAATAACTTTTGTGTAACACATGTTTGTTTTTAATACACCAACATAAAGATAGAGGAAATGAGGTGTGTTACACATTACTGTTTAAGCCTGTGCCCTGTTCCTTCTCTCCTTTCATTTGCTGAACATGAAAACCTTAAAGAGACAGCAGGAACTGGTTTTGGCCCTGAGCTCCTTTTCAATGTCGGGTCAGCACATGCTGATATGAACCATATGGTGCGTTTTACAGCCAAGCTTTGTGATACACACCCACACAGAGACACATATAAAATAATGAATGTTAATGAATGTTGAGACTCCCCTTTATTATCAGGAGGGGGGAATTCTCTGTGACCGCAGAGCCAGCAAGCTAAAACTCCCACTGTTAATTCCCATTGAGGAAGGACCAAAATACTATAAAACGTCCACCATTAAAATGGAGCTGGTTGCGCCTCAGCCAATCATTTGACATGGACATCTCCTTCCACAGAAAAACAGAAAAAGACCAAAACTGCATTTTAAATCCATCAGATAAGTTCAACCCTGTGTTAGTGTGAGTCTATGTTAGGGGGAGGGGAGCAGGGAGGTTGAAATAACACACCCTGGAAAGACAAAGATCTGCAACATGATGGACTTGATGTCTGGTTTGACAAGGCTGGGGCCAGGGAGATGGATACATTTCAGTGAAATTAGGAATAAAGAGCATGCGTGGCTGGAATGAGCAGCTCCTGTCATTGGCTATTTATAGGCAAGCCTTACAGGTCACAGGAGTCCCTGCAGACCTCCCCCACTGTTACCTATTGATCCTCACACAGCTTCTGTCCCCTGCATCTACATCCACATAAACAACCTCTCACGCTCCATTTCTCTCTCTATTTACATCTTGTTCTTCGCTTCTACTTTTTCTTCTGAACTAAAGCGTCCTTCCTACAAAACACAGCAGTATTAAAACAGGAAGGGCTCTTGCAGAATGAAGGTGATGTAGTGAGTTATAGCAGTGGATGTGTGGAGTTAACCCTCCCTCAGCTGGAGCACAACCAATATGGCTGCCCGTTAGGGGATTTAACACAAGGGGGGAGGGGACGAATACAGTAACATGGTTTCTCCACATGCTACACTAAGGAAATATCAAATGAAGGACATACTACCAGAAACTCTGATTGTCTTTAAATGCAGCTTTTCTTTCTCTTTTTTTGCAAGGATCACAAGTTACGATGAAAATATTCAAGTAAAATATATGATCAATAAACACAGTGACATAAGCTCTTATCAGAGGACATGCAGGAGTGATGAGCAGTCCAGGACACTGTGCTGAGTCTCTTTGCTTTGCCATGTGGACTATATCTTAAGAGAAAGGATCACATTCCAAATTCCTGCAATTCAAGTGGAGGAAGGAGGGAGTGGGTGCTCTGGGTGGCATGTAGTGCGAAAGGTACCAAATGAATGTTATTTTATTCTAGCACTTTAGATAATTCACATAAACAGCCAAATGAAGCAACAACAGAGCGACGTACTAAAAGCAATTTGGGCAGAGCATCATCAAGAAGTTCAAGGAAAACTCACCCACTTAACAGATTACAGCTGAAAAACTGCTCTTTGTGTGAAACTACACTGTGACTCAAAACAGCAGGAAAATAAAAACACCAAAAAAAGCGAATAAATCGGGAAAAGAATGACGATACGTGAAAGTACTCAGTGGTGACTGGCCAATAGAGTGATCCTCTCTCACATCAACACTGCTGAGTGTGTACAAACTCACAACCCACAGCCACATACCAAAGATCAATACTTATGGAGGTGTGCAGTGCAATTCACCACCGCACAGACATACATCATAACACACATATAAACAAACACGGAAGGCTGTGAAAAGCTGGAATATCTCTCTGCTCATTAGCCTGGCCTGAGAATCATTACCAAGTCTCAGTGTAAAGGGCTAATCCTATCAACTGTAGCACAAATCTAAAAGCACTGTAGCATTTGTTCACTGAAACTGCAAAGAGGATCTTGAGATGCATGTATCTGGAACTAATTGGGCTTTTTTCAACATTTTTATAGTTACTCAAATATCATACTGCAGAAATTGGTTGTATATGAAGCCATGTTTAACGAAATAGCAACAAACCAGATTTTCCAAACCAATCTACGGGATATAAAAAAAAAAAAATTGACAGTAATTAGCCCCGTCAATCAAACAATAGACATTAAAAAAATAAAAATAAAAAGAAATGCAACAACCAGAGTGCAACTGAAATAAACTCTCTGCTTAATCACAAACAGTTCTCCTCTCTCATTCACACATAATTATGGTGAGTCACAGGATGGCCTTTCAAAAGAAAGCAACAGCCTTCTCTGCTAGGCTCCCTTACCTTCCCATGTATCCATTTCATGCTTCTCCCAGTCTGCCTGGACCCCATTCACGGCTAAAGAAAAGCCAGTGGGCCTGGTTGCCTCATGACTCTTTTCTTTCTCTGCCTCCCTCTGTTCTCTCTCCCAGCAACCTCTTTCCTCGACAGCCTGCCTCTCTCTGACCACAGCCAGAGCTGAGCACCACTGGTCACCTTACTGCCTGGTCACATGACCGCAGAGTTCAAGCCCCGGGGTCACAGCTTGGCTTGAGGTCCAATGACAGCTAGGGGTTATCTGAGTGGAACTGATAGTCCTATTTTCACTGCCGTTCAACAATACTGCTCCCCACCCATCCAGCCCTCACCCAAATTAGCCTCCCCTCCCCTCTACCATGCCTCTGGCACTTGGTGGACCAAAGTGCATGTCCAAGCATAAACACAGATTCAAGCTGACAAAACACACAGACATTAACTAATTGAAGCACTTAGTGCAACAGGGAAGAGGGTTAAAGCTGCTTGGTAACAAACTGAGCCCAGTGGAAAGCCAGAGGAGCTGAGGGCCAATAAGATGGAGACCAGGAGAAGCACTAATGTTGTTCCTCTTGGAAGATGTTTGTAGACCTCCTGCCATATGCTACTAACACTGCATTCAGAATCAAAGCTGGAAGTCAGAGGTGCCAAGATAAACTTCCAACATGGTCTTATGGTTTAAAGGGAATGCCATATAAATGAAATGTCCCTGGTTTGATTCTGGCCAGGACTTTCATTGCAAGTCACACCCATCAATCTCCACACTCTGAATACATTTCCCTTCCATAAAGAAATAAAAAGACAAAAAGAACCAAAAATAGTTGGTTAGGGGTAATCAACTGTCAAGATTTGCTCATTTTTCCTGTTTTTTTAATTATTGTCATATACTTTCTTGCTGCTAGTCAAATAGAACAAGCAATGTAGAGACATCACTACATAAATCTGAATAGCAATATGTCAAAATGAATTCTGAAAGATGTATGAGCATCTGACAACAACTGGGGCTGGGTATTGAAGCCCCAGTAGCTTTTTGGCACTGACCGTACTTTGGTTCGAAACTACTGCATGCTATCAAATGTCTGGTTAGATCTGTACTCTAGCCGACTTCTTTCATCAGATATTTCCTGATTTCAATCAGGATTCTGCCTAGTTTAGGTTGTATGCTCTTTAGATAAAGCCTGTTTGTGGCTGCTTGTGTTTAGACCTTTTCTAACATATTAATAACTTCGGCTTCTGTTATTTTTCTTCACTGTGTTTATATTTCCCTAAGCAAAGTAACAAAAGTATTTATATCACCAATAATAGGTGATATAGGTGGTGGGAAATGACAAACAAACAAAACCTAGCCCATGTAAACAAAAGGTCACAAACATCAGTCTCCAGTTTCCTACTTCCACCTTTAACTTCAATGCCCGTCCATTCATGTTGTAGGAAAGCTGAACTTTGCATTTTCTGACACTTTTCTGTCCATGTCTTGGTGCCGTGGTAACCAGTCCTAAGCCTGTGAGAGCTAAAGAGGTATCTTACCATCCAGTGGGTTCTCTTCCTTCATCCCTTCCAGGACTCTGGCTAGGGGACCATAGTGAGAAGTGTCCAGTGTTTGACCTGTAAACTCTACTGCTCACCCCTGAAGCTCTGTTTATCCAGCGGCCTCTTCTCTACCTGAGTCCTCACCACAGCAGACCGGCCTGTCCTGATCCTCCAGCCCACCCTCTCCACAGCTCCACCCTAGTAATACCACTTGTTCACTCTCACAGCAGCACCCCCCCCAACCCCTCCCCCGGGGCCCAACCCCCCTATGTGAATGCTAATGACCCGGCCACACTAAGTAACATATAAGAAGCTTTTCACATTCAAATGCAACACAGAGAGGCAGCTCATGTGAATGCATACAGACAGACAGAGAGCAAACTGAGCTAGGCCTGGCTTGAGAGGATTCACAGAAACAGTGGAGCTGTCATGCCAGGATGGTGAGCAGGTAGAAATACGAGGACAAGTGTAACCTGTTGGTGTGATCAAAGGCCGCCTCGATGTCTCCTGGTTTACTTTACACTAATACCATAAGAGTCTGCAACCATATGTCACTGTGTCAACGGCAGGGCTTATAGGCAGGGCCTGGCCGAATGTTGTAATTGGATATGTGTTTACATGCAGATTTGAGCATTAATATTCTTTGTAGTGCGACAAGAGTTAATGACTTAAACCTACTTTATGAATGCAGATTTTTAAAGACGTTCTTCAAGCTGACATAAATCTTTACAAAAGAAGTCCTCGTGGTCCAACCAGCTTTTAATTTATCATTGCATTTGTGGTTAACAGAGCAATTTTTCAAAGGTTATTCTGAGATAGAAAACACAGCGGGGAAATGCGATGAATACAAAATTTGCAAAAATAAATAACCCGAATGTTTACTCCATAGCAACAGATTCAGAGGCAGGCTTTGCTGACATGTTATCAGACCAAATGGCATAACCTTGCTTGTCGATCCTAATAGGACATCAAACCTTAGCCGTGCAGGGTGGAGGGAGGGGGCTCAGCCATATGTCACCCCTGACCTTAGCACCTTTCCTCCCATGCGGCGAAGATGAACAGCATGTTGCCATGTTGCCTTTAACCTTGAAGTCAAATGGAGCCAGAACAGTGCTGACGCTCTGCCGGTTATCTGCTGTCATGTGACGAGAGGCGCTACCTGAGCCTGAGGCTGGGGGCCTCTCGTCAGGACATGTAGGACGTAGTGCTGCTACACCCATCAGACACTTACAACGCTACAAACACCACGTATTCTACTCATATCAGATAGACCCTGTAAAATGATACATATTAGACATGTTTTTGTTTAATGAAAAGCATATCTGGTAACAGAAGATGTCAGTTATTGATAATATGGTCATATATAAGTCAAACGTTTTTAGTTTGGTTGCAGTCAATCATCCTAATGTCTCAAATACAGATTCATTTAAAGCATTTAAAGGTGACACAACAAATCATTGTTGAACGTGGTTTCTTAATTAAAATCCTACACCATTTTACAAAGGTTGGAGAGTTAAATGAAAGCCTTCAAAAAAAACTATCAATATATATATATATTTTTTATTATACATTTCCCTGAACATTGCTCATAATGCTCATAATGGTGAACACATCTTTAGAAAGTTGTGTCTGCTGTTAAAAGTAACTGTAGTCTTTGCAGTCACCTATAAAATCTGCATTCAGACCAGAGTTCAAACGGACTTACTGGCATTAGTACCTCAGACTGTTTGATACTGATTTTTAGATACTGTCTGGAATGCCAATAGCACTAGTATCAGAACATGAATAGGTATGTTTGGTCAGATTTGTCATCTTTTATCTTCGTCTTTGATCAGGCAGTAAGGCGCAGACCATCAACCACACCACTCCCTGCTGAAATCCTGTCAGGAACCCACAGGAACCCATACCACAATTAAGGCTGTTATTTTGGCAAACGTCTTCGCATGGCTGCTTCTTTTTAGGCAACATTTAACATTCCATGGCTCCTTTTGTTAAATGAAAACAGGTGTTTTGCAGAAATGATAGGGATATGATTACTTGGGGGGAAAATATGGTTCTGGTATCAGGTATCATATCAGAATACTAACATGGAAAAGATTCTAATGATAGTAAGCCTCAGTGCCATGGTATCAGCTGGTCTGAGGTCATCATGTGATTGTTGTTGCCATATATGGTGGTCAATTAGAAAGCACTAGGAAGTTCATTTTAAACAGCAATTTACATTTTATATCCATGTCAACATTATTTAACAGCTCCAAGTAGACTTAACCTGTGTGTTTATATTATAATAAGATGTTGGCTGATTTATCAATACTGGACATCTTAAAGCCTCGATATTGAGTTCAGCCTCAGAAATGCAGCACAAGTTGGGCTCTAATTTACACCCATACCTCCATAACTAATGAGAAACATAAAAAGGTTTCCTGTGGTGAATTACTGACAGCTCTCAGGCTGAGATTTAAACAGAATGAGATCATCTTAAACTGGCTCACTGTCAACAACAGAAGAGTTTGTCATTTGGCACTTAACAACATAAAAACTTAACTAAGTCTTAAAAGCACATTGTTGTATGTCTCTGACAGTAGTGTATTAAAGTGGAAATGTGACCTTAAATCAGCCTTAGGCATCGAGCATTCCTGGTACAGTATGTTTGTTCTCGACTTCTGGACTTTCCTGCTCCTGATACACACTAAGTAAAGCCCTTTAAACGGGCCAAAGTTGTTAGTTAAAATGCTAATCAGATTCAATGTCAGCTCGAATGAGCTGTTTTGTGACTTGTTTTCGGCATTTCCCTTAGAGTAACAAAGGGCATTCCTTTTGTTTGAGCTCCCCTCCCCCCTGCACACTATCACACAGGCCAAAGCTCTGCGCTCTTCAGACAAAGAGCTTCAAGAAAAACAGGTATAGGCCACACTGCTGTTCTCCTCCAAATATACATACATACATTTTTACTGGCAGTGTAAGCTGCAGCATGAGTATCATACAGGGCCAATCTGTTTTTCTTGCTGAAAGAAGAATCATCAGCTATTCCAAAGCTCTATAAGCCCTGTTTCCTTTTCTGAATAATCTGCATATAACAGAGCCACAGAGGGATATGAATAACCCATTTGAAGTCTTAGGAAGGAGTTAATAGCATCCACCTGTGATATGATAGGGGCTCTTACTTTTCCTTTTCTTCCTGTGTTTTTAGGGTGTCAGTCTTTGGGCTAAAACTGGAAATCGGCTGCCTCACCCAGCCTGAAGGCCAAGAAGACCACTTCCAAGAATTTCTCTTCATAGAAAAGATGCTCATGTCCTTTAGAAGACCAAACAGGAGGAACAACACTCAGAGACAGCACTTCCTCACAAATTCATTTCTCTGACAAATACAGGGAGTACTATATATTAAAATAAAAAGGTCTGGGGCTATACTACTAATTTCTACATTTATATGCTATGGAATTGTTTAACTGTTTATTGTTTTAGTTTGTTAATTTGCTTCCTTAAAGGTATTCATTCTAAAAATTTCAAAGACGGAAAAATGCAGCATTCATGAGAAGATGAACAAAAATTATTTAATCCATCTTGGATTTTCACAGAAAATGTGTGGATGTTGCTTCAGAGATGGAAATAAATGATTATTTTAATTCACTATTGTATGAAACCGTAAAAAAGCAATATGCAATCAGGACATGTTCTAACCGATACATGACTAAGAATGATTAATCAATCACCAGAACAGTCACTGGACAGTCTGGACAGTGACCCCTTACCCCCATCAGGTCCGAAGATAAACCTGAAAGGTGATGATTAAAAGATACACGATTTATAACATTTCTGTTACACAGACAGAAAAAAAATTGTTTTAGGGTCTAATAATCCTAATAAATATTTGGTTTATTGCCAACTATCAGTCCTCATGTCAGTGGCTGTGGACGCAGTAGATCAGGGGTTCCTGCACATGGACTATCTTTATACATGATGTCAGAACTCTCTATGACGAGGCACCTCAGAGGCTGCTCGCTCTTTTTGCTCGGGGTGATCGCGGCTGTACGGGAGCTGACCTCAGCGCTTCGGGTTGTGTCTACTCCTGCAGATTAGATTTACAATGATCCATGTTACATTCCCCGGATGCATTTGGGTTTTGGAGCCCTGATGACCAGCAGATCAATGCAGCTGTTCTCTGCCTGAACTTCCAAAGGGCATATAAAACTGAGCTGACCTGGCCACCATCTTAGAGTTAATGACCACTAAAACATCCAGTCACACGAGCCATCCTCAATAGCCGTTCATCATGCTTTTAATTGCTCTGACAGGGAAGACTATCAATATATTCTACTCTTCTGTTTCCAATGATTTCAGTTAGATAAATAAAAGACTGTTAATCTCTGAGAAGGTGCATTTATCTGTTAAGGAAGAGTGTTCTCTGTAATATCACAAGCTAATCAATGATTAAACTTACTGTGCAGTAGAAATAATTGATGACTCTCTTTTCAAGAGTGGGTCCAGTTGTCTCCAAATCCAGTTGTTAATGTCAACATGTGTTATCCACAATGATGTAATGCCCTGTTGCCTTTCATAGAGCTCAAGCTCAGTCAGAAATGACATTAGGCTGTAACTAATTTTGAGTGTTAAACTGGAAAGTGCCTGATACCAGGGGCCTTAGGCCTGCTGGTGACAACCTACATCCTACCTGCCACCTTCTGTGCAGTATGTACTTTTTCTGCAAGTACGTACAAGTAGGTTACCTGCAAGTCCACATGAAGGGAATACTTAATCTAGTTAGTAAATTAGTAAAGTTGGAGGCACAGATCCAAAGGCTTATAATGAAATTATTTTTATATTTATTTTATATTTATTTATTTTTATATATATTTTTTATATTTATTTTTATATATATTTTTTATATTTATTATAATGAAATTATATAAAAATGTCTTATATTTCTTTGCCTATAACATTGTGCTGCTTTAGCCTTTCCATTAATGTGGCAGCTGTCCATTCTGACTCGTGGCACTGCCTTTATGAAACTTATGAAAAAGTGACTCATTAGAATATATATATCTAAAATATGATGGTAACATAGAAAACTAAAAGTGCATTTACATGGTGAAGTGCACACAGGTAATATCACTATGGCCTCATGTGGATATCTGTGACTTTAACAGTAGGTTTTGTGCACAGATGATATCTGACATGGCACAGGTGTAAATAAAGTGAATGATGGCTGAATTTTGTGTATCTGCTTCAGTTTCAGCGTCCTGGCTCTGTTCATGCTGGCACACTGTCACACCATCATGGCTTCCTGCGACAGAATGCAGCCATCCCTAAAGTTCAATGCAGATGTCAAAGAAAACATCGCCACTGGCATCCTCTTCCACTCTCACATGTAACCACCATGTCTGTGATATTCACTGCACTTCAGTTATTCTGGGATGAAGTGTTATAATTTACTTTTTTTTAATACCCACTCTCCTTCAACCTGCCTCATCCAATACCCCTTCAGTGACTGATCTCCCAGAATTCCTCTCACCCCTTACTGAAAAACACCTGTCTTGTTGCTGAATTGCACTTATGGACAAATTGGACTCTGTGGCTCTCTTAAAATGCATTCCTCTCTGTTTGATTGTTGAATATAAGTGTAAAATAGCATCTCTACAAAAAGTTATTTGATAGTGAGGGACAAAAGCAGCAGATGATATCTAACAGCAGGTTATATTTTGGCCAGTTATCCACAGGGAGAAAGAAAAGATGCCATGCAACAATAACATCCAAACATACACAAAAAATATATATTCTCTATTCCAGGTCGGATGCATCTCTATCCTAAGGCCTATTTTTTTGGCATGGCTCTAAACACCTATTTTTGATATCTGTTGTCATCATGCTGTGACTTCTGACCTCTGTGCTTTTCTGTTGTTCATCAGTCAGAGAAATGAAGCTTGTTTTAAAGTTGGCTCATTGCAAGTAACCCTGGCAGAGATCTTACTATTATTTCAGATCTTACTGTTAACTATTTTTCATTTTTGTATTTAAAAGGTGACAGAAAGAAATGAAATGTCCTAGAATTTACCAGACCTGAGAGAAATTCTGTCTGCGAGAACAGTGGGCTAAGTCAGCAAAAGGGGAGGTCAAAGGTTAAACCATGCCTTTGTCACAGGACTAAGGAGAAGAGGAGGGACATCCCCTGCCTTACAGTTTTTCCACACTGGGTTTCAAGCATTTCTCAATACTGACCTCACCCTTTCACAACTACAGCAGCAACATCCTGTTTGACCAAAATGGTTCCTCTAAGAACAAAATGTAATCAAGTTCTGAAAATAATAAAGACACCATAAAACTAAATGACCATCTATTACATATTAAAATTTTATAAGACAAAAAAATATCAGTCTTACAGTCTTAGTCATTTTGCTAACTTAATGTGTGCTTCTACATTACAAAATGCGGACAACATAAACAGGAAATAAAATGTGTGAAAAATATCAAAGAGTGTATAAATACATTGTCTAAAAGCAGGGCTGGATTAACCAGCTAAAGAGCCCAAAGGGAAAAATAAACTAAAGGCCCCCACCCTGTTCTCCTACGCATGTTGTCTGTTTTGAATAACTCATAATTAGTTTGTGGTCATTTAACCGCGTAAAGTACGTCAGAATGTGCTCCATGTACGCAAAATATAAACTGAGGCCCATATCACTCGTGGGGCAGCTGCCTGTTTTGCTCATTTTTCCTACTCCTGATCAAGCCTCATCTGACGAAGGTTTGCACAAATTCAAGATTTGCTGGTTTTAGTTTTTTCTTAATGGGAGAACAGTGATAACAGATGTCAAATAACATTAAATTACTGAAAATGAAAAGTGCAGCTAAAATACTGTGCTAAGTAACTGCATGTGTTTTATACCAGTTTATTGCCCATAGTTGAAAACTAAGATGTTATGCTCTTTCAGTTCAGTGGGAGAGAAAGTAGACATTACCATGTTTTCATCTCAGCTTTCAAACAATCATTAAGTCTTGACAGCTTTAAAAAAACATAAAAATTTTAAGTTTGCATTGATTTATTTATTCCTTTCTTTCATGAATGCAGAACGATCACACGTTAAGAAGGTGGTGGGTGTTTATGCACTATGGCAGCACCATACTTCCCCACCAGAGGGCGGTATCATACAAACATGAAGCCCCTGTACACTTTTTGTCAGCAATCAGAGCCCGAGAAGTCAGTAGCAAGAGCGGACTTGTTCACTCACAAAAACCAACAGGCTGATCAAAGTGGAGTGACGTGCGACCTGAGAGGAAGCAGAACATCCATTATAATCTGTAGATGATGGAGGGTGCTGAGGGGGCTCTGATTCCTAATCGTCTAATCTGCTGCCAAACAACCAACACCACCTTTGATGTTGCTTGGTTTCTGCTAACAGAAGTGGTTTCTCTTCCAGCGGTGGCTGACTATTCTGGATCAAACTACAGATTTTGCTCCAGCTCTGAAAAACCAAAGTATGGCTTTTGTTTCAGAACATTATACGTCCATTTTGGAGACAGGAGATGTTCACAGCTCTCTGTGACTATGTTTTGTAAAAGAAGTCTTGCTCCATGCCAAATATTTGTAACACTAGCTGTCCAATTATTCAAAAGGTGGTTGAACATCCTCACATAGATCAAACAAAAGCAGACAAGCCCAAACAAAAATCACTACAATCAGGTTTTAGAGATGGCTTCATAGCAGAGACCCCACCCCAAACCTCATGGACACAACTGACATGAAGCCTCTATATGCAGCACCTGATAGAGGTTTATCAGTGCTGCAGAGGATAAGTAATGTTTTCCCTTCTCAATCTCATCTTAACTAAAAGTGAACAATTATTGATAAGTAACAGTTAACAGTGCTTGAGCCAATGATGGAAACTGAAATTATTGGCTACTGCTTGAGAATGAAAAAACACCACTGAGTGTCATCTGTATTTTTGCACTGTTTAAGGATAGACAAATTGAAGCATTGAAGCATTTACCCACTTCAATTAGAACACAGAAATATAAAGGTAGACAATAAATGTAAAATATGACATGAAAGGCATGACATATTATCTAAAATGAAATGTTAGATCTGATTGCTAAAGGGTTGTTTGTTTGGCATCCTATGTGCAAAAAATGATTATGCATGCTTATAAATGTGAATATTTTCATACATGTGTTGATGTGTAATAAAGTCAACAGATCTGAGGACAATTTTCTCTCCACATGCAACGAAGCCACAATCGGGCATAAATTTCACATCTCCGAATGTGCATTTTAGAAGAGGATGAAACAAGACGTAGAATCTCTCTTTCTGCCAGGTCGGTAATGACAGGTTAGGTTGGCAGCAGGGTGTCTGCTACGCCTCCTCCAAGAGGACTGCTACTGAAGCCTGAGTGGGACTGGAGCCTGTCAAATTACAGTGGGATCCCACCTCACTTCCCACTCTTTCTTCCCTCCATCTGTCTCTTCACTGCCACTCCTCCTTCTCCTGTCTCTTGTCTGTCTGTCAGTGTTAAAGTAGTACAACTCATTTTACGACTCCAGGACACAAAATGGAAATGTTCTTAAATCAACATGGCCAGCAGTGCCCATGCTCTCCTGAATCTTGACAAAATGTGTGTGTTTGTGCGATGCTTTGAGAGTATTTCTGGAATTCCCTCAAAGGCAGATTTTTTTTCAAAATGGTAGCCATGAGTGAATCTGTCCCACAGTGCAAACGCACAGGGGAGCCTGGATGTGCTGCACTCTGATAAGTATTTGATAGAATATCTAAGACTAAAAGATTGCCAACCTTCAGCTCCTGCTTTGAGGTTCAGACTTCATTTGTGCATTTCGAGAAATGTTGGAATATTTCTACTTTTAATATGTCACACTGATAAAAAGCGATGGCTCTCAGAGGCCATCTTCTACAGCGGGTAACAATAGAGGTCCCTACAGTATCGCCTCTTTAGCCCTTCCCCTCCCATATCCCTCATCCCTGCTTTGTCCATATCTAGCTCATCCCCTATTTCTCTCTCATCCAGCACCCCCCCATCTACGCCCACCCCACCCCTCTCCATCCCACTCTATCTCTTAACACCCCCCCTCCTTCCCCCTCGCTCTCTTCTCTCTCTCCTCCTTTTCTGTCCAGCCCTCCTCTTCTTGCTCCAGAACTGTCAGATGGCATTAGCTCCTTTCACGCTCATGGCCTGTAGGAATAACAGCCGTGAACCTCGCCGAACAGCGCCATTCTCCTGCTCCAGTTAGCTCTCCACTCAGCACAGGCTGTTGCGCAAATACCAATGTTATTCACGTTGTGCCCCTTCACTTACACAACATGCCTCACTAAAGGGCAAAGTTAGGCAGACGCAAATCTCAGTGGAGAAGGTCAGGGCGCTGAGTAAAGATATGCGTGTATTGTATAATGCGGTCACGCTCGCTCATAATTATCAGCTCGTCCCCCTGACTCAAGGATCGACCCACAGCTTTGCTAAGATCTGGCTCACGTGGATCAAAAACGGATCCACTTCTTATCTACTTATGGAGCCACAGGCCTGAAAATTTGTTAAATATATCGTGCTCAGCTTATTTCCCATGAAGTTTCAGCTGCAGGGCAAGTTGTGGTTGGTATTAAAAGCCCACTGTGACCAATAAGCTGTAAAATGTGCAGAAGTTGTTATTGTGCGGTGAAACAGGGTAAAATGATTCCGATATGGCGTGCATACATGGAACAGATGCTTCATACAGGCTGCTGATTTTCATGGCAAGCCCTGTCCAGTAGTTACTGTATTCCAAAGATGTCATCAGCTTTAAGCACCTTGTATTTTCAACAAGAGTTTTATGTGTTGAAATCACAAACGGACGCATTTCAGATTAGTGCTCTGCATGGCTACTGACACTGGGTAGAACACAACAAATTCAAAGGGTCGGACCAAGCCAGGCCCGGGCTAGAGTCCCCCAGGGTGAGAAACTGAACACCTGAAACTAATGTAACCCAGTTGGAGAGGAGATTTCTACTTGTAGCTGTTGTCACTGTGTCTAGACTGATAATCTGTCAATTCCATCTAATAGTTCTGGGGGGTCGGAAACATGTAGCACAGATAATCACTTTGATTTTGTTTGAAGGTTAGCTTTACATACCTACTTATTTTTGTGGGACTACAGACCCGTATAAGCCAGTCAAAACAGATATAAGAGATGTGTGAACAGTAGTTTGGAGGAAAAGAACTTAATAATTAATTAAATACACTGCAGTAATTAATTAATACACTGTAACATTACACACAAGTGGAAAGAAATGTTTGCATGTGTGAGGCTGGAAAGAAAACACAGCAGATACATTCCTGAGGGGGGTGATCTGTATGGGCGACGCAATTATCGGTTTGACAAGTAAGCACAGATAGATTATTATAAATATGAGCGGAGTGTAATTTCTCATCACTCTGTACTCGACAAGCCCAGCATGGGAGGAAGGCTTAGAGGCTAATAATCAAAGCAGATTAGCCGGAGTGCTGATAGATGCTAAGCAAGCCTGCTAATCATCCGAGTGATAACCGTGAATCATCCGATCGCAGTCAGAAATGAGCAGTGTGTTTCAAATTACGATTTTGATGGAATGATCTCTGTATCAGCGACCCATCAAAGTGCCTCTCTTTGACTTCCATTTGCCTCCTCTAGCCCATGTCGCAGTAATTCCTCCGTGTTAATACAGTATGTGTAAGTCAGTGCATATTAAGTGCAGCGAGGGAGGGTGGGCGGAAACACTGGAGCTTCAGAGCACCGGTGTGACTGTGATCTCCGGCCTGCCTGCCCTGTGATTTAGCCTCAAAATGACAGACTTGCCCCTCATTGGGCTACGGGTGGAGAGCTAATGACATGCTGCGTGGGCTAACATGACTATTAGCCCACTCTGAGCAGCAGGAACTGACAGGAACACAATTCTGTCATTACGCCCTGAGGAGACCTCTAATCAAGGAGGCAGGGACACTAAGAGAGGCCAGTCGCACTGGTTTCGGTGTGGAGACAAAGAGGTAACTGGCTGTCTGCCTTACCTCAGCCATTAGGAGGGCCTGCAGGCTGACGTGCGCGTTTCAGGTAGAACAGGGGCCGTCCAGGTTGTGACACGATGAGAAATCATTCCAAAAGATTTCACTTGCAAACGCTGATGTTTTTATATGCCAAACAGCAACAGAAAGATTCAGGAGTGTTTGACCTAGTTGCTGCTATTTGCAAAGTTAGTTTAATGAGCAGCAGCATGTATTTATTCCAACAAACTCTATTAAATGTTCAGATTTCTTGTATGTCTGCAGGTGAGTTGGCTCATGTGAGTAGTGCATCCTCCTTATTTATGGAACAAAAGAAAACTTTGAAGATGCCTATTACAATATCTTAGAGCAAAAGGTGATGACAGTAAATGTGTTTTAGCTCAACAAGAGTCAGAATCCTATTTTAACGTAAATGTAGTGAATTGTCACCTGAAACTGTCAAATGTTTGGCACTCTTCTTGATTTTAATAAATTATACAAATTTACCAATTATAAAGCATAGTTGCAGATTAAGTTTATTTAGATTCACTACTTGATTTACAAATGTAGCAGCTATAGCAAAGGCACTGACATCTACCAGTCATTGAGAAATGACTTGCCTTGGATTTTACCTGTGTGACCAGTGTGTTGCTACTCTTTATTGCTTCCTCTTGTGCTGCTGTTTCCTGCAATGCAAATGCTAACTATTCTTTACCAGCGACCTGCCGGCTTGCTTGTTTAGACAAATTAAGAGAAAAATCTAAATCAAGATATTTTTTCTTGTACCTGCTGCTCTGAAAGTCCCAGTCCTCTCAGCTTCCTCCACATTATAATGTCTGTTTTTAAAACGTGTTTTATGGCTCTGAAAAATATTTCCTGCCACACAACATCCTATATCCTCCTTGAAATGACTATGAGGTAACAATTTTTGTAGTTAATGCACATTTGGTATTTAACAGCTAATTTAAAAGCCCTCGATTTTCGAGCATCGAAATGTATTCGATGTTGTAACAATGGCCAATGGAGAGTATTAAAATAAAAATGGACTCAGGTAAAATGTCACATTTTACCTTTAAGTTTGCACTATAGAGAAACCATAACACCCATGTATTACATTTTCCCTTTTCGTCTAATGTGCTATATAAGAGCACATACCTGGTGCTGTGAAATTTCCTAATGCCGTAAACCCCACTCATCTTAGACTTCAAGCGGATTAAAGCAAACATTGAGAATTATTGGGAACAGCACCGAGGCAGGTTTGCCCAGAAACATTCCTCCCTGCAGTTGGTGGAACGCAGGAATGTGACAAGCCTCCACGCTGTAGCCCACAGCCTGTATCACTGTGTAAATCATACATTATAATCAGCACACACTCATACCTACCTGTCTGGGTGCTGGGTTGTGACGATACAGATGGAGCCGGAGGAACGACCTGGACTTCATTCATCGTTTTAAATCGCTCTGCTCTACTGAATGTTGGATATGGTCGCGTATGCATTTCTTCTTCATGAAAAGCAGTACATAAGAATGTTATGCATGGGCTTAATCTGAGACCCACACAGCCTGTACTTATTTGCATCTTTAAGGCCCAGACAGACTAAACACAAGCAGTCTTGCCAAAATTTGAGCTTTAACCTAAAGACCCGAAGCTGTATTTTTGCTTTATTTTATCCATTACTGACCTTTAGCTCACCAGGCTAATGCAATGCATTGGCTTCACAATCTATTATGCACTTGCCACTGGGCATTGTGTATCTACTTGTAACTGAAAACACATGTGGACATGAACAACTGGTACAGTCAGAGGGGAATTTCTTGATTAAATACATTTGAAAATACCCAAACATGGATGCGACTTGAGCCCGAAGCCTTATGTAACAAAACGGCCGATAAGTCCAGATAAAGTACTGGGTTTCGGGTCACAAAGCAAGACTGTAACGTGGTGGTGGCAGTAGTAGTGACTGTCTATAGATGTAGCAGTACAAGCAGTAGCAATCGTGCTGATGCTAGTGATGCAGGATATGTAACATGTGGTGGAAATATGTTAGATTGTAGCTATAGATAGACAGATAGATACTTTATTGATACCGTGAGGAAAATTGTCCCTTAAGTGCAATTTGTACTTTATTTGAGAATTTCTATCTACAGCTACTAGATTCTTACACTCCACTACATTTTAGGCATAAATATTTTACGTTTTACTCCACTATACATATACATTGAGCACTAATGGTTCATAGTTACTTTCTCAGCAAGAACATCAGTGTTTAAAATATTTCAAATTTGCGTCACACTTAAATGTTAAGTCGTCAATAATAATTTAACATAACTCACACTTCTGTATTTCTCCTTAAGAAAAATTATAATACAGAATATCTGCTCTTGTATAAATAGCTAGTTTTTTTATGATGAGAAAACAAAGAAAGGATTTCTTATATGCCTACAACAAAACAAATAATAATAATAATACAACCAGTTGCAAATCAGAGGATTCAAGAATGACAAAAGACAGATATCTGTATTGGGTTTGTTAATAAAAAGATGAGCCAACAAGCAGGTGGGCGAGTCAGTAGTCTGAATCAAGCTAATGTCACAAAGAGTCACAAAGATCAACCAAGCTAAAGGAGAAGAAGGCACACGATCTGGTAAATGTGTCACTGTGCAGATAGCGATGCCAAAGGGTGGAACAGAATGTGAACTACTAATCCTGGACAACTTCTTCAGACAAACATTATTCAGGGTATCTGCATGGTTCATCACCATGTATGTTTCATAAGGTCTCTTATCTTGGAATAGAAAATAAGAACAGTTCACTCATTAAAAAAAAAAAAAAACACAAAGAGTGAGAGAACCAAGCAAAGACAGTATGCCCACTACTTCCTAGACTTTACTGTTAGTAGTAACAGTAACACAGTAGCGGCAGTAGCATTAATGCTGGTAGTAGTAGAAAAACATCACATTACAGCATAGCAGTCTATTGACACATTAGCAACAGACAACTTTCATCAAACAAGACTTCACCTGATCAAACTCAGAATATTCCACTTACCTAGATTACCGTCATTGATTGCATCTGTGGAAACAGAAAACAAAACTTTATCAATATACATCATCAATAGAGATGGAATGTCAGGACATATTTAGCCAGTGAGCCTGGAGCTTTCTTCTCTGCAAATGTTTTGTCTATGTGCTACGTCGAGACACTCGGCCTGACATGCTGAGGCCTGTACCGCAGGAAGGGACAGGTATGCATACTGAACCTGAAAGGTTGCACTCCAGTGCAGGCGAATCAGTGTCAGGTAGGTGGTTCATTGACAGAGCCATGCATTTTTACAAGTATTTATTTGTTTGTACTTTGGAAGTCTCATGTGGAAAAGGAGCATCGCTGTTCACGTTATCTACAATGTTCCTGAGACACAATAAATGATCAATAAAGATCTGACAGTTTTGAGGTACCCATGTCTGAATGAATAGATCCTGCTGGGATGAGACTATATGTGTTTTTGTCATTTGGATAGTGACCCTTTTAAAAACCAACAGCAACCGTAACTCTTCTACAATCAAGACGATGTCATATAATTTCCTTCCCACTAAAATATTATCATCCAACGTCTGTCAAAGCATTATTCATTTTATTAAGAATAAGTCATGTCAAATGTAGCAACAGGGTACGTGTGAATATTCAACACTGGTTAATAGATGTCTTCAAAACTGCACATAATGGCCTCGGTTGACTTATCAGATTAATCTAAAGGCTACACAACCCCTGCCTTCCTCATCAGCAGCTTAGTGAAATGCTCCTGACATCCTCACACTGAGCGCCGAGAGCGAGGCAGCCTTACGAGGCAGAAACGGTGACATCACCCGAACAACAGCTAAACAAAATAGGCCACAGCTGTTTGGTTCTTTAGGCTACAAATTAGACTCAATATGTCACACAGCATCACATCACGGGGAGGACTGTAGGAATAAGCACTGATCTGTCTCCGTCGGACTGAGCTGCCGCTATCGCCTCCTGCTTGCTTACTTTCACTACTCTGTTTTCAGACACACAGATACAGAGCTCATGCTAATTTGCACTAGATGAGGAACGAGCAATGGAGGGTGTATTGGTGGGGAATGGATGAATTATGGAGGGATTTAAATAATAAATGGTCCCTCTTCAACCAGACGAGAGAGTCTTGAAAGAGGGGGGTACTCACAAAGGTAGTGGGACACTTTGTGGAAGCCATAGAGTCTCTAAAGAGATCTGGGGCATATGAATTATACCTTACTGGGTCCATTATCACTTATCAAAGCATCAAATGAATTATTCTGTGTGGGCTCTTGTGAACGTGCATACAGTGCTGCTGTGGTTCCACTTCAACAAGAAAACAGAAGGATGGAGCGATGCTTCCATACGATCACATATGGAAGCGGAGATGGAAACACCTGGGAGGAATCAGTTAGCTGTCAGCGTGGACACATTAAGCCTTCATATATAAAACAGTTCATGAAGCCTTTAATGATGCAGACACGGTACGCCACATGACTGAGGAGACACAAAACATCATTCTCCTGTTTATCCTCTGGGATAAACTCAATCCTTGAAGGGTCCGTACAAGCCAATCCAGAAACAGATAAAAACAGCGGGAGAGAAATAAGGAAAAGGGGGAAGGGTTGGGGATCAGCAGTGAAAAGAGAGTGCCCCCCTCCCCGTAAGTGTTTGTCAGACCTCCATTTAGACCAAAAGAGACTGTAGTCTAAAAATATCCCAGCCAATCTCAATGGGAAGGCTTCCCCCCCAAAAAAACATGCAATATTTCACTAAAGGCATGAGCGGAGAATCTGAGGAAGAGTATTTGAACCAATCACTGTGTTACAGACAGGCTCCTCTTGTGTCTGAGTCCTCCATTCCTGCCACCCGAGTCAGGTCAACACACAAAGTCACCTCTTAAAATCCAATTTTTGAGGCCAGTGCAGAATGCCAGACAACACATTCATGTCACCTGGTAACCAAGGAAATATTTTATCTGCAAGTGAGGATTGTTTGCCCCTGATCAGTCTTTTGTTGATTCTCCCACATCTTATAAAATGCTGCACAAAGTTCTGAGGGACAGCAGTTTCCCGCTTTTGTGTCACTGTACTGCAATTTTTGTACTCCTCTGCAGCATTTCTTCAGACATTCCATCAACATTCATTCGCTGCAACTACAACGTAAGCCCACGAGTGTAATGCTGTGTGTACCTTTGTGCCAGGTATGCTTGCAACTTACTTGCTCTGTAACGAGCAGAGACCAAGAAGACAACGGTCTGCTGGGAAGTTAGAACTGGGAAGTTCTACTAGCATTTTGCTAACAAGTGGGATTACTTTGTGAATGTGCCTGACACAGAGGGACAATGGGAACCTTTAAATAGTATTTAACAGTAAAACTGATTTTGCTACTCATCTTCACTGAGTGACAGAAATAGTAAGTAACAGTAAAGTAACAGTAACTTGTGGCTAATGGTGTGTATTTTTTAAGTAGACCTTTACTAACATGTAAAGGGCCGTGCACTATAGCATGACTGTCATACTGGAATGCACACATGTAAGTAACATTACGTAACATTACGATGACGAGGGTCCATTTGCCTCCTCTAGGATTCGATTATTAAATGATTCTCGAGGCATCCTGATGTATTGCAGTGCATGTCTTTTGTCTCTTGCAGCCACTCTACTCTGCCATCTTGGTGCGTCTCGAAAGTGAACACAGCACACACATTCTACATAGCGCCAAACTCCAGAATTGGCAGTCTGTTGAAAAGTTACGCTTATTAGACTTAACTGCATCAATGCAGAATCAATAAAAAAAAGCATCACAATGCATCGTAGAATCCATTATTTCCCCTATCCCAACTTACCAACCCCCTAAAAGTAATTTACTTCACCCCTGTTAACGTTACAGTGTATTTAGAAATGGACTGTCATCATTGGAAATTAGTAAAATTAGAACTACATACAGGTCACTTAAACATTTAAGTCTCAAATTCTCTCAATTTTACTTCTTATACATGTGTAGTCATTTTATTTTAGAAAGTTATTCTTTCCTTAAAATTAAAGGGTTTGTTCAGTCCATTTATCAAGCACCAACTAAAGAGGGCTGTTTCTAAATAATGACATGCTGTCATGGTATATGTATAGTATACATAAGTATATTACATTGTATACTACTACACTGTCTTTGTTAATAGCGTGATATTAATAGACCCCAGTGGGAACATGCAGGTACTTGACTTCAAAGTGTTTTGCGACTTTATGCCATCACAAACAACGTACCAATATATATGCTCAGGTAGGATTGATAAATGTAGCTGCTAACAGCTGCTGGTCAATGTGGGAATTTTCATTTTCAAGCCTCTTCTGCACAGAAGTTGCAACTGACTGTTGTGTATTATTCTGCGAAGAAACATGCAACGGCTGTTGCTTTTTTTTTTTTTTTGTACGGTTGTTAGGCTAGCTCAAATGCTTACTTTTGGTGGGCGGACATGATAAGAAGCTTATGTTTGAAGAGAACTCTGTCAAAATAAATGCCACTAAAGTGGTTACAGTTTTAATGGGAAAGTTAGACAACCATTACAGGAATGGAAATTGATGAGATTAGCAGTAATCTTCTAAAGTGCAGGGCAAAACTACCACAACAAAGACTATTTTAATAAACACATTCATGATTAACTGAAACCAGCTTGGTGCTAATGTGACATAAACACAAGGTCATATAGCAGGTCATTCCCAACATTTGGATGACACGGCAAACCAGTTTAAGCTTCACTTTTTTAGCTGCAGTTAAAGTTTAGATACAAGTATTTGGACCTCAAAAGGAAGATACAGTCCCTTCAATACTTGTTTTCTGAACTATTTTTTTCTAATCCCAAAATAGAAAATAGAAAAAAAAGGTTTCTGGTTTACACAGATTTTAGGAATCATATTACTGCAAATTACAACAATAACCATGTTATTTAAATATATTCAAATGTAGTGATGGTGTCTGTGTAGCTTTTTTCTGCAAAAATACATACACAGCAAAGTGATTAACTAACCCACAGATAACATGTCTACTAACTACAAATCTGAAAAAAAAAGAAAATCTGGTTTATGTAATAAATTATTTATTCAGCATTTTTGGCGCTGCACACCTAGCCCACAATGTTCTCTGATGTCAAAGAGGAATAAGACAGAGAAGACCAACTGTAGAAGCAGTATGTGTCCCTGCGTGTTGAGACTCCTCCAGCAGCTCTGCACTATTTGTGTTTGGTCTGAAGCTGTAACAAGATCTGAGGCCCAGGCCAGGGATGTCACTCCTCAGCTGGGTCCCCAGGGATGTCCCCCCACCCTGCAGCTCTCCAGCCCCTGAGGAACACTGAAAGGAGGGGAGGGGGGCTGGGAGTGGTAGGTTCACTTGAGTGACGTTCCAGCTCGCCCTCACGAAGCCCTGCTGGCCCCATCCTGACACCCAACCCGTGAGAAGCTCCAGCACTCAAAGTTAAGGTCAAAGAGCTGAGGAGGACACACCAAGACGGCCTGATCAAAGTCCAGCAGCACCTTCGTGTCTGCTCTGGAAATCTGAGCCTGTAATGTTGTTTTCAACTCAATTTTCTGGAAAAAAAAGCCTTTAAACAATCAATAACCCTTTCACTTCCAGTGCAAAACAAGATTTTGCATCATATGGGTTAAACCAGATTTTTATTCCTTTCTATAGATGAGAATTTGTTTAAGAGAAAGAACTTCAATGGAAGCCAGAATTATTTGATTGAGAGATTAATTAAATGATGCTTATTGGAAGAACAAATATGAAAAAGGCGAGAAAAATAAATGGGAGTCCCTTATTCAAAGGCCAATGCCCCATCATTTACAGTATAATCCATATTCTATATATTTTGACATATTTATCCAAGCCATCCGATGCACCTTGTTATTTTAGCATCTGTGGCTTTTCCACAACACAGTTATGAATGACAGTGCTGAAATGAGGGGAAATATTTTTCATTTAGCAGGAGTTTGTGAGTGTTTCATCTTATTGCTCAAATGACGGCTTTTAATGCCACAGCATTCATAACCCATGCTTCTTATCATGGCTCCCTCCAACACTTGATGGAATTTGCCATCGCACAATGGTTGGAAAATACACTTCAAAGGCAAGACGCATCTAATCTCCTCCACTCTGCACATTGCAAATTTGCTGTGATAATAAGATCCTGCCTTCCCAAGCGTTCTTAGGGATCTGAACCAAGGATGAGAATTTCATCTCTCTCTCTCCTTCTCCGTTTCTTCCTATCTCAGTGTGGCATCACAGGGAGGGGGATGGTGGTGGTGAGGTGTTGGTGGGGAAGTTGTGCTGCAGTTTGAGAGAATCTCTGCAACAGCAATATTGCATATCTGTGGAACTCATCCCATCCTTATGTAAAAGCCCTATTTTACAGTTTTATTATACACACACACGCATGCACGCAACAAGAGACACACGACTGACAGCACAGCACAGTGACCTAGTTTCCATGTGGCCCAGAAAGACCAAGCATGACTCCCTCAGAACTGCTATGGGCACAAAAACCCGGTTCAGTGAATTCAGTCAGGCCAGTGCACATCGGCAAGTGGCCAACCTACTGATCACACTTCAACAGAGGGACGTCGCTGCTTTAACTACAGCTCGCGATGTGGAGGCGTGCCGCTGAGATCCCAAAACAGCACCGCATCCTCACCAAAGTCACAAGACAAGTAGAACTGCAGATGGGAAGTCAGGCAGGAAGCCCTGCAGGTAAAGCTGTGTGTTGTGTTTAGTCTGGCTGAGGGCAGGTTGAGGACAGGCTTGTCATCATAGGCACAGCTGCAGGACATACTGCAACAACACACCCTTCGACCCCCACTACCCAACTCCCAGTGCCCTACATACACCACTCCACCCCCTCCAGGTTATCTGTACACATGGAGAAGGTTATGGATGGAGATGCTATCACAGAGAGCGCATTAGCACAACAAAGAGGTGTTTTAGAGAGAGGCCCGCCAGGATCATTAGCTGATCTCTTACCAAGATGCCGTGTTTGATACACAACAACATGCTAATGTGAAGACATAGTGTTGAGAGAGGAGATGCAATTTGAGCCATGGCCATAAAAAAAAATAATGGAAATCACTGTGAAATTGTGTCTTTCAACTAACTCATAACCATAACTTTAAAACTTGTAGTCCTTAAAGTGCCAGTCCAACAGAGACAGGTGAGAAGATCTCAGTTTCACCTCTCAGTGAGCAGCACACAGATCCAGGTCTAGGAAGTTTTTGACCTCGCTCAGCGAAATGACTGCCATCAAAATATGTTAAAATACACCAAGCCTCCAACAACTGCAAAGCTGTCTGAAAGGAAAACATTTAATGATGCAAATATGTGTAAAAATCCATATCAATATGCTAACAAGCAAGATACATTTAAATAAAACAGTGGTTTGGTGTTAAAAGTGTGTTTTGTGGTGTAGTTTTTACATTTGGTTCAGTGAGAGGTTTTCACCTGCACATCCCTCACATATCCCTGTACTGAACACACTGATAAATAAATCAGTTATATGCAAGACTAACTGCTTGTTTAAACAATTCATACCAGAAATGCATGCATTATAATTCAATATCAATACAAAGAGGCACAGATAGCATGTATAATGTTCATACACTAAAAACTGGGAGACACTGGGAGACAAGGTCACCAGCATTCTCTCATATCCTCAAGGTCAGATATGTATTTTAGAAAAAACAGACAACCATTCAATAACAAATATTTATTGTAACTGCCTCTTCTTTGATAGAATACAACATATATATATATCCAGAAACACTTTATCATCACAGGGGACTCCAGAAGCTGTTGATAAAATACACTACTTCCATGACAGTAACACATCCACTTCCTGTAGCTCGAGTATCTCTAGCATTATGTCATTATGTCAGCCGAAAAAACAAAGACAATAAATCTGTATTTTGTGATTTTCTGTCCTAAAATACAATATAAGTAACTAACCGACAGACAACTAAGTGCTTAGATTTACTGAGATTGGTGAGAGCAGATCTGTATGGGTCTACATGTGAAGCGTGATGACGTGATTCAGGTGAGTAAACGACGGATGGCGAGGGAAGCGGATAGGTGGAGTGACTCTGCCATCCCGACATCCGGCGAGGTATCTGCTCTAATATCATCTCAGTCTAACTGGGAGGCAATCGGTGCCGGAGCAGTATTTTCTGAATGCCAAACAAAAGGCTCGTGTGGCGGCGCGCTGCTGAGCGTGGAGCGCTGCATGTTATCCAGGTCAGAGTGATCTAATCAGGTGTGAATGAAAGCACTTGGCGGCGCTCCAGGCCTCGCTATGCCGTCATCAGTCAGGGTGTAGGGAAACACACGCATACACACATCTGTCTTACTAGAACTGTGAGGACATTTGAACGCTAATATTACTCCCATAACACTAAAGCAATACTGCATGTTCATGCTGACTGACCCATGAGAGATCAGTAGCACTGGTGTCATGCTATGACTAAGACAGTGGTGGGTTCAGTTGCCACATTTACACTGTGGAAAAGCTGAAACTGTGTGTGTATGCATGTTGGACACAGAGCTCAGACAATTATGAAAATCTCTGAAAAATGATCAATTCTTACATGATTTCAAATGAAACAGGCAGAGAACTAACAAGACTAATCAAAGCTGTGGGTGGTTACATCAAAGTAAGCCCAGCAAGCACTGCCCATAAACTGAAAAAACAATACTTGCCTTAATAAATAAAACAAAAATATTTACAAAAAAGACAAAGTAAAATATCTTTAAACAGTATGATTTTTATGTAGATGTTATTGATGTTATAGTCATGTGCCCAGGCTAAAAATGAAAAAAGCATTTTATAATGAAAACAGAAGTGTTGTCTAGATACAAGTTTCTGGAAAATAATGTACTTACTACTAACTAACCTGAATAAAACTATAAGACAATAACAGCTACATACAAGTTACATTAGTAACAGTTACGTAGCTGAATATCACCCCCTTCTCCCTCATGAAAAATATACAGAATCAAAGTAATTTTAGTATTTTTCTTTTCAAAAATCATACCGCAAAAATTCAGGAATACTTCAGTGAATGTGCACTGAGGTCATCACACTTGTGTAAGCTGCATATTGGACCACTGACCACCTGACTGTCTACCAAACTAGTTGAGATGTCACTGATTCATTTCCTGTCAGTTGATTAGTTTATCAAATAAAGTCATTTATTTCTTTCATAATAAACAATAATCCACTGGTTTCAGCTGCTTGAACAGGAAGAGTGTTTATCCCCCATAACGTCTCCACACTGTCCGACCACAGCAGTTAAAACTCCAATAAAAGCTACAAAACTCTGAGGATGTTGGGTTTTTTTCTTAAACAGTGTCATCCAAACTCCACCCAGAGCAGCAGACATTCAATAGAGAAGCCTTCTACTTTCAATGGTCTGAGTTCAGACCAATCACAACACCCCCTGCCCCCACCCGACTCCCAGGCTTTCAGCCAATCACGGCAGCCGTTGCTCCACACATGACTATGTGCTGCTGTCCATCAACTGCCTCATATATAGTGCATGCAAGAAAATGTGGAGCAGTTCAATAACTTGCGTCGTAGCCCGTCTCCTGTGTGTGTATGTGTATATATGTCTGTGCGTGTGAATGAGGGAGGGGGGGTTGCATGCATGTGGGAATGCGTGTGCTTGTTTACCCATGAAGAAGCACGGAAGGAGAGAGAGAGAGAGGAGGGAGAGAGAGAGAGAAAGAGAAAGAGAGAGAGACTTGTAAGGCACTTGTATTTGCAAACTACTGGCTGAGTTCCCACTAGAGGCAGGGAGATCAGACTCAGACTGAAAGACTAGGTGTCAGGAGTGTGTATCCGCAAGTGTGTGTGTGTGAGAGAGAGAGAGAGTCTGAGAGAGAGAGAGACACACACACACAGAGAGACAGACAGACAGAGAGTGGAACCCGTTCAATCAATTTCAGCAGCAACTTTTCAGCCCGTCTACATGAGGTTTCTTCCCGAATATGGAAGCTTTCTCGCTCTCTAGTATTTGATTTTTTTTCCAACCATCCAGTCACCACAGATTCATGCTGCCGCACGCTTTAGGTGAGTATCTGAACTGATAATCTTTTCATTTCCAACTTCACTGATCAAACACTTGCCTTTGCCACTTGATTTAGTTTTATACTAGTGCATGATTAAAAAAAATACTACATTTCTACAAATGTTAATTATGTCAATTATAGCAGGCACAAAGACATTTATATTTGTTCATGATGTGTATGAGAGAGAGTTTGTGCTTGGTACAGTTTGTCTAAAACTGTGTGCTATGTGTGTGTGTGTGTGTGTGTGTGTGTGTGTGTGAGAGAGAAACCAGACAGAGGCTCTGTGTGTGGGAGAGTTTTGAAAAGGATGTATGTGCAAGAGAGAGGGAGACAGAGAGATTGTGTGTGCCAGACAAAGTGTGCCAAGTGTGAAAAGTGTGTGTGCGCTTACATGTCTGTCTGTGAGAGTGTGTGTGTGTGTGTGTGTGTGTGTCTGTGTCCTTTTTTTTCTAAAGCTTGCTCTGTGGGAATGCGGACTGCGGTAGCCAGTAGCAATGTTTGACTGGGAGGAACTGAGCCAGACAGTAGACAAAAGCGAGCAGGGCCGTCCAGACAGGGCAGGTCAGCCATTAGAGGCTGCAGCGGAGGGACAGGTCAGCCAGCTGCTGCTTCGCTCCACGAGGGGAGGGGATACCCAGCCTTTAGCGTTAGGCGTGAGGGTTAGAGTTGCGACTGGGGTTAGGGGTGATCATGCTTCACTTCTCGACAGCCTCTCAAAGTGCTCACCTTGCACCTCGCCCTCTCCCACTTTGAGAAACCCCAGCATTCTTTGCAGGTCAAAAATCAGGCAGTTAAGGTATCAGTTTGAATGAGCTAAAAATAATTCCTATGGCATCATTGTGAAAAAAAAAAAATCCTCCAGCACCGGTTTCCATAATAATTTTGTCCAGTGCCTTTTGTAAAGTGGCGATAGGTCAAAAAAAACGTCAAAAAGCTGGTGGGCATGACTTGCTAGAGTTAACAAAAATTACTAAGATAAAGGATAGAAAATGCAGCAAAGGAAGTGTAAACGTAGGAGGTGGTTAAATATAGACAGCAACAAAAGAGGAAGAATAGGAGAGACTGTAATTTTCACAGAGGTTGTTTTTTTCTATTCCCTTTTTCGTTGGTTTTCCCTACCGGCTTGCGTGGGGGGTTAATGAGTTTGGAATGTATTTTGTGACAGGAAATACTGGCCGTCTCTATATATTTTTTTTTGTCCTGGTCTGCTTTTTTCCAAAGCTTATAATCCACTGTTAAAAGCTGAGTGCGTGAAGGAGTAGCAACAACTGAGAAAAACATCGGCCCGGATCACAGATGTACACCACGGGTACTGCTGTGTGTCCCCACTTCGGAAAAACACATGCACAGACAGCACAAAGGCTTAACACCAGCACGGACAAACAACACACGCACGCAGAAATAAGTCTGGATTCATGTCTGAGCGCTGGTGATGACGAGAAAAGGCAGCTCTTTGAAGCCACACGCAGCTGCTATAGGAAGTGAAAAACAAGTGATGACTTTAGGTCACAAATTCAGCTTACCAAGACAAAAACAACAGTCCTGGCTGTGGTCTGGAAAACATTAATTAAAAAAAAAAAAGAAAAGAAAGAAAAAAAAAACTCTAGGCGTACGTGTAGCAAATCAGAGCTGTCGGACTGAAAGCAGAGTATAACTCATTCTCTGAAATGCCTGTACATGTAGAGTCTTGTCACCCAGATACACATCTCAACCCTCATCGCCGGCAATGGCAGGCAACTGAAGTCGTACACTCCATAACCCCAATCAACAGAGCCTTTCAGCCAAGCCGTCACTGAGACACACGCTTCTAAACTATGCACTTCAGCCTACACACAGCCTCTAATACAAGAGCGTTGTGTCTTCAAAAAAACACCCTGTTCCTACTAGATTTGTGACACAGACACTTTTCAGATTGTTTAAGGATTACAGGTAGCCAAAGTCCTTTGTTGACCAAAAGATAACACTTGGACTGCGGGTGAACTTAAGAGGTTAGATTCTTTTGCCCTGAAATGGCTACGTAACATTTTGGAAACCTTGGAGTTTTTGTGAGGTCCAGTATCACTTGTTGATTTGCTAATAATTGTCTGTCGGTTCAGAGAAGGCAGCAGTTGTGTAAGTGGCTCCAGTGACCCCGCACTCTGGCCTGGCCTGAGCTGAGCTGAGGACGGGATGGACTTTGGTCCTAGGCTCAGAGCTCTGTAAGCCCCGCTGCACCCCTTGCTCCCTCCCAGGCCTGTGTGTACCTGGATTTGAATAGAAACCAGACAGCGATGCCCCCCTCCTCCTCCTCTGTCACCACTCCCGCATGGGACAATGAGGATTTGTTAGCGCTCAGCCGCGAGCCTGCTGACACAAAGCGTATAGCCTCCCAGTCCCCAGCCCTAGAGTGCAGCAAGCTGAAGCACAGGCGGGCAGGACACCAGCAGGGGGGCCCAGGGTGGGGGTTGGGGGAGTGGGGGCAGTTTGCAGGGGTGGGATTAGCAGACAAGAGCTCTGGGTTGGGGGATGGGAGTTTAAAATGAACAGGAAATTACTGCCTTTGATGAGGCAGAGGCAGATTCGCACAGGCTGAGTTCCTCCGGGCCTCTTCCCCCAGCCGTAAAAAACCTGTTTGAGCAGAAAATGTCAAAACACTTCAAGGCCCGCCATGTGTCACTTCCCTCTGGCTACTACGGAGTTGTTAAGTCCGTACACAGGTGCTAAGCAAACACTCGCAAAAGTTTGCGCTGTTCTTTTCACCGCTCCCCCCCCTCAAGCCTCTCTCTTCCCTTCCTTTGCCTTCCTCTTCCTTCGCTCAGACGCCAGCTCCTGACCATGTCATGGGAATCCTATTAAGTTCTGCGTCTATCCGACCCATTTTCACCCACTGAAAAATCACAGCTCAATCTATATCACACTGCAGGGAAATCACAGACCCTGGAATTTATATTTAGCATTCTGCATAAATATTTCAAAACCCACAAGAGTGTGGAAAATATTGTAAATATACTGGTCATTACATCAAAGGAGGACAAACAGAGATGAGAGAGATAAATCAGATCTTGATTTCTTAGGCTTTGAATGAATTGTGATTTGTCTTGGTTAAGTTCAAAAACGAAATTGGCCCGCAGTTTGCCTGACATGAAACTGACTGTGGCCTTTAGATGTGTTTGACTCAATCAGCAGGGGGAGGGGGTACTGTGCTAGTTTCTCTTTTACAAGGTTGTTCCCTTCCTCCTTCACAATTAAGTAATGAATCAACATCTTACAAGAGAAATGCATTTTTTCCACCAACACCCACAACATTTGAATCTCTTAAATGTGCCAGATAGAGAGCCTCTTCGTGCAGAGTGTGTGTGTTTGCGTTCCTGAGTGTGAGGGGAGATGGTAATGTGTGTTCAGTGAATATCAGGGTCGATTAGAGAGTCTCGTCTGGTCGGGCTACAGCAGATTAGACAGGCGGAGCAGATACAGGCCGCGGGCTGGTCGTCTGGCGCTCTGACCCACATTGCTCTGATGTGCACGTCACTTCCCATTACACTGACAATTGGACGCCGCATCAGCTGAGCGCGCCATGATCTGTATACCCTCTCCGCGGGCGAGGCCTTGCGCCCCGTAACTCCATGCTGTCATACTCCAACCTTGGCCGTCCTGCCGTCTGGCTACAGGAAGTTTTGAGTGAGTCAGAGTGAGGCATCATCATCACGGCTTTCGGTCCTACCTGCGTGGGTGGTAGATATTTGGCACGCTAGCAGAATATTGACCTTGATGCTAATATACTAATATCCAAGCTTGGGGATGTCAAATAAAATAAGTAAAAGCTTGTGACAGAGCATCCTCTTTGCTCTATTTTTAGCCAAAAGCAGCATGCAACTAAATTAACATCAGCTTTCTGCGTTAGGGGCTGTTCAGGACAAATATTCAGATCAGTTGCTTAAAAAATTTCAGAAGCGTTTACCGCCACAATGAGTCGGACACGATTTTCACATCGGTTGTTTATCCTCGTCTTTTCTCTGAGAGTGAAGTAATGTCACAGCTGGCTCCAGTTTGTCAGGCGGTTTAAGTGTCCATGATGGACAGGTTGCTTCTCAGCTTTAACTCCACACGCCTGTGCCCTCTGCAGGTGATGCAGAATGGGAGTTTGAGCTTTTGGTGAAAGTGCAGAACATTGACAAAATGCAGTACTGAATTGATCTCTCAGTCTGACATTTCAAGTGCTCAGACCCAAAATACATGTGCCCAGGCAGCCTGTCATTGGTGCGCCTGTGCACGCATACTTAGGCATATAAAGCGTAAGAGGCCTCGGTGGCGCTTCTGCAGCTGGCTGACAGAGACAGGTCTGTTTGCAGGCTGGTTGAAAGATAATTGGCAGCTATGGAGTGAAAAGCGGGCTCAGCAACAGATAAGGGCCTTGTGGAAAGCTCCATAATCATCACGGATTAGCAAATGATAAATCATGGGTTCACACAAGTATGCTGTCACTGCTGGAAGAGCCGGAGAGAGAGAGAGGTAGGAGAGCGCGGATGGAGAGAGATACGAAAAGACTGGTATAGAGAGCATGCGAGAGGGAGAGAACAGAGTGAATAGTGGGGAAGATGTGGATGTTTTTGCTGTAATTCAAAAGAAAAACACAATAATACCATCTAGCAGGTCAGCAGGAGAGGCAGGCTGAGAGGGGGAAATGAAAAGAGAGGAGAAATTAAAAGCTCTGCCAACACTCCAGCTAATACAATCTTCTGCCTGTCAGATTACCTTCTTTAATCCAGAAAGGTTTAACGCCTCTTAGAAATCTGAAAGGAGACATGAATTCAGCAGAGATTTTCCTCTGCTAGAGGGGAGGAAGGTGCCGGGGAGGAGGGTTAAGTCTCGGAGCAACTCTCCAAAGCACTGGCCTCAACAACTCTGCTCCACAGTTGTGAAACTGCTATGCAGAGGATCAGCCGATTCAAACCGCCGCAATGTTTGACTCAAACATTCCCGACTTATACCGCAGTGTTCATCTGCCGTTGAGAGTCGTGCATGTATGCATCTCTAAAAATATCACATGAGCTCTGTGCGCTTGAGCCACAGTGGAGTGAACGGTCGCCTGTCTTTCATAAATACAGAAGAACAAAAAGATGAGCTTAACTTTGGCTTAGGCGGAGCTGATCAGGTCAACAGAGCACAAAGCACGGTACAGCGCATTAAGGACACAGTGTCCCTGCTGGTGCAAAAGACACAGCGACACGCTCTCCCCTACTGGGACAGGGCGCGATGCTTTGTAACGTTTGTCACACTACTAAAGAAAAAAAAAAAAGAAAAAAGAAAAAGTGGCTTTATGGGGATAAAATGGCTCCGTTGACAAAACAGAGAGAGGATAATAGCCTTGTGTAGTGTAGTAGGTGTAGCAAGGCGCTAACAATGCCAGTATTAAGGACTCTGATTTGAACTGGAGCTAAAATGGAGGACAGTGCAGTATTTTAAGGTTCTACGGTTAATCACGCCAGGCAAATGGCAAAATTAAGAAATTCATGGAAAAAAATCTCCCGTTGTCTTTTGTGCGTACGTTGCTACATTCAAAGCACAGGACGGATTATTTTTCCGCTTGCGCCTCAATTTGAACACCAAAATGAGGTCTTTTGCCTCTTTTGCTTATTCCTTTTTTCTTTCTGCTCAACACGTCGGCAATACGATGTTGATCGACTGTCTGGCTATAAGGTGGCGCAGGCAGCATCAGGGCAGAATAAAAGGTCGATCAGCATCCAGGTCATTCCCATGCTGGCTCACTCTGCTGGTTCCCACCGATAACAGAAATGTGAAATCAGAATTGCTGCCTGTGATTTTCACTCCTCTGCGTCCCTGCTCTGTGCTATTTCTAAATCTCTCAGTGTGAGGCTTCCCTGCTTTATGGGTGGAGTGGGTGCGGGAGACAGAGGGTGTTTTAAGATGATGATGATCACAGCGATGGCCCGATTCCCTGCTCCCTGCTGTTCGTTACTGCGGTCCAGGGTGCAGCGAGTTCGAGCGCCCGGCAGAGGAGGAAAAGCGCTGATCCACGTGCACACCGCCGATCCCACCACTGCACTGCGTCGACTCGACAGATTAAGCATGGATTATGTGCCATAAGTGAGCGTTGTATAACCTTTTGTTTGGGTTTCATTGAGGATACATTTGTTTGTGTTTGGCGAGATATTTCTGTTGCGCTTTAATGACTCAATTAAAGCCTGAGACTCAGGCAGACTGCGAGTTCCCGAATAACGAAATATGATAGTTGGAGTGAGGATTTCGGGTGTGAGCTTTGACAATGCCACCGTTCAAAAGGGGCCGCGAGTCTGACCTGGGGATAAAGTCTGTTGAAGATAAAAAGTGGCAGCAGGCTCCAGAGAAATGTCACGGTTAAATCCAGAAGACAACCACAAAGGGCTCTCTCATCCCGCTTTGTTAGAGATCCTCAAAACTGCTGCGAAAAGAGCCCGGGATACATATTCATCAGCCTCAGCACTCATGACTGAAATGAGCCGACAAAGCTTTGTAGAAGAGAGAGGAGTGTGACATACAGTGCAGTTCTCTCAGGTATGCTGCAGGAGTGGATAAGTCAACTAGAGCCAGACTGACGTGACGTGATCAAGTGCATCAACGCTGGGTTCAAAAGGTGCAGAGCAGAGAGAGAAAAGACAGAGACAGAGACAAAAAAAACGGGGCAGACAGAAAGGCACGTCAATCAGCGCCGGAAAGGGTGAGGATACTAGCTGCTGAAAGGAGGAGCTGAGGAGAAGATGAGGGGGAAAGGTAAGTCACAGGCAGCGAGGGCGACATATTAGAGAAAACACGATGTCACGATGCCGAGAGAGAGGAACGGGTTAATACTGAGAAAGGAGCTGGCAGCAGAGATAGGAGTTGGCTCAACCACAGTTAAGGTTGCAAATGAAACCCCTGGAGCCTTGGCAGGATGATCCATGGCACGTGGAGGCAGGGTGTTTCTGGAACGGCTTGGCGCTCCGCCTGAAGGACTCCCTGTGCTGGAGCAGGGCCTGGACACTGCTGCCCATACCCGAGTTCAGCCATTATGGCTTTACTCGATGGTCGCGTTCATTTTGTGCACCCCGAGGAAATAGACCAAAGCATGTCAGACCGTGCTTGACAGAAAAGTTCTGTTAATATTCGGTTCCATTTTTTTTCCCCACAGGCATGGTTAATTTCACTCTGCTTTTTATGCCAGAACTGAAGCTCGTTAGATGCTGCTATTTTGTGACAATATTTTTGCTATTCTGAGATCCCCAGTTAAAGCAACCTAGCAACCTTTGCCATGTCATCTCATTTTTCTGTCACAAAAAAAAGGAAAAAAAAAAACCTGATAATCTAGATTTACCCTCTCCTAAAACTAAATTCATGGGACATAAAATAACCTATTAAACTATACCACATTTGCACAAAATACATAAATATGTAAATAAATGGGTATATAATTTAATGAAATATTTTATGCATGATATGTGGTGAATATTACTGCTACCGCCAGACCGTTATTGGTATCTTACATTCATCTAACCCTTACTTATCTACTGACTTCCAGATTTTATATCAGCACTGTTATATCACAGACCGGTCCATTTTACAAATATGTGACAACAAACGCAGCAGTGTGACAGCTAAATATGATACGGCATGAACCTGCTACACTGCTAAATCTCATTATGGACTTCTTAATTTGAGCAGATATTAAAATGTCCAATCTGACTTAAAGCTTATTTTGTGACTGACACAGCAATTAAGGCATATTTGTTAAATTTGATTGAGTTTGCCCCCGAAGAGGATCACACACGGCGCAAGTGATTTTAGCGATTTAATCTCCTCGTGCACTTCCATTAGGAGATGTCTCGCAGTGCCAGTGGATTGTATAATAATAATTGTCAAGAGGCTGATGGGATGGGAGAGTGTGTGAGAGCATATGCCGGCAGCATCCCAGCCTGAGTATTTTTGAACAGGCATCTGAGCCATGCTAGAAGTGTCAGGTTAACTGTGGGTACAGTTAGGTGAGCAAAACATTTGTAGTGTCAGAGGTAATGGGCAGATATTAAGTAAGTTTTGAATGCCCAGTGACAGTGCCTAACTTGTCATAGCCCGATTCAGTGAAATGACCACAATGTGAAATGAAAAGTGAAAGAAATACATTATCCCATGACAATGGTCGGGCCGTGGCAGAAAAATAGATGGTGGTTTTGTACAGTAACAGTCTGGTGGAATGTCAGGGTGTGGAGGTTGGGGGGAGTTTTGGATGGATGGATACATTCATCTTCCAGTCCAGGGACTCCCAGATCACTTCCTGACTCAACATTTTCAGTTCCTGGCTAAGATTTTCAGATTGTAGCAGAGTCTTAACCAAACCTCAACTCTAGCGAAGAGAAACAGTACGTACAACACAGAGCTCTTTTTCCTGATGCACAAATAAAATCCTCCTGGGGCTCTAGTCTGAGAATAGGTCCCCACATGGTCCACGTCTTTATATTTTACTCAGCGTTTAGGTCCTTGAACCATTCACAAGGCTTAATACTATCCAAAGAAAAAAAAAAAACAAAGCACCCATGTTACGTTGATAACTGCATGCCAGGATCTATTTTTTAGTTATGTCTAATCTTATCCCTAACCTCCACTTTACCTTTTCACACTGTGTCTGCTGTGTCTAATCCATGCAGTCCTAGCATAACTGACATGTATGATGCACTGACTTTAAGAATTTGAGCTCATTTTGCTAAATTTTGTGCATCTGTGTTGCGCTGGCCGCGTTTCAGGCAGCACGGAGTCCTGGCTTCAGACCAGCCAGCTATGCAGGCAACACGACAGAGAGTACACTGTGTGCTTCTCATTGTCCAACCCCTGGAATGTGCTGACGACGCAGGGTTCACACTGGTTCAGTCACACTGTTGCACTCTTCACTCCGGCCCTGTCAGGCTCTCATGCTCGCCCAGCTATTTTTACACACGCTATACTTTTGCAAGTTTGTCAGTTATGCAAAGTTTCTGGGGACCACGCCAATAACGGTATTATCACAAACGCTGATCCGGAAGCACAGCCACACCTCAAAACTGATGAACAGGACAGCATGCGGCCAGTTAACACAAATTTCCCATAAGTTCTCCCAAGTGAAGGAAGGGCGGAAGTAAAGTTAGATGAAAAAACGAAACGACAGGGGGGGAAAGGAGAGGGAGACATATTTGAGAATGAAAAAAGCCTCTGTGTGTCTTGGGCATGTAGCCAAACAGTACAAGTGCCAAGGAGGGAAGCCATTGAAGGCTGAGCCAGAGGGACTGAAAAAACTATTACTTCCCACCTTGTCTGTGAGTGGAAACACAGATAGACATTAGGAAAATACAAGAGAATTTATTCTTTGAGAAAAAAAAAAGCAACCAAACAAGTATTTAGCTTGTGACAGTGTGTTAGAGATTTTAAAAAATTAGTTGGCTTGTCCACTGAATTAGGAGCATAACACAAAAGCTTTTTTCAATAATACCAACACCTTTTAAAAGTTATTTATTTATGTTTCAAAATGCCATTTGCCAACACACAGTGTTTGATTATTTTAGTTCAAGGTAATAATAATTTAAGGATAATTCATATTGACTTGACTTTTTAGGCTTTGTTTTGGTAAAAGCACCTGATGGGGATAAAAATAATTCATGGAATTTGGAAATGTTTGAGTATTATATTGTGGTAATAATGACGTCTCCTCCATGGTCAGTGAACTGTGTCAAAGCAGGAGAAAGTGAATTGTGCCTCTCTCTTCCCAAAGTGATCATTCATTATGCAGAAAGCAGGAGAGTGTGGCTTCTTTCTGAAAGCCTGCGGAGAACACATCGAAAATCCGTACATCCAATTCTCTCATTTTCCATCTGATTGAACCAAACACGAATCCTGCAGAACTGCAACAAATCTCTCTACAATGAGTTGCATCATACATTCACTACCTCCTTAACAGGTTTCAGTACCTCTTCAAATCAAAACCCCAACCTCCATAAAGTGAATAAATTCGATGTGAAAGAGGATGCAGAACAAACAAAGTACAGTGTTCCAAATTTCTTCTTCTGTGTTTGAGGGAAGCCGGCAAAACAGGGGAGAGAAAGACAGAAAAGGAGGGAAAGACAGACAGAGCATTAATAAAACATGACTGCATGATTTTCCAACCTCAAAGAGGCGAACACAGGAAGGCGCACTCCCAGAGCAGTAGCTGAGGTTCAGCGCAGGGTGAAGGGAACAGTAATCTCTAACTAGCTCAACACTGCAGTGCACTAGTTTAAGCTGCAGGGCACAGCGGTGTTCTCTGATCACACTTGTGCCAATTCACCTCCTTCCACGAGCCTGACTGACGTCGTCTTCTGTCCTTTTATTTATGCCACATCTGATCCCCCCTCCCTTTATTTTGTTCATCTTTTTGCTGCAGGCTGAAGGTGAAAGAGGTGCAGGTTGGCGGAGAGAGATGAGAGTTTTGTTAGTAGTTTTGCAGAAGGTGAAGATGATGACAACGACGATGGCATTCACCGTGTCTGCAGGGCTATTTAAGGAAACCCAAATCTTTGCATTGCCGCCTCTTCTCATTCCTGTTGGCTTCTCATCACCGCCACTTGAACCTCCACGCCGACATGGGTGGTAACACATCTTGGCATGGAATTGCTCCGCACAGGCCAAGAGAAACATGGAATTGCACACACACACACACACACACACACACACAGGATCATAATATTCATAGCACACAGCTATATCTGGCTCGTCTTTCTTGGTGACAACTACAAAGTTAGCATTTTTCATTGTTTCAACACATCTCTTGACAGCTGGGGTGGACACCGACAGGTCTGACATCATAGCAGGCTTACAAAAAACCTAAATATATGTTTGCATTTCAGTTGCAGACATTTTGAATACGAGTGGTTTGAGTAGAAACCAAAAAGCGAGGGACAGGCGAGCATTTCTGTGTTTTTCCACTTGTCTGATCTAAAGTGCAGCGACAAAGAGAGGCAGAAGACGAGAGAAAATAAACTGCGTGGCTTGATTTTTGTTACTTTATATTGCATATGTTCATTTTCTTTTAAGTCAAATAGATGTCGTTAACGAAATTAAGCTTCCTGGTGCCCACGGTGAACATTCAACGCTGTCGGTGAGTTTGAGCTCTAACCAAAACCATCGACCGTTGACTGTACCCTGAGGGACGCCATAGCACATGTGCACATGATCTTCTGGAGGTCATATAGAGTTCTCAGTTCTGCTCTCATCCAGAGTAAAATGCAGAACCACTGCCTGTGGATGGACCACACATCCAATCTGTGACCTTCAGTTCGAAGAAATGCTTTGGGACACCAGATCTGATGTGACGCAGGAGGCGCTCACTCTTAAGGCTGCAATAAACATTCATTGCTGTCGGTGGGTTTACATAAGAATAACTCACTGATCAATGAATGCAGACTGCGGTTCAAACACCTCAGTAACCAGTAGACCACAGGATTCAACGGACTTATGTGTACCCAAAGACGTGATAGAACATACAGTACAAGAATAATGTGGAAAATGAAGGTAAACCAAAGTTTTACATGGACATTGGCCAAAGCTGGTATATACAAGCATACTGTTTATAGTGTACTGATGTCACTGTACCAGATATCATAGCATTGAAGTTATGATGTTTCAAACCACTACCACTAGCTGCCCTTCCAACATTTACAGGTTTACAGTGTTCCTTCACACTTGGTTTTAAGTGGTTGAGTTCACCCAAATTAGAAAGAAATATATTTTCTCTCTCACCACTGGTGAAAACTAGGCATGTAGTTAGTCTCGGTTTAATTTGTCCAAGTTTTAAGATATTCGGCTCTGAGAGTTTCAATATAAATTTAAAACAAAATAAAACTCAACGGTAACATCTCATCCCAGAAATACTGTCTCCCTGATTTTCTAAAGATTTTTGTCAGCTGTTTTATAGGACTAATTCTTCAGTAGGAAGTTGTTCCAGTGGCAATGATTCACAGTAAGGTCTGTAGTTAATGCAGAATTAATTCCTTTTTCAATCATTTTTCAGAAACCTCAAAATTGGGATAAACTGAATTTGCATGACAAGAAAGCACATGATGATACACAATTAGTAAAGACTGATTAGAAATGTCAACCATATTACCAAAGAGCAATACCATATTTGACCATAATTCAAACACAATGTTCAGTGGGAAGAATGTCTTATTCAGCTATATCCCAGCTGTTGCTGGATTTTTTAAGAGTTCATACTGATATAGATATTTGGAGGTTTATAAATGTGATAACAATGTATCGGCTTACAATTGCCAAAATCATATTAGTAATAGGAAAGAGTAGGGCATTTAATTCAACTGAGAGCTCTCTAGTGTATAAACTACGAAACATCAATACTTATTAGCTGTAGGATTTAGAGGCATCTAGTGGTGAGGTTGCAGGTTGCAAACAACTGAACACCCCTCACTTCATTTCTAGATTTTCAAGCTTAAGGAGAAACTATGGTGGCTGCCATTTCATCGTAAAAAGGCAGAAGGCCCACTGTAGACCCATTGTGTGGTTTGCAATTGCAATTTCTTGTATTTCTGCTCCAACATACAGATACTGCTATGCCTACAGTTACCTAATGTCAACCAATTTATTAGTGTGACTCTAACTTTGTTTTAAGACTGATTTTTAAAACTGTATTACCTACCTGTACCTGTAATGTGGGAAAACATACATTTAAAAATGTAAAAGTCTTGCTAACACTTTAGAGAACTTTATACAGTAACATAAGAGGCTGGGTATGGTTTGTATTTTTTCAATTAGTGCTGATGTGACACGCGATTTCTAGTACCAATATTAAAATGATTTTTTGGTTTGCCTAATTACAGATCTCATAGAAGTGTTAACAATATTTATTAAGATCAGATTTTATTAAAAAATCTCAACAGGTGCAATCTTACCAGACAACCCATGGCAATTTTCATTACTTGATGGTAAAATGTGGAAAACCTCTATGGTCCTACAAAACCACCTAGAATGCATTTTCACATTGGACAGATGTCCACTACTGCAACAAATGTGTGGAACAAACTGCAAAATTGTTGATACGATTAAGAAAAGTCTTTGTGTATACACTTTATACATTTATATCTACTTACATTACCTTTTGAAATGAGGATCTACTAAACATCTTTGTCTTAATTCAACAAAACTACTGACAATTATAAATCAGCATATAATCCTATGTTAATCTTGTTTATCTGGGTGTTACGCTTTTATTCCTCATGTTTTGGAGCAGTGATTCAGGAGTCTTTTATTTAATACTGATGCTGCAGATGTTGAGGAATGAGGCTCATGGTTTTATTTTATGTTCTGTTGTAGCCTCAGTAGGCATTTTGGCTGACAGTCTTATCTGAAGCACAAATGTAGGGGGTTCAGCATGTTGCCTTAAGTCAGCTTCCCACCATGACCCAGATGTTAAATTCCATGATTTTTTTATGATTTTGAAGTGCATTGAAGTGCAACCGCTTCCATGATATGAAAATTGTATTCTGTTCTTATTTGTTAACGTTGTCCGCTTTGCTTCTAAAAATCCACTACTGCAACAAATGTGTGGAACAAACTGCAAAATCCTGTGATCTATGATCCATGAAGCTGCTGTTTACTCTATATTCTGATAACCCCAAAATTCACAAACTCAAACATCATGCCATCTACTCCATGATATTCCAGGAATTCCAAGGCTGCACAAAATCCTGTCAAGGACACTTTTAAAAAACAGACAGGCTGCTCTGGGGGTTGTACCTGGGACTTTTGTAATTTCAGGACAGTCACCCAAGTGTACTGTAACTAAAATGTAACACAGAGGTGAAACAGAAAAAAACACACTTAATTCTATCTCAGTTCAAATCAACCCCCTCAAATATATATATACTTTTAAAAAGTGAAACGATGTGTGCCCACAATTCTTGGAAAGTTAATCAGCCTCGTAACCCCATTTCAGTATGTAATTGGAGAAGATATAGACACATGGAAATAATCTTGCAGTAATTGCCCTGTAAGGTCATGTTAACATGCTGGGAAATTTCAAACACATTTCTAGCCACAGCAGACCGAAAATGCATGTTTTTTCCTGCATTTACAGTGGAGAAGTGTCGGAGAGGACAATGAGAAGCAGCCTGGGGCACTTTCAATTGTCTTAATAAGCAAACTAACACATTCACAGTGCATGTACAATGCATAGACAGTGCATAGACAAATTTTTTCTGTAATATCATATGAGGTAAATTATTGTACAATCTTTGTACATTTTCATACCTAAAAAGGTAGTACAAAACAATGGATTTTTAATTTTTTAAACAATTAATTCTCTTGTTTAATGTTTCTCTCATAATTGTGTTCTATTCATGGTGAAATCCACTCTGAAACAACCTAGAATTCTATTAAATGGAGCTACTTAAAGCCTGCAGCCTTTGAAAGCTCTGGGAAATTGCAAAACATTACTGAGGGCTTAATCTACAAATAAATAAGTGAATGACTTAATGAAATGTCAGTGCAGGTTTGCTGCAACTTTGAGTAAAGCAGCATATCTACAGAGGTCTGTATGCGGCGGATGGATATTGTTTGCTACATATACTGTTTCAGGGCCACACAAAAGTCTGCTTGTTTATCCCTGTGGAGTTGGGCTTTGTCATCACACACTGTGAAGTTATAGGCTCTGACACTGGGAACAGCGTGACCCACTTCTCCCTGACCTGGAAACACTCCGCAGGCTGACCCCGAGTCTAACGCCAACGCGAGTTGCATCAAGCGAGAAAAAAAAAAAAAAGAGACGGTGAATCAAATCTAGGCTAATCATGAATTATTAAAGGCTAAAATGATAAGAAAGCACGGAGGTCAGCAGCAGCAGTTCCCAAACACTCTGCATCACTTACGCCATGTTCGGAGTGCAAAGGGCTGGGGCACCCATGGGAGAAGAAAAGGAAAATCAAGTGAAAGAAAAAGGCTACTCGTGGCCTTTCATTCTTCATCCGATTATCTATACATTCCCTTTGGTCAAACACAGCCCTTAGGCTAAAAGTGAAATCCACTTTAAAGGGAGAAAAAAACACCTCAAAGGAACAAAGAGAGGGATCTAAGGCGACGTCAAGTGTTTGACTGCTCTGCTGCGTAGCGCGTAGGAAAATGAAAACCTGGTGATCTTGAATGACTTTTGGACACAGGCATATGAAGTTAGCCCAGTTATGTGAGGACAAAGGAAAGGCATGTGCTGGGTTTTAGCCAAGTAGTTCCATATGGGTGTTGAGTTCATTGAGTCCAGGTGGCACGTGGGAGCGTACATAACATGGAGGTCCAGCATGGATGTACTGCCCCCTTATGGCCTGGAAACATCCTGCAGTGCTGCAGGAGGCCTGTCTGCTCATTTATCAGGTTTCATGACAGACGACTGACCATCTACATACGTTTCCAAAACATAACGTAATCAGAACCTTTCCTGGCATGTTTCTTTTAACTGAATACTATCATCCACATTCATCATCCAGCTGGACATGGGATTCAGAAATTCTAGGGTATATGTACATTTTATTATTTAACCTGTACTTTTATACCTACTGTGTACATTTCCCAAGAGATGATGGATAATGTTTACTGCAAAGAACTTCTGTAAGAACTGCATGTAGGTCCAGTCAGTGAAACCACTCAGGGGCAAAGCGGAGGAGAGAAAGTCCCGTACCCAGCTGGTAATGATTAACCATGGAACAGAGGTACTAGGCCACTAAAGCACCCTGATAACCCCACTGGCGAGCCATCCATTGGTCAGCTGTGTGGCTGAACTTAATGGTGGGGGTGGGGGTGGGGGTGGTGGAGACCGGGTAACAGCCACGTCAGCCCAAAAGCAAAACAGTTCACAAAACAGATCGTAATATGAAAGTTTAGTCTTATTTGCTTCCAGAAATTCTCTTTAATTGATATTTTAAGGAAAAAGCAAAAACGCAAGCATAAACATCGATTTACATCCACTATGAGAAATTCAGGATTGATTTTAATGGATGCATGAGTGAATGAGCAGCTACAGCTTATATGGACTCCTGTATTTTACCACCACCGCAAAGAGCTACATCTGTGCCCAGAACATTGCACTCTCATAGCTTTATAACCCTATGAACCACAAATCAATCCCCAATACCCACCCATCTGCACCCTCAGAAATATGGTGACGGATGGTTCAAGTTTGCAGAGAAAGATTCAGATGAGGAGTCCTGGAAAAAAGTAAACTCACTCATTTTAGATATCTGAGCTGACGTTAGGACTTCATCTACAGAGCTAGTGTTGAAAACAGCTGTTGCTAACTCAGCTATTTGGCCCCTGACCTGGGTTTCTTGGTCACTGAATGGGGGTCTCTGAATTCCCACCCCTGTCAGAGCATTTACAAGCTTGAGGAGCCCTGCCTCAGCCCCCCTTGACCCCAACATCACCCTTGCCCAGTGCATGCACCAAGGCATCCCGGGAGGAGAATAGGGCCAACAGAGAGAGAGAGAGGCTGCGTCCGCGAACTCACCTCGTCATGTTTACAACCCAATCAGGCTCAGCCTCATAAATCCACGCCTCCTCCTGCAGCACGCAACAATGCCGGCCATTCACTGTGTGTGCAGTTTAATAGTTCCTCTCCAGCTTCCTTCCACTTCTTAGTGACACCCCCCCTTTTTCTTTCTCCCCTCACAGGTTTATAGAGGGACCGATGAGAAAGCCCAGGCCGGAGGAGAGCTGCACACAATCAGGTCAGTGCAGAGTCACGGCGAGGTCAGCAGTTTCTGAACTGTGTCCGACCTCTGACCCTCCCGTGGTGCCACCTGGCGCTTCGATGGCAGCCAGGGGAGTCCCAAGTGAACTTCGCCTGAACCTGGACCTTAACATTGGACCATTGCCTCACCCCTGGCCCTTTGCTCCCAGTTTCCTCTCGGCCAAGAGTCACATATTTATGACATTTCTAGGTATCGCATTTAAGTTTGAATTTTATCCACGGTGCAGCTGTGTTGTGTTGTTGCTGCTTTTCACCTGCAGGTTACGTTCTCTGACCGCTCAACCAACACACTTCTACACAGACTGAGGGTACCAAGTGAACAAAAAAAAAAAAAAAAGAGTACAGAAAGATAGATTTTTACTCCTGAAGAAAGAAACAATCATAGGCCTGAAATTATAAATCTGTAGCTGCTTGAAGACATTAGAGATTTACCATCTTTTTTCCCCAAACAGAGTTATTTATTCCCCAGTTACTGCTAAGAGCCAGAGGACACGTACTTGTGGAAGAAGCTCCTCCATTATTATTGAGTTTATACTCCCCTCTTGTGGATTTGACAGGAAATTATATGTTATTCAATAAAATTACAGTCCTCTACTTCACCACTAGATGGAGCTACCATCTATTTTATTTAGTACCAGGAACAAAAAACTGGTGTGAACAGAAAGCGTGTGATTGTGAGTTTAGTTGTCCTTACATATACTAATGTAATGTGGTGACAAGTCGGTAGGTGCTACACAACATTTCAGTTACTAAAGAATGAAGTGGAGAAAAAAGATCATGAAAAAAAGTCTATTCAAATGTACAGACTAAGCCGCATCCTTAGCTCACCCCTGGGAATAAATGTACATGTACTCACCCATACTGTCGTTCTGTTCAGACTGGTCACTGTAAAAGCCTGGAGAAAAAAGAAACACAGAGGAAGGTTAGCTGTTAGATGATTTTTCACATAACATGCAGATAGTTACACTGATACCGAACAACAATTTTAATACAATTTATTTTAGCTCCTCAACACTGTAGAAACAATACATTAATTAAAGGTTTAAGAGGAACTGAACTACAGACTAAAAAACATAACACAATTTCCACACACCAACAACACAACACAGTCATCATGTTGTTCAGTGTATTTACTGTTGTGTTACTTCCAGAAAAAGGAGATACTAAGAGCTTGAAGAGGAATAACAAATCTGCCAGCCCTGCATTCACAGGTATTTATTTATAATAGTAATGACAAGTCACTGGAACATAAATCAAGACAAATTCCTTGTAAACCTAACTGGAAATAAACCTGATTCTGATTCAGATGAATATACATATAGTACCTGCTGTGTTGTATGCAGGGCATTAGCGGAGAGTGTCTAAAATGGAAATCTTGACTTCTATTCAGCTGCCTCCAACTAAACTTGTTACACCTGACACAGAACATCTTGTTCAGAACATCTCTTGTTTGAGCTGGATACAGAGCACTTGTAAAAGTTGCTTCATGTTTACGAGCATTATTTGGAAAATGGCAGCACTAAGTAATATGTAACAAGACTTGGCCGGGCTCCTCTTTTCATCATTGTGCACACTATTTGCCACTAAAATAGAATCTAGGTTTTAATGTCAGTCCAGTAAAGGAATACATATTGTGTATTTTTCTTCCTTAATATGCACATGCCAAAAAGCAGATCAAGAGTTCAGACACCAAAGACAGACTGTGTAAAGTGTAAAGAGAGTCACAAAGGGTTTCAGTGCTTCTCCACCACACACTTTGCTGGTTGTGTTGGGGTTCTCTGCAGCATCACTGAACAAAAACAATGGGAAACTGGTATGAACTGTCTTCCTTACTCATGTAAGCTCAAGGTCCTACATGATATTTAGTATAAGGTTTATAGGAATATATATGAGTAGCTTCTAACTTACTAATTTCTTTGCCACTGATTACTAATGAAGGCTTTAGCAATTTGGGAATACAACCCAAATTTGTGGTCTCTTTTTCTTTTAGTTGTTTGTAGAGTTTCAGGACCTCCAGCAGCAGCACAACTGGCAACTATTTATTTCTAAAGCCAACTTGCTGCTATCTGACAGCTCATTATAACACCAAAGATGTGTCCTCCTCTCTGTCCTCTAACACTGCCGTCTAAAAGAGAATGCCTCTAAATACAAAAAGAACAAGGAAAATGAATAAAGAGGAAAACCTTTTCAGAACTGAAAAAATGACAACAGGTGCAAAGAAATACATATATAGGAAAAACGACAAGGATCCTTGGAATAAAGTAATGAGGTGTGTTAAACTAAAGCCCACAGACCCCCAGGGGGCTGTGTGGCAGTTAGTTTATGGTCATTTAATAAATGAAGGATGAAATAATTGATAAATTGTTTGGTTATAAGCACCACTGAGGCACAATGTAACAGAAGTCATAAGGTTGCTCATGCAACCTTACCTAATTTTGAGAGTCTAATTTACAGGAGGGCCATGGTCAAATTGAAGTGCTGACACAAAACACTGGCAGAGGGTCAGAAGCTGCTCATAGATAATTTCTGCACCAGGACCTGAGAGAGGAACAATCCTATCTGAACTTCCAACTGATTCAGGGCCTATTTCATTCTGCCTTTTTTGTGTGTGCACAGTTTTCTGATTAGTTAACAGACTGCATGTACCAAATGTAGCACAGTAATGAACAGTAAAGTATCAAAACAGCGTGTCACAGAAAATGTTTGCCCCCAGACTCACATGGAGGTGCGTGACAAAAGCTATTCCCAAGCCATCTCTGAGCATTAAGCAAGGTACAACTAATAAATTCAAGTCAGCATTTCGGTTGTTGGATTTTGGTGTTGTTATTATTGACAGAGACGGACTATGCTTTTCGTCTGGTTCCTGTTTTTGGTCTCAGTGATCATCTCACTCTTCAGGACTTTGATTTGGCCAACATTTATGTCCTCCTGACATGCCAACCTTTGTGGCTGTGCAAACAGTGACTGATGAAAAACTGTCTGCATCTAGTCTCCTAGTCAGTGCTGCTTCCTTTTAAACATCACTATTCAGTTATTTTAATCAGAAACATCAGGAACATTTCACTATCTAACTCTAACTGTCCATAAACAATGTGTGTGATATTCATTAACTGTGCTGTAAACACAAAAAAGAGGGTTACCACGGTGACCAGACAAAATCTGATTTTTGATACAGTCTGATGTACCATCTGACTACCATACGGGTCTAACCCTAACCCTACAACAATCTGTTTTCTTCATATTGGTTACCCAGCGCTTTATTTTATATCCACTTTTTCCCCCATCTCGCCGCGATCAGCAGTCTGACCATCTGTGCGGCCGCCGTCTGGAGACACAGTGTCCACTTCTCACTTACAAGGCACCCGGCCAGCTCCATCACTCACATCCAGACGAGTGCAGAGTGTGGGCTGTCAGTGCCTCAGATCCCCCTATCTGTGTCAGCGTACCACCGAGCTATCAACAGCTGTAGACCCCTGACCCGACACACGCCAGCTGCCCCCCTCCTACCTCCACCCTGTGCCCCACAGTCAACACCAGCATATGTTCTCCCTGGAGCATACACCAACACACACAAGCTCTTTTCCCAACACACACGTGCCACAGTCGCCCTCCCCTGAACAGATACACACTTATATTGACGTGTAACACACAAACACGCATGCAGACGAGGGTGAATGTCTGTGAGCACCCCCCACATGGATGAAACTAAAATGCTGAGATATATCACAAGTATAAAATGAGATTTACAAAAAGATCACAATATAGAAAGAATATCTTCCATTTTATGTATATAAATGTGTGTGTGTGTGTGTGTGTGTGTGTGTGTGTGTGTGTGGAGGGGGGGGGGTATAGACATAGTACTTCATCTTAGTTTAGGCATTTTAGCATGCACCTTAGTTTGCTAATCAGCACCAAAAAAGGTTTTTGGAGATGTCATTCATTTTGCAAGTATTCGGTCATTAACCAAAGTATTTGACAATGTGAAGATTCAGACCTGATGGGCAGACTGGAGGGAAAATCGAGGGATCACCAGTCATTAGAATTCATCCTCTGGCAAACATGAATGTGTGTAAGAAATCTCATCTAGTGTTAAACTAATTCAGTCTGGACCAAAGCAGTGGGCTGATCAATTGACTGACTAAGGTTACAAACTTCTTCTTGGAATTTTCAAGAAACTTTCCTTGGGAATTAACAGGTATTTATGGAAAATTAACAGTAAGTAACGAGAATAAAATGGAAATATAGCAGTTATTTGCTCTCAGGCTGTATTTACCATGTCATGCGCAGTTAGAAACAAACTTTTTTAACCATATCATAAGCCAACATAATTGTATAATAAAATAATCAACAATTTAGTTGAGTTGAACTTGAAGAAAAGCACTAAAGCAGTGACATATACAGATAAATACCTCAGCAGTTTGATGAATCCTCTGAAGACTCAACCCTTTGTTCATTAAAACAAAATGTTCTGAGTACAAAACTCCATTCATTTACTAAATAAACCCATGAATTAGTCAGATACATACAGTGTGATGTGCCGGTGGCGAGTTAGCTAACTAGCAAGTAAGCGAATGTTCATGATGAAAGGTACTTTGAAAATCAGAACCAAGTAAAGTGAACAACTAATTTATTTTAAAAAATGTTTTACAATAAAGAATGAATGAACATAGATGAATGAAAACTCTTCAATTAGCAAGGTGTTAAAAAGTAATAAACTGTGTACTTTGCTTTGGACTTCTATCAGCTGATAGCAACCTTAAAAATGTACAGTCATCACTGTGAACTCATTTTTAGTCTTCCAGAGTAACAGTTCCAATGAAAACTACTGACAGTGTGTTGGCATTAATGTGTCTGAAAAAAACACACTCTTTAATGCTTTAATGCTGCAGGAATTTCAGACGAGTACCATAAAAACTGGACAAATCTAACTAAAACTATCTACATGGCAATATACCACTGGAAGCAAGTGGGAATCTTTTTTTTATGAATGAATCATTTAAATGTTGAATGTGTTTCTCCCACTTTCAAGACAGCCATCAGTTTTCATTCATTTCCATATAGTAAAAAATATTTGTAAATGCTTGCTTGGCAAAAGTAATCAATCACAGTGAACATCATGTCTGTTTCTGTTTTTATCAAATATATGTTCGGGTCACATGCAGAGCAGACTTTTTAAAGCGCTCTGCATGATGTTCACTGAAATGGATCACCAACTTAAGCAGGTCTAAGTCTCTTGAGCCATGTTCATCCCATACTGAATCTAAGAAACTACAGCATGCTCTGGATAATGATCAGTTTTCTGTTAAAATGATCTTTCAACTGAAGGCCAATGTCTGTACGAGGACACACTGTGAGGACATTGGTCAATCAGTCCTCTGAAATATTTTCCAATTGCTCTCTGGTCAGCTCTTAATAGTGCATTTCTAGGATCAGGATTAAGCCTTATTTCAGTTCATACTCCAAGGCTGCAATGTTCAGTGATAATGGAGCAGCAGTAGAGAAGAATGGAGCTCTCCAGTGTGTGGTCTCTGCTGCTAATCCTCATGACAGTTTATTGACCATTATAGCCCGAGGCTGGGAAGGTTTCCAGCGGCAGCCAATACAGCCAGAGCCTGCTCCGCTGTGGCCCATTGTGTGTTGACAAAGAAAGGCTGCATCTTTAACCTTTCACCTCTAAAACCTCTGCAACCTCCGGCGCATTCAGCTTCCCATCAAAATAACATACAACTTCTTGTCCCTTCTGTCTCCCTCCTTGTGGATGGAGACATGCTATGCATGCTCAATATGGCATTTACCAAAGGTGGCTCAGTAGTGTATCAGCCCTTCATCACAGGCAGCTCTGACTTTTTACAGGCAGACTGAATGGAGGAAAACATTTATAAGTGTGAGCAAATGCCTCCTCCGTTCCATGAATGCAGGTTATTCTTTGCTTCATGTGGTGACTTAACCACTGATTCAAGCATGTTCTGATCCATTTATGTGAACTCTGAAACGATTCCTTCATGACTCTTGTTCACCTGTGGTTCAGTCTTCTTAAATGGTAGAATGTCAGGTTTTTAATTTCTTCTTTGCAAATATTTCACTAACTAAAAAATTACTCATTTAATTATGCAACTGCTTTTAAATTGAAGATGTGATGCTATTTGTTATAGAGTATAGAGTATATAAATGGGCACAGTTTGTTCAAAAGCTTTTTGAGTCAAGAGATTACCTCAGCAAGTTTAATTGGTAATAAAATAAAAAAAACATTTCTCTAAAATTACAGAGCTGGAAAGGCCAAAAAAATATCCTACACTACACAACCACCAATAACACTAAACAAACGCCAGATACGGTTTGAATCTTAACTCAACACTGTGGTCAATAATGTAATGTACATATAATAGAGTACAGCAGAATTCACATTCCTTTCTAGAAAGTGCCATATGGCTGGACTTGTAAGTGCACAAAGCCAAAATGTAGAGGCCTCAGCTAGGATTTACATGCAACAGATACACCTGAGCATAACCCCCCCACACACACACACATAACCCCCCACACACACACACACACACACACACACACACCCTCTGAAATCCTCAAACAGAAGCAATTAGCCCTGCCCAGGAATCCCTCCCTAACATTCATACAGCCCCTGTATCAGTTCATCACTGTCCCCGCTCCTCTGTCCCAGATGGCTGGGGTTCCGCATGGCCAGCGGAGGGCAACGCCAGCCTGTTATCTGAGTAGGTTGGCCTCTACCTGCCAGCATGGCCGCCCTGGGCCAGCCCCACTCTTATCTCAGCACTACAAACCACACAGCCACCATCTATCACATGTCACACTGCAGGCCTGGCTCCAAACACCAGACAGGCCAGAGAGGGGAAATGATGACAGAGACATGGAGAAAGGAGTTAGTGAGTCTGTTTAGAGGCTGGATTTAGCTGCCAGAGTAAGCTGGCTATTGGCCATGCCACCACTGAAGCCTTAGTGAGGTCAAACTGCTTCTTTGAACCTCTGATACCCTCACTGAGGCTTCCTGTTACCGTGAATAAACCCATTAATAGGATATTTGGACCCTCTTTGACTGTGTAGTAGCAGCAGATAGAGAGACAAGAAATAACTCAGTGCTTTTAAAATATTAGTTTAAAATATATTTAACTAAAACCAGACCATCTGCTCATACAACTACAGTTTTAAGCTGTCACTGTATGACAGAGCAGTAGAGTTATGAAATTCCTGACATATTCTCTCTTTCTCCTCTCATTCTGAACTATTAATACCATTTCATTTGGCGTATAAATGGATTCACTAAATTATTGGTTTGGGTTTTTTTTTAAGGGTCAGTTCACCCACATTACAAAAAGCTCTCTTACTCACCTGTAATGTTATCTTGCAGACAGTTGGTGTAATCTTAGGTTTTGAGAGATCTGTCTCTGAGATTCCTGCCTCCACAACAATACAGTGGAGGTGGATGGAGGTGTCTGTGGTACTCAAAGCATTGAAAAAACATTTTAAAGTTCAACAGAGACATTTGTGTTTCTGGGTTTTTTTGTTCTTAAGCACAACAAATGGAATTCTATTTACATACGTTAGGCTGAAACAGAAATTTCAGAGACAAATGACAGAAAACCTGAGTAAGAATAACCAAACTGCATGGCAAGATAGCCCCAAACTGGTTCCAGACCTCCGTGTCTCTGCCCACATCTCACAGGCTCGCATAAGATAAGATAAACTTTATCAATCCCAGATCGGGGAAATTCACATCGGTCGGGTCACGTTTCTACATATTTAACCAGTTACCTATCTACATGCATGAAAAAATAGGTAAAGAAAAATGGCCACAAAGTGTGGATCAGTTTGACAGCTGTACAGGTTACAACAACTATTAAATAGGCAGAATTTCTTGATCAGTGTGATCAATGTGAAGCTGTGGGCTGTGTCTAGCAACTAAAAATGACATCTGATGGATGTGTAACTCACTACTCATTAGTCACTCAGATATTTAGGCTAGTGATAATACTAAAAGGTAATTTAAGAAAACCTCCCCCTTTCTTTAGTAAAATACTACTATACTATATTTTACTACATTTTATGGCTATAAATATGACTATTTTAATTCTCTTGTTAAGCATTCTATGGTGAACACTACAGTGTATTTCTGCTGGGGAACACACACATGAAGAGCTCTGCCTATAGAAACTCTAAACGTCATAAAATGAAAATCCATCTCTCGTAGTCTATCACCGCGCTTCCTGCGCGTGTTAGCAGCTAGTGACTGGCTGACGCCGTGAGCACAGCACAGATGGGAGATGGTTTGTAAGATTTATCTTAAACAATACAGTCATGGGTTGTGCAACATCAGCTCCTCACTCAGCCAATCAATCAATCAATCAATCAATCAATCACCCCTCCCAACTGTAAGATGGATGAGAGGAAGCAGCAGCCACAGATATATCATTGTTTTCACTCTGCAGAAGGACAGGATGAATCTGAGAGGTCAGAGCAGAGAGGGCTGCTTTACCCCTTGGGCACCACTCAGTCCACCCCCCCTCCAGCAGAGACACCCAAGCATGACAGTAAGGAGTCTCAGTTTGCCTGAGACAGCCTTGAAGGAGCAGATGGGGTTATAACCAAGTGGAGAGGGGAGATTTTGCCACTGTTATGCAACCACCTGGCTTGAGGGGGGCTGCTGCTGCTGGATTTCTCTATTTAGCTGCTATCAAGGCCTTATTGTTCTTTTATGGGGTCAGTGTTGCTGCCAGTGGGCGTGAATAGTCTGCTGAATCTGAGAGAGGTGCTACCTTACACCTGGTCCCACAGGTAGACCCTAGATCAAATACCGGAGACCCCTCTTCAGCATAACAAACAGTCTGGGCCCTGATTAGCAGTCTGCTATTAGCTCAAAGCCTCTCAGCGCTCCATGGTGGACATTACATATGACAGATTGTGAAGGAACTCAAGTGCTGGCTTCACAGGCTGCTCCGCGGTCATCTCTTTGACCTCTACACCTGACCCTTGACCTATGTGTGTAACACAGCGCAGCACAATGTCTACTCTGTCCTCCCCGCTGCTTCAGGCTGACAAAGCGCTCAGCCCCATGGTGCCGCCTCGCAGCGCCGCTCAAGTTCACAGAAGGCGCCACGAGCTCACAGGCTCACAGTTTGACCGACAGGGGCTTTACACTTCTGATCACTTCTGAAGTGACAGATGTATGAGTTAAAAGGGAATGAAACGTCTTGTGGAATAGATATTTGCTTTGTTTGTAATAGTGAGATGAGAAGATTGATATCAGGCTCATGACTACGTGCTGGAGTCAGGAGGTTGTTAGAGGAAACAGCAAGCCTGACTATGACAAAGAAGACAAATGCCTACCTGCACCTCGAAAGATCACTAATTAATATATTATATGTTTGTTTAATCCGCACACAAACAGAAACTAAACTGTAACATAACAGAAATTCATCTGTGAACATGGAGTTAGTTTAAAGGTTAGTTTAAAATGGAGTTAGCACTTCTGTTGTACAGATTAAATGTTCTCATTTTTTAAGTATAGGTCCTGACTCAGGCTCCATTCTGAACACACAGACTTGAGACTGAGGAAAGGAAAGAAAATAAGTATTCTCCTTTCTTTGACTGAATTCAACAATTTAAGTGTGCAATTTGACTTAGAAAGAGGAAAAATCTAAAAAGTGAGTGTAATTGATAGAAAAGAATATTTTATTGTTATGTTGTGTACATTGGAGCATCACAGGTAAAATATAGCTGCACTATATTTATATAGCTGTCACTATAACAAGCCACCATAAGCCAAAATAAAATCATCCAACAGAAGTAAGGAGATACTTTATACATAGATTTTGACTAAATATGAGAAACACAAATAAAATAAGCACAGGATTTCCCCCCAAGAAAAAAAGAGAGAAAAAAGGTTTACATATGATTGATGGAGTTAAATTGATCACCCACTTAAAGTTAACTCTTCTTTGTATGTAATGCCACAGCGTTGGTCACAAAGCAGCCTCTACAATCAAACAATGGACGAAAGGAGACGTTTTACAGCCTTTGGGACTTTTTCACCGTGCACATTAGTGTATGTTATGTTAAACTAATGAATGTATGTCTTTATCTGTGTCAATCCTGGCGGGCAGCCTGGCTGAGGGTCACGCTCTGGTCAGAGGGGTGGGGGCTCCGTCACCGCCGATTGACACGCTCAAAGGAGCAACTTCCCTTTCATCATACCAGGGGTCAGAGTTTTACTACCTCACTGAGCCAGCGAGCGTACTGCACTGTGCAAACTCCGGCCTATAGCAGCCATCTGATAATCATCATCTTACAAACCAGCCAAAAAAGCACTCTCAACCAGGAGGATGTGCCTGTGGAGTGGACGTGTTCCCTACTTTCAGCTGCATCTCAATTCTTGTTAATCTCAGCTCTGACTATCAGCGTCCTCTGATCATATATGGCCTTCACAGAATAGTTTTTAAAGAAGTGACCTGCTCCCTTCAAAGATTTGGATCATTTTTGGTGAAAACTAAAAAACAGTAACATAGTTTTGAATCCAAGTTGCCGTGGTGAGGCAGGTCCCAACTCTTACTGTAGCTTACAGCAGCTCTGATAGTCAAGTAACTGCAGGTCATTTTTAAACTCAATTATCAAATGTTGTTAAAAGTATTTGTAACTTTTAAATATTTGTGCTTTTAATTTTACTTTTTTTTTAAGAAAGTAAACTGAAAGCCTGTTTTCATTTTACTTTTCATCTTAGAGCACTGAAAGCTGTCTTATCAAAATGTCCTTCATTTGATCTTTGCCCCAGCATACACACATTCCCAGCACAATACTGAATTTGTGGAGATTCATTTATGCTGAAGTCATTTGTCAGTTATTTAACTAGTCATCTGCCAGAAAACCATTAACCAAACGTTAACTTGTAACTGTCTCTGGCTGCAGGTTTTCCAATGTGACGATTTGCTGATTTACTATTTTATATCAATGCAAACTCAATAACTGTGACTTTTGGCCAGACTGCTGGTCAGACAAAGTGAAGACCAATGCTGATTTTCTGACAAACGAGAAATTAGAAAAATATGTACAGATTTATGGATAACTGAAACAATCGTTGCACACTTGGACCTTTAGTCCTTTTATAGCTGAGCTGCCCAGCAGTTAAAAACAGAAACTCAAGTCAGCAGTCAGGGAGTGTTTGCATGTAACTGTGTGTGTTTGTGTGTGTGTTAAGGTAATGAGAACGGTAACGGTTTAGCAGGTTCCTGTCAAAAGAGTCAATGTGCACAGCTCTGTGTGTCTTTCCTGTTGACTGTGAAATGACAGCGGTGCCTGCTGATCGGCTCTGTCTGTAAACCAGCGAGGCTGACCGAGCTCCGACAACCACCAGTGTCCAGTCCTCTCAGCGTGGAAGGACATTTGCACCCACGCAGAAGACAATCTCTCGTTTCTCCTCCGATTCAGATATCCGAAAAAGTGACACCTAATCTCCTGACAGGAGACCCTGTTTTCCCCCTCCTCAAAATGGAAATAGCATTTTTGAACTGAAACTCGTCAGCTGCTCTTTTATAACCCCTCGACAACTGCATCCTCCAGCGCCGCGGTTTCACAGGAAAGCCATCCCTACTCTACATACCAAGTTCAGTGTTTTACAGCTGCCTGTAAACTCATCCTCCACCCAAATTCAAACTCAAATTGAAGACATTTATGGCCTCTGGCTATGCCATGTGTTGAATATCACAGAGGCCTAACAAAAGCGTGGCTCACAGATCGCCAGTGTCACTGTACCAACTGTCCCCCATACTTAATAATGTGTTGCCCTTCAAAATATGGTTTATGGCAGCGTGCCGCTTCCTCCCCCATCCTCCCCTGCAGCTCGTCAGCAGCTGTTAGAGCCTCAGGTTGAGTCAGGATCAAGCTAGCAAACATCTCAGAGAGCAGCCTCACTGCCATCCCGGCCTGTAGCTCATGGATCAAGTGGAGGTTGTAAATACTTTCCTGGGTTACGTGGAGGTCAGCAGAGAGTGGGCCATTAATGCTTCAAGAGCAACATCCCACTGACCCTGGTCACCGTTCCCATAGCGCTCACTGCCACCTCCCCCACGTGTCCATCTCAGTCCTCACAACAACAAAATCACAGGCACAACCTCGGGAGGAAGGGGGGGGCTCAGAGCCCAGGGAGAGGATGAGGGCAGTGCTGGGAGATGGGAGAAATGTTTGTGGACCTAAAAAAGGACAGGTTCAGTATATGTTAAAATGTGTTTTATCTGTTTTACTCTATTTTATATATTCATAATTGAATATCTGTGTGTTGGTTGGAAAAAGAAAGATATGAAGTCACCTTGGATTCTGGGGAACTGTTTTGTAACATTTTTAAAGATCACACAATTGATTAATTAATCAAGAGATTAGCCGTTAAATTATTCAGTAAGGAAAAAAATCATTAGTGTCAATGCTAACAAATGATAGAAAGTGCTGAAGGATGATGAGAATGGTTTCAACTGAATTAAGTCATGACTCTTTAAATCAAATTATAATGATCTATGCAGTTTTTCTATTCAACACATTTTTTTTCACATGAAAACCCAGCATCATTGTTTGTACAGAAAGGGACTTTCTATTGATAGTAATATCAGCAGAAACTAAAACTAAAAATCTTGAAATCTTGAAAATCTTATCACACTTGTTTTACATGGATGACCGGGGGCAGCTTAAGAAAAAATCTTTTTCTTTCTTTTTATTTTTGTTAATATATATATTTTTTAAAGTCTTTAAATTTTTTTTATTTTAATAGGATAGGAGAATTTTGGACTACTGTATTTATACTACTGTATTTGGGCAATTAACATGCAGAAACCCTCCAATTGCTGTTTTCAGTAAATGATAAAAGGGGTTTGCTGACCTGTTTCTATTTCTCATAGGCAGGCAGGCAGGCAGGCACAGGCTAGTACTGAAAAATAATAAACAACACCTACAATCAAAACTAAAAATTCTAATTTGAGATAATTTGTTTCTGAGTTTCCCTTGTTCAGGGATTTATTTTCAGAGGGTCAATATCTTGTTTGAAGGCAATAAGATGTTGGGAGTCCTTTGGAGAGTGACTGGTAAAATGATTTTCTTACAGTGTTCAATAACAAAGTGCCTAAACTGTGAGGTCAGAGGGGGTTGGTGTGATAATGTGGCTGCACTGACACTGTACAGTAATGTGACTGTCTCAGTGTTGTCCTGATAAGATAAGAAAGCAGAATGAGCTCAAATCCATCCGAACCTGCTGCCTTGTGTATGTGTTTGCTGCTGTTCTGTCGTGGCGAGTGCGTCACCATCTGACCCTCTGTTCTGACGATGCACGTGTGTTGCCTGGAAACTGAAGCATGAGGATGAAGGATATTCAGCCTCTAGACCTCTCTGACAGCGTAAGACCTTCCTCAGCAACACTGCCTACATCCCTCAGTCCTCACCATTCAACGGTCCCATTATTTAAACATTGTATTCATTTGTCTTTGAGCGCTTCTTTTGTTCCCTTTACAAGTCAATTATTTATCCTGTGATGATGAATAAGATGAAGAAAAAGCCTAGTATCAAAATCTAAAGATCTTATTAGATCTATCTTTTTAGCTATTTTTTTTTCTTTTTAGAGTTTTTTAAATTATTTTTAATGTTAGAAAATGAAATAGGTAATATATGAAAACAAAATAGTAAATAAATGTGCATTTTTCCACGTGTTTTATGTATGTGATATTTAGAGTAGAAGAAACAAACTGATTCTGTATTTTTGTATCTAAACAGAAAGAATAATTCACTACCTTGATCATATAATGGTTTCATTTGATTAATACATATACAAACAAAACGTGGCTTTCAGTGTATGAATATCCTGAAATGTTTTGTAAAAATATTGAATCAAATATTTAAGTGTCCAGTATTTCTTCAGTAATTTGGTGAATTTCTATTTTTAGTAATTCTTTTAACTTAAAGACTGAAATGAATGCTTTGCCCAATCAAATATTTCATTGTATTATTACTCTGAATTTGTTCAGAGCAGAGAGAAACCAATACTGTGTCACGATGGTTTATGCATCATTACAATGAAACCTGTACAATCAATACAACTCTGAATAATGTGTTGGGCCTGTTTTCATTTTCGGTGACAACAACAACTAAATCCAATCCCTCCCAGGGCCAAACGAATAGTCTGGAGTCTCTCTTTTCTTTTCCTCACTGACCTCTCACTTTTACAGCACATACAGGACCTCATTCTGATAACGCTCCTTAAGATCCCTTCATTCATCAAAATCAAGTCTTTAAATGGTAAAACCATCTGCTGCGGAGCGTGCTGTGAGATAAATGACTGTGTTTGAAATGCTAATCAGCCAGGGTGAAGATTTTTTTTTTTGGTCTGGTGAAATAATCTTCAAGAGTTCTAAGATTTACTCCTTTGTTTCACCACATTTTAAACCAGTAAAACATTGTCTTCAATTTCTCAATTCATTAGTTTAAAAAAAAAAAAAAAATGAAACAGGAGGCCATGAGTTTTAGCAAATGGCTTTACGAAATATGACATTTTAACAGTCACAAGCTGACTGCTGGATTAACGTCATTTTTGGACAGAATTTGTCATAATTTAAAACATCCATTTAAAAACTACATTTCCACTAATTCAATTCAGTCTAAACAGGCATCAAAATACCTTTAAATTACCTGTTAGATTTGCTTTTTTCAAAAATCACAGTAAAAATTTAAGACAAGACGGGATGTCACTGTAGAAAAAAAAAAAATCACACTTTTTTTGGGCACTTTGTAGACAAAATGATCAACTGATTAATCAGCACATTAATCGATAATGGAATAACAGTTAATTGCTCCAATTTGTACAGATTTTTTTAGCCTGCATACTGTATATAAAATACTAGGAATAGGAAATAGGAACTTTCACATTTTTCCATCAAAATCATACAAAATATTCAGTCAATATTTTTCATCTCATCTGTGTAGAAATGCTGCAGTTGGTTCTGTTTAATCCTTAATGATTTACTCTTTGATTTTACCCTCTTACTTTTACTGTAACAAAGCAGCCTGGCTGAGTCCATGCCTGCCTGCTTTTTATACAAGATGACTTTTATTTTACTCCAAATTAGAACAATTATCCCGTTAGAGCTAGAGTTACATTACAGATTTGACAAATTTAATGTGTGTGTGTGTGAGAGAGAGAGAGAGAGGAGGGGGTGAGGTGCAGCTCTTGTCACTGTGCTGCTGTTGACACAGATCTACTGATAGCGGAGGGAGTCAAGTTAAGAAGGAAGAAAACACGGCATGATGGATCACATCTGCCTGCGTGGCCCCCACCCCCGACCTCGCTCCCTCCACCCACCACCAGCACCAGCCCTTCCTCCTCTACTGTACTCCTCCTGGCTCATCATTCAAGCGTCACAGCGGGGGGCTTCGCATCCTGTCCCTGCCCCACCCACCGCCTGCCGTCCCCTTCACCCTACCCCGAGGGGGACGGACAGACCCCCCGAGCCAGAGCAGGGGCTGACAAAGCACTTTCTTTCAGCCTATCTGCCCCGCCGTGCCAGCCTGCAAACCCCCGAGGCCCAAACATGGATCCGCGCAAATACTTAACCCCTCCACCCAACCGCTCTTCCTCCTGCTTTCTGCTCCTTCTTCTTCAACCGAGTTCAATTACATTAAAACGAGCATACTTCACTGAGCAGAGAGGTGGTGGGAGGGGATTCCTGGTCAATTCAAGGATCAATGGAAATTGAGTTGGTTTTTCAAATGTGGTTATGTGGAGAAGCTGATGTAGAAGCAGAAAGGAGGGCTGCTTTGTTTTCGATGGAACAATGTGAGGTGTTAGAAAGGCTTTAACACTTCTGAGCAGTCAGGGATGGGCCGACCAGCTGCACCTTAACATCTGTAACATCTGTCTGTCTTCTTCGCCTGCGACTAACAACTCAGTTCTTTATTGATTAACTGGCCAACTACTTTCTTATATACACCTTTCTTCACAATGGGAAGATCTTTGATGCCCCTCTCTGCCTTCACCTGACTTCACTATTTTTTTGATGAGCTAATTCATAATTCAGTCTACAACATGTCCATCAGTTTCCCAGAGCTCATGGAGACATTAATACATTTTTTTCTTTATTTTTAAGTCTAAAATCAACAGTTTGTCACATAAGACAAAGACAGCGCTCACCATCACCACTGAAAAGATAAAACTAAACAATGATCTTTGCGATTAAATGACTTCTAATTTCAGCTCTACATTATTTAAAATAATTTTAAATAAATTCAATCTTAATTTGGTGAATCTTATTTGATCAATTTGATCAATAAGAAAAATCACTGAAAATGCAAATTATTTAAACTAATGATGTCAAAATTAAATCTCTTTAAATCTTTAAAATATGGTCAGCTTCTTTTGATTTTTTTCAATTTTGCTTATTTCTGTGTTTCTCTATTTCATTTACCTTTATAAATCCATAATAGATGGAAAAACATGTGTTTAAGTATAATCACATTAAATCTGATATTAACCTGCAACACAGATATTTTCATTCTTGGTGTAACCGTTCATTATTATTTGAATCGATTATAATATGTCAAAAAATACTTTTTTTCCTCTTAAAATGGCTGTTACAATTTCAAACAGGATTCCTTAAATGTCTCTGTGTGTTCAGACAACAGTCTAAACTAACAACATGCAAACAGACGTGCAGCAGATCATCACCACCACCATCAGAGAGGCTGCTGATTGATTTGAACAACTTTCAGTGATTCATTCATGGTCAGAACTGGTGACACGTCTTTTTCTGTGGATCCACTGACGGACAAGCTGTGCCTAAAGATATGCTGTTGTGTTTTAGCATTTATTAAAATAAAGCTTTTGAAAAACTTTTTTTTTTTACTTTTATTAAGCTCTCTGATAAAATCACCATTAAAAAGGCAGGGAAACTTTTTAATATTTGACAAATCAATTTTCCTGCAGGCCTCATGTCTCTGATTAAGTTCATTAAGTCAGCTGTTCTTTTCTAATCAAGTGGCACACACACACAGGCACAGTGTAGCCATGTTACATGTAACATGTTAATGTCCACATAAATCACGGTGAGTGTGCTGGGAGAGTTAGAGGAATTTTAATTTTGGAAATGTCAATAAATCTTGGGTCACTCGCATGGGGGGCACGATGTGGGACTGGCGCCTGGGACAGACACCGCTGCAAGGCATTGTGGGGCTGGAAGTGGTCAACACGGAGCATGTGAGGGAAAACTGATAGGCAGAGTTAATGAGGAGTGTGTGAGATGAGCAGACCTCCAGTATTTATCTCCCTCCACCTCCTCCTCCATCCTGTGAGGAGACTCAGCTCCGGATTTTGGGGACTAAAGGGCCGCTGGTGGCTGCAGGGCCTGCTCCAAGTTCAAAAGTTCACCTTTAACGATCTCCCCGAGCCTGACTGAACTGACCACCTCCAAATAAAACATTCCGACCTCTGTCCGCAAAGTGAGCCCACACACACACACACACACACACACACACACACACACACACTTTTTAACACGCATGTGATCTGCGTGTGAGCCCAAACTTCACTTCAGCAGCAGCTACACATGACGACGCACACTGCACCCACAGTGTGCTCATATTAAATCTGCACACAGCAACATGTGGACCTCACAGAGGCGCATCAGAGGAGACCTGCTCCGAACCGGAGCGCTGATGTCTGCAGGTGAGCTGAGGTATGATCGGGTCACGGCGGCGGTGCGGCACACACTCAGATGTGTGTGTGTGTGTGTGTGTGTGTGTGTGTGTGGAGGTGCAGGTGGTCGCCTACCGTTGACGGACTTGGCGTTGTTTCTCTCCGGGTAGTCGAACCCGTTCGTCCTCTTCTCGATCTCCATCCTCCTGCATGGGCTGATCCCGAGTCAGCCCGGCGTCTCCCCTCACTGCCACCAAAAACCCCGCGCGCTGCTGCTGATGGTGATGAAGGTGGTGATGGTGATGGTGAAGGTGGTGCTGCGGTCTGAGGTGAGTCTCTGTGCTCTGCCTGGCTCAGCGCTCGGACCGCCGTCCCATGATTCAGCCTGCTGCTCCCGGTCAGTCCACTGGATCCACACCCCCAGGGGCGGTGCGTTCGAGGCCCGTGAGGAGGGTGGGGGAAGGCGGCTTCACACGTCCAACTACACAGTCACAGACACTCAAGTGACCGAACTAAAGCATGTTGAAATGTTAAAGCATGACTATGTAATGTTTGAAAGATATGACACAAACCTCCTCTTTTACATGAGAAGTGGAATCACAAATAATTCATTTATAATAGTCAGTAATTATAACAGGCCTAAATGTTTAGCCAATACTAGGCTAGCCTATTAAAAAAATCATCATACCCCTACAAAACCTGAGCCACACTCGTATAATGTTAACGTTAGTTCATATGCATAGTTTCATACATAGTTTCCTGTTGTTAAAAAAGGACTATAGCCTACCTTTTTAACTAAATTAAACGTGCCCCCGACTTTTAGTGCGGAAAAAGATCGTGTCAATTTTTAAATCTAAATCAACACGTAAATTGTTTTCTGTTCATCAATAAATTCGTATTATGAATTCGCTCACTCCTACTGGTCCTGAAGGCAACACAAACACACAACAGAGATTACGCAATGGACGGACTTCACCCTGTGGGCATTATGGGATATGGAGTCCCGTTCTGAATGTGAAGAGCAGCATCACCAGTCATTAATAAGACGCGCACGGACGCTAATGTTAGCCTGTGCTACTTAAGCTAGTGTTTGACTTCATTAGCAACAAGTTTGAATGATGACAGAAGATTGTCTGGAGTTGAGCGTGTGCAGCGCCCCCTGGTGGTCACACTGGAGCTAATTACGTGGAAAGAAATGAGTTCATGATGTTATTACCTCAAGTTCTGCAAAATGTTGAAATGTAAAGTATAAAATGTATATACATGTATGTGTATATATAAATGTATAAAATGTTTTCTCATTCTTGTTTTTAAATGACTTTTACACAGCAGGCAAGTCAACGAGCGATGTTAAACTGGTGCAGATTCATTATGAACAAACCAAGAGTGAGTTGGCTGATCGATGAAGTTTGTGCTGTTGTCTCACAGTCTGAACCAGGTTTTCACCTCATCAGCTGAAGGTTGACTTGTTTTGCCAGAACTCAGCTTTTAAAGACTTTAGCCTACATGGAGATGGTTTAACTTCTGTAAAATGCATAAAGATAGATAAATATGAGGGGCTGTTAGGGACATCACTCAGAATAACCATGTATATGTGTATATGTACTTTTCCTCTCACATACACATATGAAACCAAACTCATTCACATACGCTACTAAAAACCACACACACATACAAATGAAATGTTTTTACATACACAAATGAACACTCACACAAAGCTGCAAAGCTCTCACAAAAACTACTGAAAAGCTTTCACACACACTAGTACCATACAATTGAATGCTCTTTAATTATATTGTGAAAACCTTTTTATATAAACTACTGAAAGTGTTCAGAGTTTATGATTGAAAAACAGTTGTTTTTGTACAGTTGTTACACATTTTAAGAGCTTTTTAGTTTGTCCATACAGATATAAAATAAATTGACTGATTGATATGGACAGCTCTGAGAAGAATCTGGATTCGTAAATATAAAATTTAGTCAAAATAATAAGCAAATTATTCAAAAAGAACTGCACACACAGATTCCTGTCATGTTCAGTGATATCTAAACAATATATGTTTCCAAAGTAATACAAAGTAAAAGTAACTAATGTGAGAAGGCAATATGAAAGATAATCACAAACTTACACTATTTACAATTATCTTTCTTTCCTCATGCCTGATGGAGCTGCAGCTACAAGCAACATGCTGTTAATGCTGGCTGGATATCTATGTCCTCCATCACTTTAAATTACTTTGGGAAGATCTGGTGTTTGGATATCACTGACTATATGACAGGAATCACTGGTTCACACTTCTGTTTCATTAATTTGCTAGTTATTTTGACCACATTTTATATTCACATAAAATGTGAATTCACAACGCCACAGTAATCAGTAATCGGAGGTGACTGTCCATGTCAAGTTAGATAGATAGATGAGATAGATAGATAGATAGATAGATAGATAGATGATAGATAGATAGATAGATAGATAGATAGATAGATAGATAGAGATAGATAGATAGATGATAGATAGATAGATAGATAGATAGATAGATAGATAGATAGATAGATAGATAGATAGATAGATAGATAGATAGAACTGTATTGATCCTGGGAAGGAGTTGTCATATCAGCCAGGCACATGAAAAATACAATAAAATAAAATGCAATAAAATAACAAATAAAATACTGAGGTAGAACAGTATTTCTTCTTTATTTGAATGTACAAACAAAAAACTGCTCAGAAAAGAGCTCCCCAGTTGTACATGTGAGTTAATTTGTGTGAGAGATTTGTGTATGTAAAATCATTTTATCTGTAAGTGTGTGTGGTTTTCAGTATACTATGTGGATAAGTTTGGTTTCATATGTGTACATGGATATGCATTGTAATTCTGAATATGTCCCAAATAGGCCTCATGGATAAACATGGTTTGGGATCGAATAGCAGGTAGACTGCTAGGCATTTGCTGTGGCATTTTATGATACTCACATGTCTTCTTTGAGTATAGTATCAATCTCATGTGATGGGTGGTATAATTCAAAATATCTTCAGAATGACTGAGATGACCTAGATTATCCAAAAAGAGCACAGTACAACAACGGTGATATTACATATAATCTATGTTGTTCTGATGATTAGCTATAGAAATGTTGATGTTGTGCGTACATACAGGATAGATTATTGCTGCTGTGGAGACAGAGTCAGGTCGGTGTGTTTCTCTTGATGTCCTACAGATGTCCCTACAGTCTCACAGCTTCTCCACACACTGCCAGATTGCCAACCAGGCAAGGTGGACCCCCCGGAGCTCCAGAGGCCCCAGAGGCCCAGGCTTACTGCAAGTCAGCTGGTTTGAGCCAATTTAATTGAAAATGTGTTTTGTTCACGACTAAAGCACATTATCTGCTGAGATAGGGGCATTGCTGTATGGTCAGGTGTGCTGTAATACCTGGCTTTGTCTCGTCTTGAAGAGTGAATCAAAAGATCATCTTAGACCTTTTATGCTGAGGCCTCGTGTTGCATTTTCCTAAATGAATCAACACAGCACATTTATAGCTATGTGGTATTACAGTGTAGAAAAGTACACCTTGCACAGAGACCAGGAGAAACAGGGTGCTGAGCAGCCTGCATGTTAGCCATGGTTCCTCCTCACTACACATGCTTATTGTGATTTGTTTGACATTCTGTGTCCATCACACGTCCAACCAGTCGCCTGCTGAGCTCTTTGACTTGATGTCCTGCATTCACATCCAGTGAGAAGTGAGTGAAAACTGTGACAGCAGAGTTTTGGCCAGCTGATGGCGCCCAAAGCCCTCCAAATGTCCAAAGCGTTGTCCTCCTGAGAGTGTATTCCTTTTATCAGCGCTGGTAAACTGACAGAGACCATGTCCAGAGTTATCTGTTCAGTGCTGTGTGCACTCAGGTAAAAGTCTTAGGAAAATAGAAACAACAGAATACAAACACTTACACAGAACTGTACGCGATTTCTGTTTTTAGTGTAATAATTATAGTTTGTATTCTCACTGTAATTATTGTTGTTATCAGCCAAACCGTGCTGAACACACACGCTCGGAGTGTGTGTTGTGTGTAAACCCCTCCCTCAGTGGAGGACAGGAGAGCAGATGATGCGCGCTGTGCGTTTGGCTGAGGACGGAGCGCGGCGCAGACAGGGCGCACGGCACTGCGCACACTGACACCAGCACAGACAGACGGACGGACGGACCGACACAGACTGTAAGACCATCCCTGTGTGAAGAGGAGATGGCGTTAAAATAGGCGCACTGCTCTACCTCATGGACTGCGTGCAGTGACTGTCGCGTTGGATTTCTCAACTTCACGCCCAAACGCTCCGGAGCAAATATGTGGAGATACACCAACTTGTTCGCCTGTCTGCTGGTTTTGTGCAAAGGTGCATCTTCTCAGAGCAAGGTAAGAAAAGACACCAGGTTTCAGTCACTTTATTGCACAGGATTCCCATGAATTATCTCATTGCATTGATGTATTGGAACAGGGCTGTTCACACTCAACGTTTAATCATAGTGCATCCTGTCACTCATCATTATCCCAAGCTCCTCTATCATTCCGCTCAGCTACACCTCTTACCTGCTTCATGTTCCGTGTTATGGTGCCTCTGCTTCAGACAAATTAGGGACTTGACCAGTGCCCAGCAGCTCCCACAGGCCAGACTTTTAAATTTTCTGTCTAAAGCCAGCAGATGGTTTAGGTTATGTGTCATTTTTCATGGTTCCAGGTAATCCCCCCAATGAGGGCTTTTGTGTTACAAGACCTGTAACAATAGCTTGGTGTAATGATAGCTCTAGTGTGCGCAGGCCCGATGCCAGCGGAGTGTGGGAGAGATGGCACTCAGTGGGGTAACAGTAATATCTGGCTGCCCTTGTTTGTACAGCTGCTGGACTCCGGTAACCCCTCACTCTCCCTCAGCCTAATCCAGCTCTGCACAAACACACACACACTCACGCACACTGCCAAAAGATAAAACACATGTACAGTACACATTACATATAAAGACCAGAGGCTCTGGACACAGTCAGAGGCCAAACCAGCAGCAATGTAGGTCAGCGAGGAGGAAGCCCTTAAAGTAGTGCTTGTGAGGAAGTTGTATTCATAGTTGCACCAGTGTTTTGCAGTACTTTCAATTAAAGCAGTGATAGACGCAGCATGTAATTGTGAGCAGTTGTAAACATTTCTGTTGTGTGTTACGTGGCCAAAAATATGTGGACACTGTGCCTGGCTTGGTCGAGGCCCCTCAGTTCTTATTAAGCTAAAACTTGATGCTACTGCTTACAAGTAATATTTTAGACAATAATGTGTTGTCTATTTTGGATCAACAGTTTGTTCAATAGTTTGGCCTCTTCCTGTTACAACGTGACCATGCCCCCACAGTTTTTATAGACATGTTTAACCATCACACACAGTATGGCTCAAATGTTTGGTTCACTATATAGTTTTATCTTAATGCTAGTAAAAATAGATGTAGAAGCAGTAGTGTCAGAATAGTAATTGTACATGAAGACAGGTAGTAGTGGCATTCAGGGAAATCCTACTTCTTAAAGTAGTAACAGCATCAAGTGATAAGAGTAGTAATGGAATTAATAGTTCTTATCAGTGGAAACAATAGTAACTGTGGTAGTTTCTATGCTAGCAGTAAGAGTAGTAGTTATTGTAGTAACATCAGTGTTAGCAGTATAGACGTACTGGTGATGGTAGTTGTGGTGGTAACAGCGGTACAGAAGGAGCAGGATTGTAGTAGTGAGATATTTACAAAATACAGCTGAAAGGTGACAATGAAATGACTTTATGAAAACATATAATTAAAGTAAATTATGATGAGTCTGAATGTGTGTTTTCATGATGTGATATATTCTTTAACTGATTCTTATTGACCAGGGATTGATAGCTGATAGTTTTAAACCATGTTAGAAATGAAAAAAATGAGATTTGGTTGTTTTCTCAGGAAAGCATTCCCCAGAAGGATCAGCCTTTTGTTATCATCTCGAGTCGCATTATCGTCAGGGTGGAAAATCACTACAAATGTGCACAAAGGAGGGCAGACCTGGTGGGCTGGGGTTGACCACCAAACACAACTTCCCCTGTCCCCCGAGGCATCTTTTTTGTTACATGCCCACCCCCCACCCCCAACTCCACTCTCATCTGTCAGCTCATTAACAAAAAGTGCCCACAAAAAGCATGAAACATATTTAATGATGCTCAAAATGTAAAAGAAATATTCAAATGAATCATTAATTAAATGAAAATGTCACATTTGACTCTGTTCAGGTGAAGGCCTTTGTAAAGGCAACTGAGGGTTTTACAGCAAAACCCACAGTTTTTTAGCTTTACATCACCGCAAATCATGACATGCCTCTCTCCACCACTCCAGTCCCCATCATGCAGCAGTGACACAACTCCAGTTCCCGCTGGAGACGCCAAGTCATGGTCTCTGTAGCCAGACTGGTGGCACTGGCAATAATGAGAGACAAAGCCCGCTTAGAAGAGGGCACCAGAGAGTGGCGTGGGAACCAGCGTGTGCACCTGCTTCGTGTTTTTGTTGTGAACAGACCTGAGGGCAATCAGCACAAGGTCAACTGGGGGATAGAGAGAAGGAGACAGCAGATTGGGATGCTCACTCTGCCTCAGTCAAACAGCCCACAGTAGTAGAGACATGACTTGGCGATTAACTATGTATTCACTCACAGGTGCTGCAAGGTGCCTTGTAGCCTCAGATGATTGCCACAATATACATGAAATGACACGCCACGCTATGCCACCATAACTTCATTTAATTGGGAGTGTCACATGGGGCTTGCTGAGGAGTCAACATTATCAGTCTGCAGAGACTCAGGTCTCTCTGTTTGTGGTTAAAACAAAGCTGCAAGCTGCTGAAGATGAGAGAGACTAATACCTCATTCGCATTAAGGAACTGACCCTGAAAAAAAGCCCTCTGGTGTCAGTGTGAATGGGTCAGTATTCACCATCTGACCCAGGCACACAACCTTGCACATGACTGGGGTTTTACACAGGTTTGACATTTCCTGGCTTTGGTACAAAATGGATCTTATATTTTAGGCTGTTCTCTGTATAGATGACTTCTTCCCCTTCTTACACACTGTCCTTGACCTTTGAATATTACATCAGCTCATTTCAAGTTCCACCATTAAATTGATCTGCAATAATGCCAGAACCACAGTGAGTGAGCTGTACTCTTCATCGCTGTAATACATAGACAATAGACAGTGGGTCCACATGTTCCACAGACTTTCACTGTCCTCACATAGTTTGGACTCTTTTCTCCCTCCATGTAGATCCCTTAATCCTTCAGAGAACAATTTATGATAATGATATATGTTTCAAATTTAGATGTTTCTGAGTGCAGTGGATGTCCTCCCTGTGGATCTTAATCTTTTACAGACCCGTCTCCTTGTGTCCTATTCTGCTTACAAATGTGGATTAAATGCATGACATGTGAAAGGTCGTTTATTTAAAAAAGATAACTTAAAATCCTCAAATATCCTTGTGCACCTGAAAACTAAAAAGAAAGCATTCTGTTCAGTCTACAAAACCAGTCGATCACCTCCACTGGTAAATATGAACCTACCACAGCTCAGCACAAAAATAGGAGGAAGCAGTTACCAGACTGGACAGAGAGCCAGGACAAAAAACAACCTCCCAGAAAAAACCACATTGTGTCATTTTTATACTTTGTACAATAAACACTAAAACACCAAGATATAAAGTTTTCATTATTAAAAGGTGCTGGAAGGTGGATTTTGCTATTGTCACTGTTGGTAGCTCTAAATTTAACAGATGTAAGAGTGATGTCAAATTTTCCAAAATGCTGAACTATTTCTTTAAATTAGTGTTTGAGTATATTTTCATTGTCGTAGTTGCCACATGCTGACATAATGTAGAACTTTCCAATTTCAGTGATGGCAGCCACCCAGCCCCTAACTATCATACAAACAGGTTTTAAAAAGTTTCATATATTGCTGGTTGTACAGATCATACAGTCTGTGGTGGAGAACACAAAATGTCCTGTAGCTGCAGTGAAAACCATATATGATATGGGGTTATTGTTTAGTGTATTATATCAGAGTGTGTTTTTCTGTTCAGCTCTACTCACACATAAATTGAATGCTGCGCTGTAATACAACACAAATGATTCATGGATTTTTTAGCAGTTCTCATAAGCAATGAATAGTCCTATATTAGCTTGGAGAAACGGCTATTATCCAAGCATCTGCATGATTATATAAAGCAGCTGTCATCTCTATTGCAGCTTGTTCTTTCCGATAATGCTGCACCACAAGGTCGGCTCGTTGAAAATACATTTCCATTCTTTTATTTTCTTAATAAATGGAGTGCATTATCTTTGATCACTGATAACCTTGGCAGCTTTTTAACATCTACGATAAACATCTGCTGTAACAAATCATCTGGGGAAAAGGCGCTGGCAGCGTCCCTCATTCCACTCGTAGTTGAGGTCACCAGACACACACTAATAATTAGAGTGTCTCTTTGCACTTGTGAATGGATTATTATAGTATGTGCATTTCATTAGTGACAGCCTGATTTATACTCTGTGTGTTTTCAGAAGATTTTCACTCTCAAAACAGACATTACTGTGGCTGGAGAAGAACCCTCACATAATAATTCATTAGTATAACACTCATCTCATAGTGGAGAATATGTATTATTCTTTTTCTCATTTGTGTGCCACGACCTGATGACTGAGGAGTTCAGAGAGTGTCGGGACACATAAACAGACCCAGCAGGAATGTAGATGTGTACCCCCAAAAGCAGCGAGTGCTTGATACACTTTGTGTTCAGCTAATTAACATCCCAGCGCTAATGCCAGTGTTTTTGTTTATAGTCTGAGCCACCGACCTCATGTTTCATCTCCAGACTGAAGGCTTTAATAGAATTCCCCCTTTATACCAAGTTAATCTTTACAGCGGCGCAGTAAGACTGTTTATCATAAGCACCGCTAATTAGATTAAAAATCATGCGGACTCTTTGGACTGGAATGTGGAACCTGGTTTTGGTCTTAAGTACCCTTGACAGGAGATGATGTGGGTTTTAAAGGGATAGTCCATCCTTTAAAATCACAAGCTTAATGGGCTTAAGACTGATTGAGAATTGGTATTCATGGTGCCTCTTAGTGCATTTGTGGGAAAAAAGTTCAAAAAGCATAGAGCGGGGGGGTCGAATGAGCTGCAGGTCATAACAGGAACCACAGCACCAGTGTTTGGGTTTGAAGGCTGGAACATTTGAGTTTTGCCACAGGATACCTGCCCTGTCTGCCTTTTTCACCACACTGTTGTCCCAATGATTACCAGCCGGGCCAAGTACCAAAAGGAGAGGATATCCTTGTTTATATGAACAAGTCTGTGGATACAACAGGCCGGTGCTACTGAAACACTGATTTCAACTCTGAGGCTGACCAATGCAGCAGCCATTGTATAACACATCTAGTGTTTTTAGCAATCCTGAGCACAATTGGGGTTTCACTTCATCACTGTCAGGGTGTGTTAGCTGTTAAAGGCTTCAGCGTTGATCTAATAGAGCTCTCTGCGGCGTGCAGGCTCTTTTCCTCCCATTGTGCAGACATGAGTTCATGTTTGAGCCGTGTTCTTTTTGACCTGAAACTTGACTGCACTTGAGAGGTCAAAACCAAAGATTCACAGCTCAAAGCATGCGTTAAATGCTCCGTACTCTTAATTATTAGCACTCTTAATTGTGTTGCCTGTTCTCATGCTGGTAGGTCAGTTTGGCATGAGATGCAGGACGGTCAGTTAGGCATACCAGCACATATGATTTGACAGGAGCAGGGGGATAATTCCAGTTTCTCATGAAAAGCTGCTGCCAAGTCACTCTCCTGCAGTAAGGCTGCAGGTTTAGTCCCTCTTGACTAGACAAAACATGAAGCACCAAAATAAATCGGGCTGGAATTTCTCTGACTTTTCCAACTTAAAGCAACTTAAGCTGATGTTGCTATGCAGCAGTCAGTGTTTGGCTGGGGCTGAACAATGCAGCTCAGCAGGGCTGTAGGCATAGCCTCTGCTGAAGAAGTTTAATCTGCTAATCCACTCTGTTTTCATGTGGCTGTAGGATTTGTCAACCTGCTGCCTTTTCGCTTGACATGGGTCAGGATTGGGCCAGCTCTGCACACGGGAGTCCTGCCCCATATCAGGACCTCCTCCCAGCAATGGAGGGGAAAGCATACCCCCTCACCACACCTCCCCCCATCACTCAGCCTGCATTCCTCCACTAATGAGCCCCCACCACCTCCACCACTCCTCCCCCTTACCTTCAGCCTGCTGCTGCCCTGCTCAAAGACTTCCTAAATTGTTAGAATTGTAAATATGGAAAGCTGTTAAATAAAACACCACACGATCAAATCACAAAGCTATAATAACTTCCTGTTTCACCCATGGCTCTGTCATGGTTATGCAGTGTAAATAAGAATAGATTGCTGCATATGTAAATAGTATTACTTATCCTGTATGATCTATTTTTACTTTGCTGATCATATTAAAGGGGCACTTTGGGAATGTAATATTACACTTCTAAAAATTTGGGTGACTCAGAGAAGACGGATTTTAAAAAAAGAATAGTCCAAACTGATGATGTAGAGGCTGAGATATCCTGACTTTTAATCCCCTGTAACACTAGATCTCTCAAACTAACTCTCAAAATCCAACCAATAGCATCTTTTCGTCCAAGCTGGGACCACCATGATGACATCATAAGAGTTATTGTTTCAGGCTTAACAAAACTCCTCCAGAGCCACAGAGGACATTATACCCCAGCTTTAAAGACTGGCTGTTAGGTTAGGTGCACGGTGAAGTGGAGTTGGACCCAGATGCAGACGAGGCAGGAGGCAGATAGATGGTAAACTCTTTATTCACGGTAAAACACGGGAACACAGGGACGAGGCAGGAACACGGGTGGCACAGGGAGGCACAGGGAAGCACAGAGAAGCACAAGAAGGCACGAGAAAGCACAAGAAGGCACAAAGAAGCACGGGGAAGCACAAGAAAGACAAAACTGATCAACGCAGACGACACGACAAAGAACAAAGGAGAAGGACTGACTTAAATACACAGGAGGAAAGGGAAGTGGAAACAGGTGAGGAGACTAATGGGGACAGGTGAAACCAATTGGGGCGGAGCAGGCAATCAAAAAAGGAGGGAAACACAAAGGGCAGGAAGTAAGAGTGCTAAACCAGTGAGGAAAGGCAAGAATACAAAATAAAACAGGAAGTGCACACAACCAGGTAGAAGTAACAAAACACTAATAAAAGGACCAGGAAACAAGAAAAAACACAAGGAACACAAGACACCAGAAAACACAAAGGGCACAAGAACCAGACAAACATGCACACATAACACTGGCTGTGCTTATAATAACTATAATAATACAATAATAACTAGTAAATTGACCTATGTGAGTCAGATTAGTGAGGTTTCTCTTTGTTGCAGGCGAGGTCTGCAGATCAACATGTAGCCTAATGCACTGACACGACATAAGCTGCTGCATTACTACAAAGACTTTATCAAAGGACTTTCTCCGTTAATAATACAAAAATCCAATATACAGTTGCAGCTAGCAATTATTTTCATTCTTGATGAATTATCGGATTATTATCTGGATGAATTGTCAACTCTGTAAAATGTCAGACGACATTTTTTTCATAATTGACATATGTTCTTCAATTCAATCAAAAAATCTTTTTCCATCTCTTCCTCACAGGATGGATTGCTGGAGAGACAAAGAGATTAGTAGACAGGGTGAACTTAAATCCAGCTTATATCCAGTTTATCAGGTACCTCAGTAAACCTTTGACCTGAGTTTCTGAAAATGTATTCTTAATATCCTGAGAACACTACCTCATAGCGTCGGTCAACTGAGAGCAGCACAGCAGCTCGTTAATGAAGAATCTCTGGTTGCTGAACTCTCTTCCTGATAAAAGTGATACCACATGTCAGCCCATCCTGCAGTTTATAGAGGTCCCTAAATCTCACCCAGGAGAGATGACAGTCCAAACCTCCTCCAACACATGGTTCAACAGTCATGACTGCACAGAGTTCGAGAGGACAAATAAATCAACCACCTGACCAAAGGACTGACCCATCCTCAGGTCTCACTTTTAGTCTGACAAAAGATGATGTAAGATGAGTGATGACTTCCCCTCACCTCACCCTCATTTGGTGATACAGTAGACACATTTCAATATTTCAATAATGTTGCCGGCCTTCTTATCGAAAGTTATTCAGTTCAGACTGAGCACAAAGCAACCTTGTTATTTGTCCAAATTTTACTACTCAGGTGTTTTTGCAGTCCATATTTATTCACCTCAAACGGACGGCTAGCAACGCAGCATGCAATGACCATGTGTGTTTGTGCTGTGTGTGTGTGACAGCTCAGACTCTGACTGATCTCAAAACTCAGAAGATAAAACTCTGTTTCCCTTTTGCCCCTTGAAGTTTATGAACCATAAACTTTGGGTGCATTTGGATTCTTACCTCTTTACCTCCATCTAAATGTCTTCTTAATGCACACTGCCCAGTGCAGATTTGCAACAAATTTTGCCTTTGCATAGACTTTTTTATGCAGTCTAAAATTAGCTTTGCTTTTAGTCTGAACACCGTTTTTCAGTTAACAACAAGGCAGCTATAAGAGGCCATTTGAAAGGACATAACTGTTGCAAAACCTATTTATAAATCTGACCTACAAGGTTTTATTCTCTTAAACTAGTCCCTTCCTCACCGTTAAATAAGGGAAGGTGAATTTTAATAGACAAAGTGGAGAAATCACCACTTGAACATTTAATCAAATGTGCAGTAAATCTGTGTAGTTGAATTCTTGTGTGAAAGCGATCTTCACTGTGTGCCAGAGTGCATTGTTTCTCATAGGAAGAGTGTGGAATGTCTGCTCAGGCTGCCATGCATTGCTTCCTGTTTGTTAAGTAAGCCATGACCGTGGCCTGCCAAAGCTCTGTCATCACACATGGCAGCCAAAGGGAGCTGGTGATGCAGGAGTCTTATGAGTTATGTTTGTCTCTGCGGCTTTCCTCTGAGTCACACCGGCTAACATTCAAAAGAGGGGAAGCATGTGGTCATTTTTCAGGATCACTTTCCTTCCCTTTGTTTTTGTTTCCCTACAGTAAGAAAATAGATTTATTATTCATGGGAGTCCAGCAGGGGTTAGACTAATGGAAGGGATGACTGGAAGAACTGAGGAGTCACCAGTGGAAGAAGGAACAACACAGCTCAGCATGTACCTTCAAAAAAGTGCCACATTTATGACTGCAGTGCAGTCAAGGTCATTGATATCCAGCTCTGATGTGTTAAGTTCTTGCTCAGCATTGAAACCAAAATAAAGAGACATTTCCACTTCATGCACTTGTGCAAAAATGAATACAAACGGATTATAGTGAAAACACACCAAAAAAAGACGAAGAAGAAAATAGTTTTTTTTTTTCTTTGGAATTGTAATTCCAGATCTTTGGGGAGACTGAGCCTGTTCGGATGACATCAGAGGGCTCAGACTGCCGCTGTAAGTGCATCATGCGGCCTCTGAGCAAGGATGCCTGCCTGCGGCTGCGCAGTGGCAGTGTACGTGTTGAGGATTTCTACACGGTGGAGACGGTCAGCTCTGGATCCGACTGTAAGTGCTCGTGCACAGCCCCGCCGTCCTCCCTCAACCCCTGTGAGAATGAGTGGAAGATGGAGAAGCTGAAGAAACAGGCCCCTGAGTTACTAAAGGTGAGGAAATGAATGAAACTTAAAGCCTCTGTGTGAAGAATATTCATGTGATCACAGCACCTTTAAAGATTCTGATGACATCAGTTTTTGTTTGTAATTGTAGTTTGTATTTCCAGTTTATATGATGGTGCATCATGGTCTATTTGTTACTTATTTGTTAGCACATTTGACCAAAATTTTACAAATAATAATCATATTTTTTTCCTAATAAATGAATGTAATTAAATTCAGCTCTGTCACCTCAAAATACAATTGCCAACTCATGTCTTTAAAAGCCTTTCTTTTGAGATTTTTTCTGGTAAGTCAGAAATAATACAGAGTTATTAAGAAAGTAATTAACAAATCAATCAATTCTGAAAATAATTCATAGCCCATCAATATTGCAGTCCAGCCACAAAGAACAAAAACTGACACAGCAAAAGGTACAAAGATCTCTTACCTCCTATAACAGCAAATCAGTAGATTTAAGTTATTGTAGTAATCTATAATCAACATATGAAAGTTGAAATGGGCTGTTAGAGCAGGAGATGTAGTAAGTTTTAAAATGTCCTTTCAAATAGAACTAAAAGAAAAGCAATTAGTGAAATGAAATGCGCCTCCAATTTAAACATCATTCTTCAACTCTCTGTGACCTCGCTGGAACATCTTTTGTGAACACGTCAGCACACCTCTGCACATACCTAAAGCATACTTTAATTTTTCACAGGTTGGAGAAGCACGCTATGTACCATATGTAACAAAAGGCAGCTCCAGATGTTTGATCTAACTCCATTTTAAACTATAGATGAAGCCAATAAATCTCAGAAGGAAATGTTCACATTGAAGGGGAGAGTCTATAATAATTAGGATGCGCTCTGAATGCGCCCCACGCTGAGAGTACTCAGCTGTGTGGATGTCAATAGTTCTAATCAAAGAAAATGTTTTGGAGGGCACTTAAGCTATTGCTCCAGCTGAACAGAGGCACATAAAACTGTCAGGTTTATGTTCTGGAGATGGTGAATAATGCTGGTTCTTCTCCTTTTACGGCATGAATGTTCAGCTCCAATCTATGGTGGACCTCCTTGAGGGAACACTTTACAGCATGGATCTAATGAAAGTCCACTCCTACATCAACAAGGTGGTGTCTCAGATGAACACCCTCGAAGAGGTAAGCAAACAACCAAACTCATGTATTTTCGCTTGTGATTATAATCATAAGGTTGGTAGTGAAGGTGGTTTGTGTGACTTTGCACACCCGCTTATGTCATTTAATGGGTGCTGATAAATACAACGCTATCCTGCAGACAATCAAGACAAACCTTACACGAGAGAATGAATTTGTCCGGGACAGCATGGTGAGCCTCACCAACCAGTTCAAGAGATACGAGAACTACTCCAACATTATGATGAGCATCAAGAAGGAGATCTCCAGCCTCAGTCTGCAGCTGCTGCAGAAAGACTCATCTGAGAGCAAAGCACAGGTTAGAAGAAACACTGTCTGTGGTACTTCTGGTAGTGGTACTCGTAGTAGTTGTACTTGTAGTGATAGTAGTTGTTTCACATTACAAGAGGTACTGTTTGTCAGCAGTTAGTCCACGCTGTAGCACTCATGTTTTCTATTATCTCACACATTCTTCCACTCTCAGTGGAGAGGATGTTCTGACTCACTTGTCTCACTCTAATCTAACATATTAAAGTCTGATGGTTAGGTGAAAATGCCTAACCCAAGAAAAGGTCAGAAACATCAATCCCATAAAATGGCCAATTTCCATTATTACACTGAGACATGAAAGCAAATAAGCATCTTTCCCAAAATATTGTTATTTAACTATTATTATAAACATATATTTTCATATTCACAATGCATCATATTACCCCGTGTTTATGAAAGGAGTGCCTTATTGTGATGAACCTACACAGAACAATCACCAGACTCTGCAGTTTCCTTCAACTCTGTGGAGAATTTCAGTGTCTTTCGGCTCATCATTTTGCTTTTATGGCCCACACTGTTTCTATTAAGCTCAGTCTTGCTGCTCTCGTCAAGGTTGTTTCCAGCAGCAGGCAACTGTTTTCAAAGAAAAAGCTCCACAAATCCTCTGCACACCACCTGCTAGTACTAATAGCAGAAGGTGCTACAGTAACAGAAGCAGTATTACAACACTAGGAGTAGAAGCAATAGTAGAATAAGCTTATGCTTAATTTGTATATATACGGTTTTCTGTTAACACACTGTGAGACATACAACAGACTCTTTCATAAACACAGTAAACATATAAAACCTGTAAGCCAATATTATCAAGTGTCCTTACATAACCCAAATGTGTATGTTTACAGGACACTAATGATGAGAAAACCAAGGAGGCTGTAAAAGTACCCAACAAAAAGACCCCTGGAGCCAAACCCCCACCCAAATCGCCCAAAGAAAAGGTTGTAAAGCCCAAGAAAGAGGTCATTAAACCTGGGAAGCTGGTCAAACCCGACCCTACGGCCAAAGCCAAGGTGGTTGGCCACCAGCCCGGCGTGGTGAGGGGCATTACATACTACAAGGCTGCTAAGAGTGAAGAGGATGAGCACAGAGGAGGTGAGAATGTTCAGCTCGGCTGGGACACTCCGCACACTACCCCAGCATAGTGCTGTGTTCATAGAAAGCCTCTCTGAGCTAAAGCAAACACTGAGCTGGCACTTTAGCTGAGTTTGCACTCCCATCTGTGTGCGATCATCTGTGCGTGATCCACTGTGGGTGTTGAAAATGATCCAAATGACTTTTTTCAGCAATCTAATCTGACCCCACATGACACTTTGCTGGATCGGGATCAGTCAGCGCCCGGAGAGTCATAGTGCCAGAGTCAAGATCTTTATTAGCTGGATTTATTTTCCAATAGAGAGCAATATAAAGTCTTCTTGAGACTGTTGCTTTACACAAGTGTGAAATAAGGCTTGTGTTGCAAACTTTACATTCAAGCTCAAGGCCATAAAACTGGGAATCCACCGCTGTATGTGCACACTCAATACAGGATTTATTGTTGTTTTTAGCAAAGCTTGTCTAGTCACTGCAGGATTGGTTTACCGGTGTGCATTCAGTGTGCAGGAAATCCAAATCTTTTATTGACAAAATAGAATGGAGCTGATGGAATGCTGTCTCAATGGAGCGCTGCCATGTGCATGACATGCCTCAGCTTCACTCTTTACAACAATGTGTGGGGACCCTTACCAACGCAGAGAAAACATTTCCTGACTCCTTCCAATCCTCTTTAAGTCTAGTTGAGTGAATAAGTATGCTGCATTTGCACAGGGCACACGCACATATCACTGTCAGGCCGTGTGTTCTGCCATGTATGTGAACCTCAGCGAGCCCAGCCACCCTTGTCAGATCATTGAAACCAGACGGTTGCATTTCCATAATCTCTGGCAAAGAGTAGGATGCAGGAACTTTTATTCATCCAGGGAAGGTTGATGCACCTTCATGCTGTTTTCCTGAAATACCTTTCTTCGAATTTTGTTACAGTGACACACATTTAACTGGGAGCTGCCCAGTGCATCGACAGTTCTCTACTGTTGGCACTTAGCCTGTATGAATGAGAGGAAAACGTTAATCACTTGGTCTACCTGCTTATGCTCATTTTGCCCACCTGCAAACCTGAAGCAGTAAGTAAGTAACCACTGGTCAGTAAGCAAGCATGGCTGCAACAACCTACAATGCATCTAGACAACTGACTGAATTTGTAGCCAAAGGGGATCTTGAAGAGGTGCTTGCAACGTCTGAAAAAGATGATAATATAGCTAGAAGTGGAGAGTCTGTCCTGCGTTAATTTGAAAAGTCTGTCGATAAAAACAAATATAATGCGTAAAAAAAAACCCTACAATATTATATTTGGATGATATGTCATTCTGATTGGAAATGTGGATTAAAATAAAAAAAAACAATGCAACATTGACAATGATAAAAACAAATATAATGTTCCTCTGTTTAGTTAAAAAAAAACCCTGACAGACAATATTATTATTTGGATGATATGTCAAAAATCATCACCTGATTGGAAATGTGGATTAAAGCATCTAAAAAAAAACTTTCGGCTGGTCCTTTAAAAACTTCATCTTCATCTTCTTCCATGGTCCTTTATGGACTTCCTTCAATCTTCATCTTCTTCATCCGCTAGGTCCGGGATCTTCTTCGGGTCGCGGAGGCAGATACCCTCCAGTCTGAGCAGAGGCCCAGACTTCCCTCACCCCAGACACTTCCTCCAGCTCTTCCAGCCAGTCTGGAGACCAGGTTTCTCCCAGGTGGGCCTTCCCCATGTCCTGGGTCTTCCCTGGGAGTTGGAACATGGGGCCTGGAACACCTCGAAACTAGGGAGGCCCAGGGGGCAGCCATGCCCAAGCCACCTCAGCTGACTCCTCTCTCGATGTGATTTCTCCAGGAGCAGCGGCTCTACTCCGCCCAGCAGCACTCCTCCCGAGTGACCGAGCAGAGCTCCTCACCTCACCCTATCTCTAAGGGAGCGCCCAGCCACCCTGCGGAGGAAACTCATTTCGGCCGCTTGTATCCATGGCGATCTTGTCCTTTCGGTCATTACCCAAAGTTCATGACCATGACCATAGGTGAGGGTGGAAGGCGTGGGATTGACCGGTAAATCGAGAGCTTCGCCTTTCGATCTGAGCGAGCAGCTCAGCTCCTTCTTCACCACGACGGTCCGGTACACCGACCGCATAACTGCAACTGCGGACGCTGCACCAATCCGCCTGTCAATCTCACGCTCCGATCTTTCCCTCACTCGTGAACAAGACCCCGAGATACTTGAACTCCTCCACTTGAGGCAGGACCTCTCCACCCACCTGGAGAGGGCATGCCACCCTTTTCCGGTCGAGAACCATGGCCTCGGATTTGGAGGTGCTGATTCTCATCCCCCAGCCGCTTCACACTCGGCTGCAAACCGCTCCAGTACATGCTGAAGGTCCTGGCCTGATGAAGCCATCAGGACAACATCATCCGCAAAAAGCAGAGATGAAATCCTGTGGTTCCCAAACCGGACTCCCTCCGGCCCCTGGCTACGCCTAGAAATCCTGTCCATAAAGATTATGAACAGGACCGGTGACAAAGGGCAAGCCCTGCCGGAGTCCAACATGCACTGGGAACAGGTCTGACTTACTGCCGGCAATGCGAACCAAGCTCCTGCTCCAGGTCGTACAGAGACCGAACAGCCCTTAGCAAAGGCTCCCGGACCCCATACTCGCGGAGCACCCCCACACAGAATACCACGAGGGACACGGTCGAATGCCTTCTCCAGATCCACAAAGCACATGTGGACTGGTTGGGCAAACTCCATAAACATAAACCCTCAAGCACCCTGTGGAGGGTATAGAGCTGGTCCAGTGTTCCACGACCAGGGACGAAAACCGCATTGTTCCTCCTGAATCCGAGGGTCGACTATCGGCGATCGAATTCTCCTCTCCAGTACCCTGGCGTAGACCTTCCCGGGGAGGCTGAGAAGTGTGATCCCCCTGTAGTTGGAACACACTCTCCGGTCCCCCTTTTTAAAAAGAGGGACCACCACCCCAGTTTGCCACACCAGAGGCACTGTCCCCAACCTCCATGCAATGTTGCAAAGGCGTGTCAGCCAAGACAGCCCCACAACATCCAGAGATTTGAGGTACTCAGGGCGGATCTCATCCACCCCCGGCGCCTTGCCACTGCAAGGAGCTTACGAACTACCTCAGTGACTTCGGCTTGGGTGATGGACGAGTCCACCTCAGAGACCCCAGCCTCCGCTTCCTCATTGGAAGGCAAGTCGGTGGGATTGAGGAGATCCTCGAAGTATTTCTTCCACCGTCCGACAATGTCCTCCCCAGTCGAGGTCAACAGCTCCCCACCTGCACTGTAAACAGTGTTGGCAGAGTACTGCTTCCCCCTTCTGAGGCGCCGGACGGTTTGCCAGAATCTCTTCGAGGCCGACCGATAGTCCTCCTCCATGGCCTCACCGAACTCCTCCCAGACCCGAGTTTTTGCCTCCAGGACCGTCCGGGCTGCGGCTTGCTTGGCCTGCCGGTACCTGTCAACTGCGTCAGGAGTCCCACAGGCCAACATGGTCCGATAGGACTCCTTCTTCAGCCTGACGGCATCCCTTACTTCCGGTGTCCACCACCGGGTTCGGAGGGTTGCCGCCACGACAGGCACCAGAGACCTTGCGTCCACAACTTCGAACCATGCCATGGCGTCGACAATGGAGGCAGAGAACATGGTCCACTCCACTCGGACTCAATGTCTCCAGCCTCCCTCGGAATCTGTGAGAAGCTCTTCCGGAGGTGGGAGTTGAAGACCTCCCTGACAGAGGGCTCGGCCAGAGACGTTCCCAACAGACCCTCACAATACGTTTGGGTCTGCCAGGTCTGTCCAACTTCCTCCTCTGCCAGCGGATCCAACTCACCACCAGGTGGTGATCGGTTGACAACTCAGCCCCTCTCTTTACCCGAGTGTCCAAGACATATGTACGGCCGGAGATCAGATGAAACGACAACAAAAGTCGATCATCGACCTCCGGCCTAGGGTGTCCTGGTGCCACGTGCACTGATGGACACCCTTATGCTCACGGCTTGAACATGGTGTTCGTTATGGACAAACTGTGACTAGCACAGAAGTCCAATAACAGAACACCGCTCGGGTTCAGATCAGATCGGGGAGGCCGTTCCTCCCGATCACGCCCCTCCAGGTATCACTGTTGTTGCCCACGTGAGCGTTGAAGTCCCCCAGTAGAACAATGGAGTCCCCAGTCGGAGCACTATCAAGTACCCCTCCCAGGGACTCCAAGAAGGCCGGGTACTCTGTACTGCTGTTCGGCCCGTAGGCACAAACAACAGCAAGAGACCTATCCCCAACCCGAAGGCGCAGGGAAGCGACCCTCTCGTTCACCGGAGTGAACTCCAACATGACATGGCGGCTGAGCTGGGGAGCTATAAGCAAGCCCACACCAGCTCGCCGCCGCTCACCCTGGGCAACTCCAGAGTAGTGGAGGGTCCAGCCCCTCTCAAGGAGCTGGGTTCCAGAGCCCAAGCTATGCGTGGAGGTGAGCCCGACTATCTCTAGCCGGTACCTCTCAACCTCCCGCACGAGCTCAGGCTCCTTCCCCCCCAGCGAGGTGACATTCCATGTCCCTATTGCCAGAGTTTTGGTCCAGGGATTGGGTCGTCGAGGCCCCCTGCCACGACTGCTACCCAAACCACATTGCACCGGCCCCTCATGGACCTTCCTGCATGGGTGGTGAGCCTACTGGAAGGCAGGCGGGCCCACGTCGCCATTTCGGGCTGAGCCCGGCCGGGTCCCGTGGGCAAAGACCCGGCCACCAGGCGCTCGCCTGCGAGCCCCAACCCCAGGCCTGGCTCCAGGGTGGGGCCCCTGCCCAGTAACGCCAATCCGGGCGACGTAACGGTCCTTGATGTTCTTCTGTTCATGATGGGCTTGTGAACCGCTCTTAGTCTGGCCCGTCACCTAGGACCTGTTTGCCATGGGAGACCCTACCAGGGGCGTAATGCCCCCGACAACATAGCTCCTAGGATCATTCGGGCACACAAACCCCTCCACCACAGTAAGGTGGCGGTTCAAGGAGGGGCCTTTAAAAAAACTACTTAATATATTCAGCACAGTATCAAAATGTTTTAAATGGGTCTTTGATCTGCATTATATTAAAGAAACAAAGGTAATATAATGTGCGTCCCATCTGCTTTACTGAATACAGATGGAGATCCAGTCCGTTATCAATTAGCTATGTCCTCTTTCATGTACTCTCCACATGGAGTCATTGGCTAAACACAAACAGAAACACAAAAGCTGTAACAAATTTGTTTCTTTAGTTTGGTTTGGAAATTAGTGTTACATTTAATTCTTGGTACAGTTTAAAAGTTATTCATCATCAGATGACTTTCTGAAACCATCTACTGTTAATTGTAAAAACGCTCTCAGAATATTGTTTTGACTCCAGCCGTCATGAGGTTCACATGTTCAGAGTATGTGTGTCAAGAAGATGCAATGCTTATGTAGCACTGCTGCAATCTACCCACATCTGTCTGGCAGCACACAACGTCACAGTATAAGGGCCAGAAGGAGAGCAGACTCTCCCTCTGCTACAATCGTATTTGATTCAGCCTGCTGTCTTTTTTACAATAGAAGTGACTATAAAAGCTTGAAACACTTGAAAACAAGGAACAAGGATTTGACCAAAATGGGCTTTGACAAAAACCAAATTGTAGATATTCCAAAATATTATTATTATTATTACAATATTATTTTAATGTGTTTTATGTGCTATACTGAATTTAATCCCATGTATTATATTATATATTATATACTATAATGCAATCATTCAAGATTGCAGCTGTAATAACACTCTAGAGGTTCTTTCTCTTATGTTTGTTAAGAGCTAAATGCTGCCACTGTATACTCTGTTCAGAAACCATCATGATAAATAAAAATAATAACAGTTGAAAGAAGTTCAGGGAAGAGGGAGGAAGTTGCTGCTCTCTGTGTGCTGCATTGCTAATGTGGCGTCTTTGATGTGAACGTCTGGAACACAGCAGACTATAATATCTGCTGTCTCCTGCTGCCAAGGAGCCATATACTGTGTGTGCTGAGCAGTGAATGAAAGGTTTAAAGTGTCTTTTTAAAAGACAGTTGAAAGACAATTTAAAGACAATGTCCCCCCACTCTACTGGATAATACTGATGTAACCATCTCTAAGAAGAACAAGAAGCAGCTTGTTCAGTATTACTCTCCTCTATCACCCACAGCCTCAGTGCCCAACCTCCTTTGGCCGTCCGCTGTATTTTTAATGAAAACGAGCTTTGTAGGATCTTAATTTTCCTCTCTATCTCTTGGCCTGACTCTGCACTTCCTCCCCTTCAACCCAGACCATCCTGCCAAAACGTACACGGTCCATCACATCACGGAAAAGCAGTCAGAGGATGGCGGAGCTGAGATGGTCCTGGAAACCATGGAGGCCACTGTAGCTGAGCCCACTGCCACCACTGCGGTCCCCACCACTCCAACTACTACCACCACCACAACTACTAGCACCACAACTACCACCGTTGCTGCACCCACCACTATCACCACACAAAGTACACCAGCATCTGAGAGACCGGCTCCGACCATTGTGCTGGTGCTGGACAACTCCAATAACAACAGTCGGCCCACTCTCCACAGAGCAGGTAGGTGCAAAATACCCCTGTGGGAGTAAACTCAGTATCCTGTTGCAGGCTGTGACTGCAGTGTCAGGGGCCAATTTAGCAGCAGAAAAGCATGTAGGCTCATCCTGCCAAGAAATGTCTGAGTGTGAAATTGATTTAAGCCCATGTTAATGCAGGTCATTCTCTCCCAGGCGTACATGCTGAATGTTCTGCTTCTTTCTTCCAGGAAAGATCCTCAACTGTGAGGGGACTCTGGCGTCCATTGAGCAGCCGGAGAAGCAGCACAGTTATGGGCGCAACGAGGGTGCCTGGATGAAGGACCCCCTAGCTAAAGACTCCAAGATCTACGTCACTAACTATTACTATGGTAACAACTTGGTGGAGTTCCGCAACCTGGACAACTTCAAACAAGGTGTGCTCTAATTGCATCCAATTGGATACCTAAGGCTTATGTTGCTCATAGTTCAGTGTTGGACACCACCTGTTGATGAAACCCACAAAACTAGACAAATATATTGTACATAATTAGGCCATGTGCTGCTTAATTGTCTTCCCCACAATAACTGTTTTACTTCACTTCTACCTGCACATTCAAAGTCTGACACTGTGGAACCCCTGTAAAGAAACTGAAGATAGCCCCCCCCATTCCTGTAGTTTCAGGCTGCAAGTAAGCCATGAAGATGAGATGACATGGCAAGCTAGCTCTGGTTTAGTCAGCCCAAGATTTAAGCCTTAGGAATTAGTATTCCACACAATCACCATTTTTGGACTAAAACAACACTTTGAACATTTAAATTTGGTTATTTTTAAGGTATATTTTATAGCTTGGGGTGGGTTGGCAGATTCAGAAGAGGGTTCATTTCAGTGTTTACAGACTGACACACTTTAATTTTGACATCTTTTCAGTCATCTTACACAAAACACCATTATCAACACATTGGTCTAACTCTAATGTCATCCTGTTTTACTGTAAAACCGTGTTTTCTCTAACAACATGTTGAAATTGATTGAAGCTGATTGTCTAATGAGCTCTGTGAGACTGATGAGATCTGTGGAATGTAGATCTTGGTTGCTTCATGGCTCTAGTGGGTGGGAAAATCAACTCCTTCCTCATCCAAATCAACTGAGGAATTGGATTACACTCTCTAAGAGAGTTAAGATGATCTCCCCTCATAGGACTTGGCTTGTTGATCTAGATGTGTTTGGACAATGGGCTTTCTAAATGCACTTACATGTGAGGTGTCCTGCGGTGCGGTGAGCTCACAGCTGTGTGCTGATGACTAGGTATTTGGAGTGGCGGTGATGCCTGCTGTTCCCTGACATGTGCTCTGGCCTTTCCTTTGAACTGGGCACAGCGGAGAGGGATTAAGAGTGTGGGCTGGCCTTAGGGATGGGGATGGTGGGGGGTGTTCTGCTCCACATTGTTTTTGTCCTTCACTGGGCTTTCCATTTATTATCATTATCTAAATCAGACTTCCTGAGGTTGGAAGGTTAGGATAGCAGATAGGATGTGATTAGAAAATGACACCTACAGTACACAACGTGTTTGTTCAGTAGTGAACTACTAGACAAACTGTGTCACTGTCACATAAATCCAGTGTGTACACAGTCTGGCATTGTAAAAACATTGTCATTGGCTCTATGAAGAGCATAATATCAGCTTAGCACACACACTGCTGCATGTATCCAACTCATAATAAGTAACGGATAATGAATAAATATATGAGCGCAGCAGAAGGGTCTTAAACATGCTGAGGGGGTTTTACAATAACAACCAGCTTGCTATATATTTCATTGCTTATTGAATTGGTGGCTGTTAATAACACATTCATCATTTTGAATATTTTAAAATGTTTAACTGTGCCCCCACTTAGAGGAAGGCAGGCACAATTAAGAATGGAGAAGTCATCAGCCTACACAAATAGCAAGCTACCAAGCTGCATTCATGAAAAAAGCTGACAAGGTTGGATAGTTTACTTTGACACAGATGTGCAGCTAAATTGTAAGCTGACTTACAGAAAGAGCCTCAGCATAGTTTTGTTTAACAACAAACCACTAACGTATCTTCTGTTTTGACTGAAAGGTATATTTGTGGATTTAAATTACTTGCTACTAATCGGTTGAAGTCTTAAGTCAACAGTCGTTCTAAAGAAGTCATTTTTGGAGCAAGGAGTAAGGAGTAATCGACATAAGGTGTCAATCTGCAAAATCAGCAGGACTTCTTCACTGCAGAGTAATCTTATCATAGACTGTAGAATAGCATGGACACGGCATGGACACGGTGATGTCATATATGTGTGAAGTTTTAGATTGAACACGGTTACTGGAGCACAAAAATCAAAAAGAAGATAACCAGTCTGTGCCTGAGAGGCGATGAGAGGTTTTTTTTTGAACAGGCCCAAATATGGTCTGGCTTTCCATGGAGCCACGAAGGAGCAGCAACTTGTGATAGCAGATATTTCACCTCAGGCAGTTATGTGTCATGTTGAAAGCAGTTGCATCAGAGGTGCACTATTTTGTGCAACAGAATGTTTGTGTTCCTTGGCAAATGAGAAATGAGTGTTCACCTAATTTCCATGAAATTCTTGTTTATCGTAGGCCGATGGAGCAACCTTTTCAAACTGCCTTACAACTGGATAGGCACAGGCCACGTGGTTTATAACGGAGCCTTCTACTACAACAGAGCCTTCACCAAGAACATCATCAAGTACGATCTGAGGATGCGATACGTGGCAGCCTGGACACTGCTGCATGATGTGGTTTATGAGGACACCACCCCCTGGAAATGGAGGGGCCACTCAGACATTGACTTTGCAGTGGACGAAAGTGGCCTGTGGGTGATCTACCCTTCCGTGGACTACGACTACAGCCAGCAAGAAGTCATCATCATCAGTAAACTGGATCCCGGAGACCTGTCGCTGAAAAAAGAAACAACCTGGAGAACAGGTCTCAAGCGGAACTCCTACGGGAACTGCTTCATCATCTGTGGCGTCTTGTATGCTGTCAATGTGTACAACCAAAAGGAAGGGGAGGTGAACTATGCTTATGACACCCACACCAACACTGAAGCCATCCCACACCTGCCCTTCACCAATGAGTACTCCTACACCACCCAGATTGACTACAACCCCAAGGAGAAGGTTTTGTACGCCTGGGACAATGGCCATCAGCTCACATATCAGGTGAACTTTGTCGACCAGTGAGCACAGCTAGTTTGTGCTACATATAAGATCAATGTAGGCCTGCCAGTGTGGCGCCTAGATCGAAAGAAGATTCTCAGTATTTGACAGCCTAGAAGCAGCCATATTGGACTCAACAGGACAAAGGATGAACCTACACCAGCCTTCCAGTACCAATGCATGCTATTCAAACACCTGACCTCACATTGTACCAAACATACATGCCTCAATGTGTATTGGGATGTTACTGTACAATATGTCAATAGATTGGACAGCAAAAAGTGGAAATAATCTCACAGGTTGAGTTAAAGCTTATCGGGCACAGCTGAGGTAAACATAGAGATTTCTTCATTTGTTCATTAATGAAATGTCAGCAGGCTGGCTAACTAGCAGACAGATAGATAGTTATAAATGGTTAGCTTAAAATAGACATATCATTTGTAATATCACCTATTGCTTTCTGTGGAGAAAAATTCAAGCTTGAATTTTGGATTTATCACAAGATGTCCTTTTGGTAGTTTCTGAGGCCTAAAAACCCAAATGTGGGCAGAGACATGGGCAGTGGCTGACTGAAATGGGCTCACATCAATCATATAGTTTTGCAAACATAAGCCTTATTATCTCTTTAAAGAATTATTTCATATAAGTCTGTCCTATTTTATAAATATATGGCTGACATGATCCTTACAAATCCAACTACACTGTAAAAGATGCAAGAAAAACCATACTGTTAAAATTAAAATGTATATTACTATTGTAACCAAAAGGCATGTAATGTTAATGTAGGAAATAATTGTGGCTAGGATTGTGACTGTGTAGATAATAAGTTAGACAGCAAATATTGCAGTCTGCCAGCTATAGAGTCCTGTAAGTAGTCACCATGTCACCAAGCCTCTGGCACTGCAGATTTCACGAGGACTCGTAGATAAACTTCATTTTGCCACTTGTGAGTGGTGAGATTGCAATGCAACAGATGACAGATCATATTAGCATGAGTATGATTTAATGCTCCAAGTCAGCTGGTAGCCAAGAAGATGATACATTAGCCAGAGATGGTGAAGCATTAACAAAACACCTAATGCAAGCACAACATCAGTGCCCTATCTGAACGCTGTGCTCTATTTTTTCAGTCAAGACTTTTCTTGAAGCTGGCATCCAGTTAGAGGAAATGCAGTATTCAGTCATATTGTAAGAAACTGTAAGTCACTAGATAACCTATAATCAGTGTAGCAGGGCTAAAATTTACAATATTTATTGGTCCTTCTAATCTTAGATACTTCCTCTTTTAAATGTTATCCTTTTAAGTGGGCTTCAAATATTTCTGCAGCTAATGTTATTTGGCTCCACCCCCAATGTTTAATTCAACCAATGAGATTATTTCTGCCTCCAGAGTAGTACTCATTCTGATAAACCTATCAGCTATTTTTTCACTTGCCCATCTACTCCATCCTATCACCAAGCACTTTGATCAAGAATCTGCTTTGATTATTATTCCGGCCTCATGTTGCTTCCTGTCTCTTTACCACTGATGTTGTTTTGAGGGATGTATTGAATATAATATGAACTCCAACAGCAAAACAATGTACAAATGTTTCTAAGCTTGTAATTTTTTTATACTTACATGAATTCATTTGACAGTATATTAACTTTTTGTCTAATTTACATGCATCTTGTTAATTTCCTGTTGTATAAAAGTATGCAGCTTTTGTATTGTTAATAACATTTGCATAACCACTACCTTTGTCATCATCATTGAGAATTTGAACATTTTCACCTCAATTGAAATTAACTATCATGATCAGTAATGCTAATACAAGGATGTGCAATGCCATTCGCTGTACCATCTTCAATAATGGACATGATAAACCCATTTTTGACCATGACTGACAGCACTACTCTAGGCACATAATGGGAATGGTAAGCTTTAAGACACACGAGGTAAATCTTACAGAACTTTATAGTGGTGTTTTGGCCTTGTACACCATTTATGATTCACAACCACATTAAATCGTCTGTTCTTGAATTATCAGGAGTGTTTTGTTAAGTTTGTTCATAAAAGGCATGCTTTTTGCAATGAAGCAATGTGTTCATTTGCAAAGTCTTTAAACATAAATAATAATGTCCTGAAATGTAACACTTGAAACCAGTTGTCTGTGTGTCTGTGCTATGAAATAAAAGTTCCATTATAAATGTCTGTTGTGAGCCTTATAAGTCAATCTGCAGTGGCCCAGCAAATGCCAGGGATAACAAGACTTGCCTTGCCCACCTCGTGTTGAAGGGATGATGACCAGTGACTCAGATCTTCTAATTTCTGTATAACAAAGCTCTCATGAGCTGTGTTTGGTTCTGGGGTAAAGGTCGTCACGCTCCGCTTGATCTTAGTCCCAAAATATACTAAGAGGAGCAGCCTTGGGTCATAGTAATAAGGGCATGGCTGCCTGATTTCTTGGCTGGGAATCTGAAAATCTTGAACTTCGGCTCCAAGTCAGAAAACTCTGGAGGGAGACATTGAAAGAGCTGAATGGTGGGTGTGGAAGGTCCATGCATGTGGTCCTCATTTAAGAAAATAAATTCCCCGGTTCTATTTAAAGAAGATCTGTGCTGTGCTCCTTGATGATGAAGTTCATTAATGAGTGCAAGGTAAGGCCTGAAGTTTGATGAAATACAGCACTAATGGTGTGCCTAATCATGAACTCTGTCACGAAATGTTGACATGTTGTAATGGAACAATGATGTCCACCCTAGCCGTGGTGATGAATACTGACAATTCACATGACCTATGCTGCTTCAGTCCCAGTGTCTTGTGGCAAACACAAAAGCTCTCCTGTTGCTAAATCAGGACTCAACTTGATCCTGTTCACATCAGCAGGGCCTCTTGTAACATACTCATCATCATGTACCATTATGCCCTCACAAGGCCTGGGATGTAAAGCCTTTGTCCCTAGGTTACATGCCACTGTGAAGCCAGAAACTGCACTATTGAGCAGTCACATAGTTCAAGTTCAAGAAGTAATTGGGTTAATGTAGGAAATGGCTTTCCTACACACTGCGAAAAGTTACACAATCTTTAGAAATTTTAATAGATGATTTAAAATCTAATCCAACTTGTTTTAAGTATGAATTGGATTGTTTAGTGCTGATTATGCAAGGTTGTTTGACCTATTTCAGGAAATGCCCTTGCCACTAAACTGTGGAGTTTCAAGACAAAAACATCTCATTTGAATTTTTCAAGTCACATTATAAATATGAAGAAAGGCTTACACATACAGCCAAGAGTATGCTAGAATCCTGAGATGTGGAGTCAAGTCGCATGGCTTGGACTCAGACTAGAGTTTTAATCTTCCATTAAGCAGACTACTACTACTGACATGATAAGAAAATAAAACTAAGCTTGTGTCTTGTTAAAGCTCTCCTCTAGAGCCCAAAAATTATATGTGAAATAACAGAATGATTCAAATTATGTCTTTGAAGCATTATGTCTTTGAAAGTAATACATAAAACATTAAAAAGCACCCATCATTTCATATACAAATGTTTAAAGAACTGACATAAATTTTTTGAGGGGTGCATAATGACTTGTTTAGGATTCAAAATACAAAGCTAAGTCCTGACTTGGGACTTGACTGAGGTTTCAAGGCCCCAACTCTAGACTAACTTGACATGGGAAAATTGACTTTGTCCCATTTCTGTCAGAATTATTACAATACAAGACAAGAAATGACATGATGACTGACAGGGGATGGATTTCCGATTTGCTGCCAATCACACTGCAGCTGTCTGTGTTACAGATGATTTGATTAAAAACCACAACCTTTAAAAAAAGTATAAAGCACTGCAGTGTGAAAAGTTTCTTACATGGATCTTACAGAGATTAGCAGGACACTATAAGGTTTCAGTTTTGGTGCTCTCCTCAATAACATGTTGCAAACACATTAGTGCTCAAATTGAAGTATGTGTAAACGGAAATGGGACTTGTGACAGCCCGAGTGTTGTGCTGGGCAGAACGTAAAGGGCTTCAGCGTGACTTTAATTAAAATCCGCTGGGCTATTTCCTGTAACAGTCACTGAAGAGAAAGAATTGGCTGAACAGGATGTAAGAGCAGAGCAAGGACAGTGAACATGCAGGACCATCCTTTAAAAAGCCGCATGGAAACTTATGCTTGGTCAACCTTCTGTCAATCCCCTCGGCTTTGTAAAATCTCTTGTGAAAAATAAAGCTCGAGGGTCTAATACTCAATAACAATCCAATTATGTAGTGCTTTTCTCTGAGCTTGTCTATGAGAGCTGGCACACTCTCAATAATGTCTCATGTTCTTTGCAGAGGGGGCTTTCCTGAGGTTTAGGCTAGCAACCGAGGAGCACACCAAAGAAGGCCATTGTACAAGATACAATGGAGGCCTTTGGAAATTGTGGAGGAGGAGTGGTTGTGTCAGGACCTCACATCAACATTTTGTAGCAGAGGCGCAGTCAAAGATGCTCCAAACACCCACAGATTCTGGCATGCCATTGGGCCAAAAAACTGCAGGACATAAACAAATCTCGAGATAATTTGTGAAGGTGAAATATTCCTACCAGTTCATCTAAGTCATCCTGATGAAGTGTTGAACTCTTGCCCCTGCTTCATTTTGATCTAAAAATAATCGTCTGTCAGATAAGAAGACGAGATAAGGTAGTCTGGCAAATACATAGAGCATTAAATAAGACACCAAATGGAACCTAATACGTCTTTCCAAAATAGATAAAAGCTATGTTTTAATGTTTGGCAAGGACAGGAGTCCCATCTGTTCACTATGGCGACAGGAAAATAAATCTATCAACAAACAGGAACAATAGAGCTGATGCATCTGGATGGATACTCCATAAAGCTTTGTCTTGAATCTATGAAGTTAACAGATAAATAAATGGGAAGGTAAACTGTGCACGAGTCAATGACTGGCTTCATACAGTGCAATCCATTCAAAGCAGACTGTCACTTGCAGTCAGTGCACTACCAGAGTCAGGTTCACCCTGCTGCAGCAGAGCATGTGTCCTCCAGATTTTCCAAATCAGACCTTTAAAACTATAAAGATGAGGACAAAGATAAACATTTATTGATCCCCAGTGTGGAAATTTGGTTGTTGCAGCAGCACAATGACAGAATAAGTACAGAGAATTATAGAAAGTAGAAAAAATAAGTAACAGAGAACAAGACTACAAAGAGAATAAAAAACAGAAAATGTGCATTTGGAGACAAAAATGTTAGAGTTAAAGTGACAGTGGTTTCATTAATAGCAACAGAGTCAACAGGTCTATGCAAACAGTAAACACTAGAATAATATATGATATGTTTAAGTGATGGAACATAGTTTCATAGTTAGTATCAATATAGAGATGTAATCTAAGTATGGATAAGTAACTGAGGAGTAGCGGCTCTGTTAGCATTGTGTGTTATAGACTGTGTTCTGCACTGCTGGTGTACAGTCTGATGACAGCAGGTACCTTTTTGCACCTGGGTGGGATGATCCTTCCATCTGCCACAAGTCATCGTACAGGGAATCAGGGGGGGTTCAGAGTGGCTTTGATCTTGTCCTTCATCCTCCTCTCTGTTACTGACTCCAGGCTGTCCAGTTTTAGCCCGACCACAGAGCTGGCCTTCCTTACCAGCTTGTTGAGTCTGCTGTGCTCTGGAGCTGAATCGGTACTCTGAGGTGTAGGGAGTGAAGAGGAATGGTGCCGGTTCCTTGAGGTGTGCTGTGATCACACCTCAGAGGCACAGCCATCCACTCTGACATACTGTGGTTGGCCATTGAGGGGTCCAGCTGCATTGCCAGAAGCTTTTCTCTTAGAAGGTGGGGCTGGATGGTGTTGAAAGCACCGCCGAAGTTAAAGAACATGACTCTCACAGTGCTGCCCTCCATCTCCAGGTCTGACAAGGCACTGTGGGTCAGTAGGATGAATGGCATCCTCCCCTCCACTGCTGAGCTGAATCATCAATCAGTGCTTGACTGTTGACAAGTTTTGTTTTTGTTGTTCTCCATGTCATGCTCTTCAATAATAATAATGATAATAATAATAAAGCACTCACATACATGTAATTATTTCTTCATATATATATATATATATATATATATATATATATAGAGAGAGAGAGAGAGAGAGAGAGAGATATAATGTGGGTATTTGTTTTTCCCATGATTTCTATCCCATGCATTTCCACTGAACTTGTTTTCCTGTACACAGAAGTCAGATTATACATGTGTTTCTTTATATGTTTGAATTGTGGGTTGTGGTACATTTAATATCCCCCTATCTGCTCTGTTATTACTGTTTTGTTTTTGTTCTGGCTCAGCAATAACCCATGATCCCCTGAGTGAGGACTCAAGTTTCATTGTACATATCCCAACCTGGAACTTGATGTACTAAATGCTGTCTGTCTCAGCATCACCTACTGCTACTACACACAGATTGTGCTCGGTGTGAGTAAATCGCTGTCTGTTGCACAGTAATCACGTCATCTCACCCTTCCAGGACTCCTCTCTCCATAAGAACTGAAACAACAGTGATAGCTCTTTTACAAGCCAAGCCCAAAGAGAGACAGAAACATGGAGTTCGCCAGAGAGAAATCCCCTCGAAAAAAAAAAAATCTACAAATTACTTCCAGACCACATTTACACTGGCCAGAACTTCTATCTCTATTGTTGAGAAACAAAGGAACCAATATATAGAAAGCTATGTATATATTTTTTCTGGGCTCAGCATGAGAGGGGAGAGAGAAGAAAACATGTCCGGGTGGGGGACCTGATGGTGGGTGTTGTAGAGGGGACAGGGGCGTCCTGGCCAACAATAATGTACTGCAGGTTCAGAGACACACCACCCACCAAAATGACCTAAAGTAATCCACAGAGACACACGGCTGACCCCAACAGCTGCTCTTGGCTGGCACTTATGGAACAGCGCCGGAGCGATTTCAGCCCTGCCATCCGTCACACTGGCCCACCCAAATCCATATGCCAACACCACTTTGCAGCTGTTGGAGGGGGTGAACGAGTGCTGAGGTGTCGCCTCATCGGAAACAGGATTGATTTGTTCTAAATGTCAGAAAATTTTTCACAGCTGTTAAAGAAATGACTCTAGTGAGCGGGGGGTATCCCAGAAACAAGGCACATCAATTAAAGCGGGGTTTATTGTGGAAAGCCTGACTTAGTTAACATTAACAGCTGAATCAGGCTGAAGTCATTCCCCAAAAACAACACGGAGCTAATGCAATCAGCCAGTTTTAAAGAACCAAGACTGCACAACTTCAAACCATAAGCTAAGAGAATAAAGACAGATTACATTCATCCACAGAGGGGGAGTTTTCACGAGTCAGCTGTCATGTTCGCAACTACAGCTCATATACTGTGACGAATGAAATTATTGCAAATAAAAAGGCAAAAACCACAATCACAAACAAAACCAGAGTAAATGTTTTATGTAGTGTTTCAGATCAACATGTGTGGACATAACAGAACACAAAGAGGCAGTGAACGCATCGCTGTTCAAAAGAACTTCAGTATGTACAACAGTAAGTGAACGTGCCACATTCTGTCAGTGACAATGGTCATCTAGTACGGACAATTGACTTAGAAGATTTGATCATAAAGATTTAGTCACATATGCACAGGACACCTCTCAGTCTTCACTCACCTTGAATATAACAATATGCAGCTCCTTTGCCCCAAAATCCACCATGATTAAGTGATATAGAGCTTTCTATTGTACTGGTTTTGCATATTACATTACGATACCACTGCCTTTTTTTTTTACAATAAGTATAGAATGTTTATGTATATAAGTAAGTTATATATACATATGTTTACATTTTTATTCTATTTTTTATATATCTTTAAAAAGACAGATGACAAATAAAAATAAAAACCTTAATTAATGAGTGGAGAAACATTACAAATGCAGATGTTTCCACACAGGCTCACTGCATTGTAAAATTAAGCGGTTAACATCCCATCATGCTCTGTGGCATGTATAAAAATGCTGAGCAGGCCCAGGTGTTTCTGATTTTGTATCAAAATATATATATATATGCAACTAATTAAATATACAACTAAACAGAGATATACAATAGAATATACAATAGAAAGTGATGGTGTTGTTATAAAGTGCTGGTGCTGTGAACAGAGTTCAAGAGTCCGCGGGATGAAACTGTCCCTGAGCCTGGTAGTACTCCTGCTGCACTGACAGAAATCACCTGATCACATAATATAATCTAAGACTGCTAGTACTAATATAATCACCGTTACTACTAATACTACTGCACTTTCTTTGTACTATTTCAAGGTCAACTACTACTGGTACTACTGCCACTGCTACAGTCACTACCATCATGTGTGCTGCTGCTGGTACCCACACCTTGATTAAATGATTAATTAAAATCATGGTTATAATGTCTTGTAATAAATTATACTGTCCCATAACATCTTATGATTTTGCAGAATCCAGAGCACAAGCTAACTGACTTTTCAGCACCATTTTAGGGAAACTGTCTCCTCTGAGTTTCTCTAGAGTTTCTCTATTTATTTGTGATTGTGCAGAGAGTGAATATCATTTTGCAGGCTTTGATCCAGCCTTTTGTTGACGGTTCCATGCAATCCCAGACATACTTTACATTCAGCACAAAGCCAGTTTCTCCACTGGCCCAGAGGAATGCTGGCTGGGTGACAGCAGGCTGAATCTGGGCTAATAAAGAATGTGACTATTGTAGTGATGGTCAGATCTTCCTTTTTTGTCCACCGCCACCACTGCATGCAGCACAGACAGCTGTTGTTTGGAGGCTAAAGGCTATGACACATTTCTCCTGCATTCACACACTCACACAGGCTTTATTCATCAACAGTACTAGAGGGGACTTCTGGAATTGATCTGTGGCAGCATTAGAATCATTAATAGAGATGACGAGAAGTCCTGGAAAATAATAGAGTCGTCCCTCAAAGTGTTTTGTGCTTAGAGGGTGTTCTGTTTACACCCACGGCGTTACTTGGACAAGCCAGGTGTCCTTTCAATGTGTCTGCCCTTTCACCTCAGCCTGCTGTGTTCTAGTAAGAGTCTGCACTGCTGCTCCAGTTCCACATTTAAAAGGAGAAGGAAGTTATTATCATGTCTGCCATCAGGGAGGAACCAGCATGACAGAAGTCACATGTCTGCTTTTCCTCAGAGTCAGTCCCAGCAGAGGCAAAACCTTCACCAAAAAAAAAAGTTTTCTGTAATGTAACCAACCAAGAAATCGTTAAACATGCAGCATGGTGCATAATATTGAAATTGATTATGATCTTCGATTTCCTTCTTTATGTTGGCAGAATATGTGATGTGTGCAAGAACTTGTATCCTTTTCATTCAGCCCCTGCCATGTGCAATGACACACTCAGACCGGCCAATGCTCCTGCTCATGGTAGTTTTCCCTGCAGTTTGGCTGGAAGCTTGTTTTCATATTTCACATCTTTGATCAGCTTAAAGCTGCAATAATCAGTATGCAGCTAAAGAGACAAACATTTTTCTCAGTAGTTGCTGCAGACTAGAACAAAGCCTAAATCTGTGAATTCTTACACTTACATTCATCAGGACACCAGAAACACAACTGAAAATGAATACATAAAGTATAGTATAAGTATAAAAAGGCAACTGTTTGCTAACACACATATGCTTTATATACCACAGCATATACAGTACATACATATGTACTGTATATAGGTCAGTCTTACATTTAAAGGTCACTGCATAAACTGGCCAAGAAAATCAATAATTACTTTTAATTGCATGTGGATCGTCACTGACTGCACTTAAGTGTTTGATTTAGATTTTTATTGATGGATCTCTTTATCTTCAGTTGAGATCTGCGGTTTATTGAATTATCCACACTTGGTCTAATCATTCTACTTTTTAATGCAGGATGTAAAACTAGACTTTCATTCATCCTCAGCCCTCAATTATAGTGAAAAAACATTCTTTATATAGTGATAAATGTCTTGTTCTTATAAAAGGTTTCAGTGGGTGAAACGGTGAGAAGTTGCTTTGAACTCTCAAAGCAAGTCATGTTCAAAGCTGGGGGGAGCTTTGGGTCTTTCACAGACTGAGTGGGTCCAAAGCTAACACACATATAGACAACCAAAGACATTCTCAACTATGGGCAGAGAGATGGGAAAAACATGATGACAAAGATGATGACAACCACCTAGTCACCCAGTTGAAAACTGTGAAAAGGATAAAAAGTTCCGCTTCTCTGTAAAAGCTCGGTCCTACTCTTGACGGCAAACGTGATGCTTTGAGACCAACTGCTGCTTAAATCAATCTCACCCTGGTGTCAGAAGGGGAAAACCCTGCGTAATCCCCTCTGGCTGGTTCATGCTGACATCCATGCAGCGGTGCAGATCAGTTTCACCATTGGATGTGCTGATGTTTTTAATTTGTAATGCACTTAATGCCTCCAGATCCATAGGGACGTGTCAAATATTCAACACCTAATGCTGCCTCTCTCACAGATGTCAAATTACCAGCTCTCAAACACTGGACAAAAGACAGTTCGGGCAACTGAGCATGTAGCGAAACAAGAGGTGCATTACAGCCTCACAATGACGCAGGCTTTGTTTAATGGATAGCGTAGGCTGATGTATCTCACAGTCACTCTCACACCATGTTCCAAAGTGAAACACCATTTATATTTGTTATCATCTGTGCTCAAGATGTGGTTAATCTAATTAGTAGGGAATGTATTTGACGCCCTGCAAACACACATGGAGCCTTCTGAAAAACAAAAGGGAATCATAGCTTGTCTCTTACAGGTGGCCTTGTGCACTGACCTAACTCACTCAGTGCAAAAGAAAACAGCCTGTGGTTATCTTCATGTACAGGCCTTAAAGCGTCCTCATGGTTTACACAACACGCTCAGCTCATGTGCAGAGCTCCAGTTCTTTGGATAAAAGTGATATAAAAGCAATAATTCTTCCTCTCGAGACAACAGAAGGGAACAGAGACGCCCAGACTTCCGGCGTGGCAGTGAATTCACCCATTAGGTTGGCCATGCCAAGCATATCAGTGGAATGAATCCAGTTTCTGTAGCTGTCCTCAGAGACAGGGATCATGCGGCGGATCCCAGCGAGCTGAATGATAAAGAGTCAAATATGAAAGTAGATTTACTGCCAGATGTTGGCAGAGCATGCTTCATTTCACTTGTAAAACAGAGAGGAAAGCAGAGTGAGCATGGAAGTATGAATAATTCCAGGACATTCTTTCAGGGGAATTGTCTGAATTGTCTTATGAAGGAAATGGCTGCAGGAGTGGATACCGAAGTGTCTGCAGGACAGTGGTCTGAAAATGCAAAAGTACTGTTTGTGGAGTGCACAGAGACTCAATTAGAGGCCAAACATTTGATTCTTTAACATGTTGTCAGCTTATGTCAGACTTGTGATGTGATGATGTGTTTTTGTGGAGACATTCTTTTCCTCCTGAAAATATGTTAGAAGTAACCGAAGTGCAGGGTGGAAGGTAACTATGTATATTTACTCAAGTACTCTACTCAAGTACAGTTTTGAAGTACTAGCACTTAACTTCAGTATTTCCATTTTCTTCTACTTTATACTTTGATTCCATTACTTTTCAGAGGCAAATATTGTACTTGTTTTTATTGTATTCCACTACATTTATTTGATAACTTTGGTGATTAGTTACTTTGCCCAACATGTATCCAAGCTTTTACCTTTATTTTTGGTTTTGTTCTTATATGCTCATACTTTGTACTTTTTGAATGCAGGGCCTTTACTTGTGACAGAATATTTCTTCATTGCGGTATTCCTATTTTTACTTCAGTAAAAAATCAGAGAATTTGGTGGTAACTGTGGTTATTTTCAGAAGGCTACCTCCATTTCTTAATCAATGACAATGCATGTCAAAAACCGGTGTCCACATTTCTATGAACTTGGTGACTATCAGTCTGTCCTCTAGCATTACTATCAGGCCATTGTACACTAAAGATGGTATGGTTTGTGCTGTGGTTGTTTTTGTTATTAGGCTAAGGCTTGCATATTCAGCAGACTGAAGTTTCTCAATATTGTATTGTAAAAGTGTGAAATTCATTTTTTGGTTTCTAATGATCAGAAATGATAAACAACATATTGTTAACATTCTGTGCATGTTTTATCGAAGCACTGTTATCTGCACATACCAGACAGCACACACCTTTGTTTGATGTCCCTGAAAGTGCAGCAGGGTCATTTTGACCTTCTTTTCATGGTGTTGCAATTGTGCTAAGCTGTCACATAGAGCAGGAATAAATAGAAATGTACCACTTCCTGTGTAGTAGAGAAAATAAATGTGGTGAAAAAAGCTTTTATGGAGTGGTAAATGCTGTCAGATATCAGTCTGCAACAGAGAGAAGCAAAGTGAACCGAAATCAGTAAAATAAACTCTGCAGTCCTGTAAAGTACTATCATGGGTGCTCTGGCGATTATTGTGTGGATATGTGGGAAACCAGTATAGTATCTCCAAGGAGCATCTCTGTGTGTGCACTGAATTGGACAGCAGTGTATGTGGCTCAGATGAAATGAGCAGACTGTCTCGAGGATAGATGAGAACCTGCAGCACAATCAGCACATGAAACCAGATACTGAGCCCTGATCAGGCTGGATGCCAGATCTATAATGCAAACGCATCATAAAAGCATACATTACTTATAGTATGCTGCATGTGCTGTAAATTAAAAGTACATTCACATTCACACAAAAAAACAATACAACAAAATAAACTAATTCAGTAAATCAGCAGCCGACAGATAAACACTCTTTGTGGAACATTTCAATCTATGATCAAAATACAGCCATACTGATTTTTTTCCTCAGTTTGCTTCCAGCATCAGTGGTTTGCTCATTTTTGCATATCATCAGAATGAATTATCATCAGAATAACATCAATTAAAAGTGTTTGAGAGTCATTTGGGTTTTACAGAGCACACCAGTATTTGTTAGGATCTCGGACTAGGCAGGTGGACCCAAATGCAGGACAGGAAACAGAAACATGACAGACATGACAACTTAACAAATACGACGAGACAGTATTTTTTGTGAGACTGGCAGGTTGGTCAACATTAACTAAAAGCATACCCGCCCAACATTCACTCAATATTACACTCTGTATTAATTTAATTTCTCTTTTGATTTTGTTTTCTGGTTTCTAAGGCTTCTAAGAAGTTGTTGTGGTGAAATTTGTCCTCATTAAAACAAATGATCTGTGAATATAAAGCTCATTTAAAGCCCTCTAAGACAAACTTTTGATTTTGGATTATATAAATATACTTTTCATTATTACCCGAGTGAATAATCGTGCAGCTTGGAGAACAGAACAATAGCTTCAATACAACACAATGCATTTTACTGTATCTAATGCAAAAGGGTTTCAAAGGGCCGTATAAATCAACTGATGCTGGATACATCCATAAGAAACACAAAACCCTCCAAGGAAGCAAAATCATAAGAATAACATAACTGAGGTATGGGGTTAGGGTTAGGGTTGGGGGGGGGGTTTATATGACAACAGCTGCCTAACTAGGTTAAGTATCCGCTTGGAGGGGTCAGAGCCAAACTGGACATGTGTGACAAAGATGTCTGTGTTCTCGTCATATCATGGATACGCCAACAGGGACATTTCACAGAAACATCACACAGCCTTCTCTGCACTAAATGACATGTTTAGTTTTTTTAACAAAGGACATCTGGAATGTCCCTCAGGAATACTGAGCCTTGTTAAGATGGTTTTAATGAGGATGCAGACCTCCTGCTGTTCTTTTGCGCCTCCCGTCTCCTCGGCTATAGACACCAATAGACACCACCAAGTCGTAATGATGACTGGGAAATTTTCTCTGAAAGATCAACCATGTCTTATATATTTGCTTTGGGAATAAATAACACTAATCTCTTTTGTATTGGGTTTGTGAGTTATGTCTTTTTTCAGGTCCAATACTGCAGAGTAAAGGGAAAACGAAGCAGTGAAGGCTGTATTTGTTTATATTATGATCTTCTGTGGAACCTTTTCTCCTCATCGTGTTGAAACCCATGCTTGATTGCTCTGTGTTGTGCTTTGAGACTCACACACACGCTTTTCCCAGAGAACTCCAGACTGGATTGGTATACACTAATGAGAGTCTAATGTTTTACTGAGGACATGTTAAGAGTGTTTTGGAGTGATTCAACTTTCCTTATCTAATAACTCAGTGTTAATAACCCAGCACATGAGTCAACAGTAAGATGAGATCAGGCCAGATGATTTCAGTCAGCAGGCCTGTTTCACTGAAACTCTTTTGATTAGCTGACTTACACGTTAATCCAAATAAACCTTTGTTTCCTGCAAGCGTAAAGAGGTCAGCACAGGTTAAACAACTCTGGTGCACACCTGCATATTATATTAGCATGTCATTTAAATGTATGACCAATCCCTTCACGTTTAGCTTTCCTGGGTCAGCTAGGTCTGTCCTACTTGTAAACACTGGTTGTGTTTGTGTATTTCATTGGCAACGTGACACTGCATGCAAATATTTGCAGAAGCTACTGTGAAGTTGTTGGCCACTGTCAGGGTGGGATATTTCAACATAAGAGCAACATCAGCAACTATTTATAAATTTCTGCATAAATTCAGAAGAATAATGGCCGGGCGTCAGATTAACCATGTATTATCTTATTCCCTGTCGGCTCTCTAATGTACAGCTACAGTCTAATAAAGGCATAAAATGCCAAAATACCTAGAACATACAGACAGCATGAATGTGAAGTCCTTAAAGTGTTTAAAAGAGTAAACTGTAAAAATGGACATTTGAACATATACACTTTCGTGGACCAATTTCTAAGAAAAATTATCTTCACTAGCTAATTGTTAACGTTGTCTATCATTCATTTGGTTTTAGGCTGATTGTGCTCAGTGCTTTTATCTAGTGGTCATGGCTGTTGACTGCTGCAATCTGCTGCTGGAAAAAACCAAAACAATGAGCTAAAGGAAACTAAAACACTCTGCAGAGCTGAAGGAAACTTCGTACGTGCTCATTTTCTGTAGGTTTATCACCACCAACTCATTTGATCCATTCTTAATAAAGAAATATTGACAATGGCACCTTTAAAGTGATCATTACAATTTTAATTTGACTTGACCATGACAACAGACAACTCCATCTGCTAGGAAAGACCATGTGATACACCTGGAGCCGTGGAATAACTTCTAAATGTACCTTGTGGTGAGTTTCTAAGAGTTTCTAAACTGAACAAGTTTTGGTTCATGGGGGGGATTACTGAGATCTGTACATTTTCTAGACTAAATAAATTAAAAATTAGGCTTGTGCATGCACGTATGTGTATGTGTGTCTGCGCATTGTTGAAGACTGCAGCAGTGGTTCAGTGGGACATTTTTTTTGGATTCCAGTCCTCTGCTGTGGCAATCTGTAGCTCTCACTTGGCTCATTGTCAGAAATCATGACCCCTACTGTCCCAGCAGAATCGACCTCCCAGTAAGAAATAAATCAAGGATTTGGAATATAGGACTCCACCAAGTAAAAGGTTATTTTCTCAGAGCTAGTGCGTCATGTACGAAAGCTTTGCTTCCTCTTTGAAAAGCACCACACAAAAAACACGATTTTTATGTGTGTTTTTATGTGGGTCAGAGCACATCAGGGGTTTTATAACACTCGTGATATGCTGTTCACACTGACAAGAATGTGTGGAAATCCCTGCCTACTTTGCTCTTCCCAGGAGAAATGTCTTTCTCCACTGATAAAAAGTTCAATCTGTCCTCAGAGCGTGCAGGTAACACCAAGAGGCCTGAAGAATCTCACATTCCCATAACTTCCATCAACATGCCTCCTCCCAAGTGCTAAGAGCCCTCTGGCCAAGTAACAAAGCCAAAACTCACTCTTGCATCCATTTAAAATGCTGATTATGAAACCAAACATCTACTTCATTTACAACTTGGGGATTTATGCTTTTAAAACCTTTCTAAAACCTTGAGTTATGATCATGACACATATTTACATCTTATAAAACCTATAATGCACATGCTGTTAGAGGTGACATTAAATTAATATTAAATTAAATGTAATCAGTTACCAGTGCTGTCGTTTACCTAGTTTGGAACTGTTTTGTGGAGCCACCATCAGGGCGAAATTTCCACTTGGACATAGGAACACATACAGTATTAAAACTGTATTGAAATGTACTGAGCATGTTCATACTCCCAGGGATTAATATCATTAATCTTAATGATCATATTCCCTTGATGCCACTCCACCCTCACAACAAAGTTAATTATGTGTGGCCTGCTAGCAAGATTTTATACTTTATATTTGTGTTATACATACATGTTGGTAATTTATTAACTTCATCTTGTGTGTTAATGCAACCTCCTGCCCACATCTGTTTTGTATAAACACTGTTTGCAGTTAAATTACAATTAAATTCACCTTTCTCGTGGCAACTTGGTTTGCAGAATATATAAAGTAGTATAAGTATAAAAAGTATAAACACACAACAATATAGTGTATTAAATGTTTAGTATGTCATTAAATCAGTGGCATTCCTTCTGGTTTTAAAGCTGCATGAATAGATTTTTGGCCACTAAGAGGCAGAAAAACTGACTGAACTGAACATATTAGGTCCAATATATCTTAATTTCTACAAAGTTGGATAAAAACATTTCTTTGGATTCCTTCCTTCACATTATACATAATCTTTTACTTCACTGTTAACACAAAATGATACTGAGTAATGCATCTTCAACTCAGCAACAGAGGCGATTTAATGTCTGTTCAAATGTTTTTTAATTCTATCAAAGGTTTTAAGCTTTAAACATGTTTAACTTCAGAAATGTGAGCTGAAATTGTTTGGTCAGTACAAGACTGTGTGGAAAAGGAGAATTACTGCCATTACAGTAGTGTATTTACTTTATCTGAGCGGCAATGTATCAAATTCTGCTCGTGGCAGAAGCTATCCAGTGCTGGCGCAACAACCCAAGTCCAGTATCTTGTAGTATTTTGTGAATGTTGATGACAATGTCGATAGTTGGAAAGCATTTAACTCCCAGAGCTTTTATTTTTCCCCAGTGTGTCTGTTACAACATGCTCTGATTGTCAACCACTCATAATGTGTTTATGGTATGGTATATGGGCAACACTTGAAGAAAAGCTGTGCCGGTTTATTACAACATGGCTTGAGAAAAGTCAGTCCCCAGGCCTTTTTGACATTCTGGCAATAATACATGTGTAGCGTATGCACATTAAAGTGCTTTATGTACAATATTTACAAAATAATGTTGTTTTTTTACTTTGTTGCTTGACCCAAAGTGAAAAGTCTTACATGCCCACAGCAGATCATATGTCTCTCATCTGCCATGTCACTCCGTTCAGTTGGCACCATGTTCAAACACTCTCTCATCACAATTACCGCTTCAGGCTAACAGAAGATTTCACGGTGCTGCTGCCTCATTACACCAAACCTGCAGCAGCTGAGCGGGTGAAACAATGAAATGTTTCCCGAAGCAGAAGTCACATAAGCTCAGAAGAGGTGTAATGAAACACCTCATCAGCGATGTGGAGATCCAAGAGGGATGGGTGGGAGTCTTGACCCAGTGAGGCTTCATTACCCCCCACCCACAGAGAACAACACGCCCAACATGCTGAGTCTGAGAAACCCACAATGATATCATGGTTCAGACGAGGAAAACCCCCCAAATTATGTTGAGAGGGACATCCTTTAGACAATGGCAGCAGTGTGGTGAAACTTTTCCACATTCACACTCACCGGCTCACACTGGGGCTCTTTTCACAGATGGGACCCTTCAGGAAGAGAGAGAAATAGATCAATGTCATGTCATGAGATAATTGAGGATTCACTTGGATATGAGTGAGCTAATCTGTTCCAGTGGATCACTGGTGCACCAAATGCAACAGTTACACCAGAGCGCTGATCATGCAAAGTGCTTGAAATGATGACGGTTTCACAATGTGCCCAGTCCAATAGAACTTCCAGTCAAAATAGCTGAAAAAGTTGCATCTCTGGAAATGTGTCCAGCATTGCAGCTGACATGGACTTTTGAAAGGGCATTGCATCACACATCTGTTTTGGGAAAACAGTGTTGCCAAGCATATTTGTGTCAGTGGGAACTTTGGTAACATTTCCAACGTCTAGACAATTACTGGGGCAGAGGCGGTGTTCATGATCTAAGCTGTATTTAGGAATCATGCCAGAGTTTTTAGCCACAGCAGCTTTGTGGTTCTGTGGCTCCAAATCCAAACAACTGTTGCCTGAATTAATTGTAATCATTTTGGTGATCCCATTACTTTTCATCTTGCAGCATGACCAGGTCAAAACACCTGTTAGCACTGACACCATGTGCATGTTAGCAGGCTGAGGTTAGCACCGAGCTAACCACCAGAGACTGTAGACTCAGGGTCTTGTTGATTTATTGTTGTCCTGTGTAACTAGCTATTTTTTTCTGCAGGCCACACTAGTTCACTAGGACGAAACGGAGGGAGAGTATATAAAGGACACTTGTACTGGAGGACAAAAGCTCAATGGTGTTCTTACAGTACAGTCCCCACATACAGTGGGGCAAAAAAGTATTTAGTCAGCCACCAATTGTGCAAGTTCTCCCACTTAAAAGATGAGGTCTCCAATTTTCATCATAGGTATACCTCAACTATGAGAGACAAAATGAGAAAAAAAAAATCCAGAAAATCACATTGTCTGATTTTTAAAGAATTTATTTGCAAATTATGGTGGAAAATAAGTATTTGGTCAATAACAAAAGTTCATCTCAATACTTTGTTATATACCCTTTGTTGGCAATGACAGAGGTCAAATGTTTTCTTAAGTCTTCACAAGGTTTTCACACACTGTTGCTGGTATTTTGGCCCATTCCTCCATGCAGATCTCCTCTAGAGCAGTGATGTTTTGGGGCTGTCGCTGGGCAACATAGACTTTCAACTCCCTCCAAAGACTTTCTATGGGGTTGAGATCTGGAGACTGGCTAGGCCACTCCAGGACCTTGAAATGGTTCTTACGAAGCCACTCCTTCATTGCCCAGGCGGTGTGTTTGGGATCATTGTCATGCTGAAACACCCAGCCATCACGTTTCATCTTCAATGCCCTTGCTGATGGAAGGAGGTTTTCACTCAAAATCTCACGATACATATGGCCCCATTCATTCTTTCCTTTACACAGATCAGTCGTCCTGGTCCCTTTGCAGAAAAACAGCCCCAAAGCATGATGTTTCCACCCCCATGCTTCACAGTAGGTATGGTGTTCTTTGGATGCAACTCAGCATTCTTTCTCCTCCAAACACGACAAGTTGAGTTTCTTACCAAAATGGTTCTATTTTGGTTTCTTCTGACTATATGACATTCTCACAATCCTCTTCTGGATCATCCAAATGCTCTCTAGCAAACTTCAGATGGGCCTGGACATGTACTGGCTTAAGCAGGGGGACACGTCTGGCACTGCAGGATTTGAGTCCCTGGCGGCATAGTGTGTTACTGATGGTAGCCTTTGTTACTTTGGTCCCAGCTCTCTGCAGGTCATTCACTAGGTCCCCCCTGTGTGGTTCTGGGATTTTTGCTCACCGTTCTCGTGATCATTTTGACCCCACGGGGTGAGATCTTGCGTGGAGCCCCAGATCGAGGGAGATTATCAGTGGTCTTGTATGTCTTCCATTTTCTAATAATTGCTCCCACAGTTGATTTCTTCACACCAAGCTGCTTACCTATTGCAGATTCAGTCTTCCCAGCCTGGTGCAGGTCTACAATTTTGTTTCTGGTGTCCTTTGACAGCTCTTTGGTATTCTTGGCCATAGTGGAGTTTGGAGTCTGACTGTTTGAGGTTGTGGACAGGTGTCTTTTATACTGATAACGAGTTCAAACAGGTGCCATTAATACAGGTAACGAGTGGAGGACAGAGGAGCCTCTTAAAGAAGAAGTTACAGGTCTGTGAGAGCCAGAAATCTTGCTTGTTTGTAGGTGACCAAATACTTATTTTACCAGAGGAATTTACCAATTAATTCATTAAAAATCCTACAATGTGATTTCCTGGATTATTTCCCCCCATTCTGTCTCTCATAGTTGAAGTGTACCTATGATGAAAATTACAGACCTCTCTAATCTTTTTCAAGTGGGAGAACTTGCACAATTGGTGCAATTGGTGTAAATTACTAAACCAGTGAATATGAACATTGGCAATAGGATGGGAAAGGACAAATCTGCCCAAACAACAAGAGTTAAAGGAGCTGATGATCCATGGAGAACAGACATTAGCAGGCAGGCACAGGTTCCAGGTTTCAAGATACAGATTGCAGAGTTCAGAGTTCAGCTACTGGAAAGCAACTGCACAAATCGACATACACAGTCTGATCGGGGAATGAGCGCAAATGGGGCAGTAAATGTTAAAAGTTAAAATGTTGGTGTAGTGAACACAGTTGGAATTGCAGGTCACGTGAAGCCCACTGCCCCAAAAAGATTTTCCCATTGATAGTCATTAGAAAAAAAGCAATAAAAAAAGATAAAAATAAGAAACAAAAACGTGATTCTTGTTATAAACTAAATTTTAGCTTTTATGCACAATGAAAAAATCTTAAAGAATAGGATCAATGAACTATTTTTGTGTCATTATGTTAGCACAAAGTCAGTCAGAGAAGAGCTCTAATGCTTTATGAGCCCCAAAACGCAGCAGCCTGAAGAAAAGCTTTATTATAAGGAATGAGCCCCCCTCTTGGATGCACAGTATCCAAGTATCTTAATGCATCCCTGATATTACCTCAGGATTTATTTGTTACTTAATAACTGTATTCATGTAATGAAGTGGCAGTGACCATCTGAAATTAATATGAGGGAGTAGGTAAACAAATCCCCTGATAATTTTATACAACGTTCCTTCAGAACTGGGATATTATATTGCAGGTATAAAGTGGAGCCCCTGGCCTTTGAGATGAACCCCCACATTCTTTGACACTGTATATGACCATTACTTTCCTGCTTCAATGAATCAGAAGCCCACTGGAAATTCATGGGGTCTATGTCAGAGCACCTCAAGGGGAACTGTATTTGTGAAGGTAATAAATTATAGTTTTACTAATGGCATTTGAGTAAGGAGAGAGGTTGTGAATGAGAAAGAATTCTGAGTAGAGGAGAGAAGCTTTAACAGGGATGATATAGAAATGAAGGGTTATCTTAATATGGAGAAAAGTAAATAAAAAGAAAATAAAAGCATGTGGGGAGGCTGGTGAAAGAGGAAAGAGGGAGAGATTGAGGAATTTGTTTATTATTGTAGCAACAAAATTTCCCACAGGAATAATTAAAGTTTCCTCTTGCAGATAAGATTTATAGATACAGTTGTGGTTACAGAAATAAACAGTAGATTGATGGCTAGAAAACCAGTTTGTTATGCCTCCTCATCCCTCAACAACCGTTACAGAGCTCTCTCACTGAGAGCATTTATTTGAGCTGTTGCTCCAGCAGAGCTGCTCAACGTCCAACTGCCTCAACTAGTTAACAGCAGGTAAGAAACACTGCAGAGCTTTACACTTGTGGCAGCTGTGGTGAAAGGTCCTGTGAAACATTGTCCCCAAAGGCCTGCGGAGAGCACACACACACATGCTTTCTATTATAATCTTGTACGTGAGGCTGATTTTCTAAAGTGCTAAACATAAACATCCTCACTGAATCAGTTCCAAAACCCTGTTTTTTTATGTAGAGGATTAAAGTTTAAAGACATGCCAACACCACCATGAGGCTGCAATGATTCTTACAGCCCAAAGTGTACTTACAGTGTCAAAGGTTGGTCACTATGTAGAAAAATGTTCCCTGTCTGTTTTATTATTTTTCTAATTAATTCAATTTTTTTCATGATCATTTTGACAACTTATTTTCCAGCTGAGACATGGAGGGTTTAAATGTTATGTTTTACTCAGTGCCTGTTGTGTTTTCTGTTGTCTTGTGTTCCTTGTGTTTTCTTGTCAGGTTATGTTTAGTCATGTCAGGTTTTCATGTCTGTCATGTTTAGTTCCATGTCTGTCGTGTTTCTGGTTCCTTGTTCTGGCGTGTGTGTTTTATTTTGAAATCAACTCTCCCTTATGTTTCAGGTCCCCTTACTTCCTGCCATTGTGTTTCCCTGCCTGTCTGATTGTCTGCCCCGCCCTGATTGTGTTCACCTGTTTCCTATTACCCCATGTGCTTATATAGTCCTTGTCTTCCCTTGTCTTGTTGCCAGATCGTTACAACATGTCAGGTGTTGCCTCATGTTGCCTGTGTAATGTTCTAGTGTTTCGTGTTTCGTGGTCCGTTTTCCATGTTTGTGTTGTGTCCTAGTGTTTCCTGTCTGGAGACTTTGTGAAGTTTTCTAGTTTAGGTTCAGGGTTTTTGCTAAGTCTTGTTTTCCCAACTAAGGTTTTAGTTTTTGTTTGTACTTTGTTTTTGGAAGGACTTTTTGTTTATTATTAAATATCATTCTGCCGAGAGTCGTGTCCTGCATATAGGTCCTCCTGTTCCTGCCTGGTTCTAAAGATATAACAGAACCTAACAGAACCATCTGGCCAAAAACATGGACCCAGCGGATACGGTCGGTACCCAGGAGCATGGGAGGGGTACTTTCCGGATGATCACCGGCCTTGTGAGTGCGTACCCAGGATGCAATCGCCAGCAAAAAAGGCAGGCATTGGAGCTGGCCAGCAACGGGTTGGCTAATGATCCCTGGCTGCTCCAGAGGTTGCCTGGGTTGTACGAGGAGCTACGGACGGCGCTAAGCACGTTGCCAGTGAAGCTCCAACTGGCTCACCTCCCGCGATCGCTCCTGCCCAAACCTCGGCCAGTCAGTCACCAGCCTCAGCCTCAGCCTTTGCAGTTTGGCTACCAGCCGGTCAGTCAAGCCAAAGCCCCAACTTCAGCCGGTCAAGCCAAAGCCCCAACTCACTTCAGCCGGTCAAGCCAAAGCCCCAACTTCAGCCGGTCAAGCCAAAGCCCCAACTTCAGCCGGTCAAGCCACAGCCGGTCAGCCAGCTCCAGCCACAGCAGCCAGCCGCAGCCATGGCAGCCTTGGCCTGGCCTCAGCCAGCTAGCCAACCTGCAGCTAGCCAACAGCCACAGCCTCGGCCGGCTAGCCTACAGTCTGCGACCCAGCCTGCACCCCAGCCAGTCAGCCACCAGCCCTTACTGCTTGGCTACCAGCCAGCCGGTTTCCAGTCTGCACTCCAGCCTGCCTCCAAGCCAGCGGGTTTCCAGCCTGCACCCAGGCCATCGGGTTTCCAGCCTGCACCCAGGCCATCGGGTTTCCAGCCTGCACCCAGGCCATCGGGTTTCCAGCCTGCACCCAGGCCACCGGGTTTCCAGCCTGCACCCCAGCCTGCACCCAGGCCATCGAGCTTCCAGCCAACACCCAAGCTTACATCCAAGCCTGCACCTGAGCTAGCCGGTCTCCAACCTGCACCTCAGTCTCTGAGCCTTCAGCCTCATTCGGCCCAGCTTCCGAGTCTCCACCTTCCTAGCCTTCAGCTTCCAGGCAGCTCCAATCTGCACCTCAGTCTCTCAGCCTTCAGCCTGCGGCCCAGCTTCCAGTCTTCAGCATCCAGCCTTCAGCTTCCTTCAGCCTTCAGCCTTGCCCAGAGCCTTCAGCTTCCGGAGCCTTCAGCCTGGCGGCCCAGCTTCAGGCCAGCCTTCAGCTTCCAGCCCAGTCCTCAGCTCTCAGCCTTGCGGCCCAGCCCTCATCCCTAGCTCCCAGTCCCTGCGGCCCAGCTCTCTAGCCCTCATCCTGCGGCCCAGCTCTCTAGCCCTCATCCTGCGCCCAGCCCAGCTGCGGCCCAGGCCTGCGGCCCAGCCTCAGCCCTCATCCTGCGGCCCAGCTCCGAGTCCCAGCCTGCGAGCCCAGCTTCCGAGCCCGCCGCCGGCAGCCCAGCCGTCAAGTCCGCAGTCTGCAGTCCGGCCTGCCGCCCATCCTGGCCTTCAGCCTGTGGCCCAGCTTCTGGGCCTCCGCGCCGCCGAGGCCGCAGCCTGTAGCCAGCGCAGCCGGCAGTCCAGTCCAGCTGCCGAGTCCCCAGTGCCCCAGTGCCTGCCCAGACTGAGCCAGTCTCCCAGTGCCCCCGAGAGCTGCGCCCCGGAGCTTGCCCCTGCCTGACTGCCACCTGCTTTCACTGCCGCCGCCTGGCCTCCGGAAGGGTTCCGCCGTGCTGGTCCAGCCGGACTGAGGTGCCAGGCTTCGCCCTCAAGCCGCTTTCGCCGCCTGCCTTCAGGCCTTCCGCCAGGGTTCCGCCTCCGTCGCCATCGGCCGCCGCCGTGCCAAGCCGTTGCCTTCCGCCTCGCCTTCGCCATCGGCCGCCGAAGGTTTCCGCCAGGTTCCGCCTCGAATCCGCCGCCGGCCGCCGGAAGGTTCTCACGCCGCCATCGCCGCGCCGCCTCGCCGAAGGGTTTCGCCGCCGCCATTACCGCCGCCGCCGCTGCCGCCGCTGGCCGCCTCCGCCGCCTCCGGCCTCCCAAGGGTTCCAGCCTCCCGCCTTCGCCAAGGGTTCCGCCGCCTCGCCGGCTGCCAGAGGGTCTCATGTCTTCGCCATTCGCCCATGCCGTTAAAGGGTTCCGCCGCCGGCCATGCCAGAGGGTCTTAAATCTTCGCTTCGCCGTGCCGCCGCCGCCGCCCTTGGCCGCCACCAAAGAGTTCCTGGGTTCGCCTTCACCGCCGCCGTCGGCCTCCCGAAGGGTTCTGCCTTCGTCTTCGGCGCGCCGTCGGCCACCGGAGGGTCCGGCCTTCACCTACTTCGCCTGCTTGCAGTCGCCATGGTCGCCGGCCACCACAGTGTCCACGTCTTCATTGTCGTCGCCGGCTTCAGTTCATATCATGGTCAGAGACTTTGGTCTATAGAATTTTCTCAACTCATTAAGGAAACATGCTTCACTTGATCAGAAAAATCCAAACTCACCACAGTTGGAAATATAAAGTATAAATAAAGTATATAAATAAAGTATAAATATAAAGGACAGGAAGGGTATGAAAAATTATATCTGAAATCTGAAAAGTAAAGCTCCTAATGTCCACACGAAGAACCCAGCTGGCCAGTGTGTTACACAGCTGTAGGTTATTTCTTCCCAGACAGGATTATGTGATTAACAAAATGATCAAACTGGGCTATTTGGAGTTTTTTTTTTTTTTTTTTGTTTAACACAAGGACATTAAGTGACGTACCTGAAACAAGGGGTATAATAATAGGAGAGGTAAAAGGACGTGTTGTTACAGATAATTGATAGAGTTTTGTGACTTTTTTGAAAACGATTTACACCAGTAAAGCTCACTGTCCACAAGTAAACCAGAGATTTGTGAACATTACAGTAGAATCTCTGCTTGTTTATGTGTGTGGTTCACCAGTGTGCAAAGTTGACTTTTTAGCCGTGAACAATTGGATAAATCTCCGTGGAATTTGTACCGACATTCATGGTATCCAACAGATTTTTTTGCAACATTTTTTTGCAGATTTTTTGGTAGGCTTTGCGCCACCAGCATACCAACATGCTAAACTACAGAGTTGAAAATGTTGCTGTGAGCATTTCACCATGCTGGCATTAACATTTAGCCTAAATATTTATCTTATTATCATGGTGGTGGAGGAAGGTTTAGTCCAAAGTTATAAGAAGCATGTTCGTGCTGTGTAGACGTCATGGCTACCTGCTCACTACATTTTGATGCTTCGCGTGTACAAGTAGAAATTATCACTTCAAGAACGTCGTTAGTGGGGCACTGAAGAAGAAAATGGAATAACAGAAGGCAGCTTCCACAGTAGGTTCACATGTGCCTAATTTGACAGACTCCTGCTCAGTCAGTTGGATTAACAGGGGTCAAAAAATAAACCCAGCTCATGGCTGATGGTGGCTGTGCTGTCAGAGCCAGCTTCTGTGTTCTGCACCAGATCTCACCTGGACACCATCAAAAAGCCAGCTCCATGCTTCTGATGTAAACAGTGTGTAAATGAAAACAGCCACTGAAAGACACAAAGCCTCCTCTTCTGGACTCAGTCCCAAATGAAGGTGAAAGTGAAGACGGACAGACTATATGAATTCCTTCTGCACCTGTCCCCCTTTTAAGTTAAATCAATATGACCCGGTGATATAAGAATCACAGAGGAGCCCCAAATCCACTGAGTAATGTTAAGCTGACTCCTCACGCGTGGCCTTTAGCTTTAATCGCTCATCTTTTGAATTATAACCCAAGACTGAAAACGGCCCGGGTCCATGAGGCAGCCTCTGTCCACAGGAAAACAGAGTGTGTGTGGATCAGTGGGTACACAAACTCTACACAACAGCTGGGGCCACTGTAGAGCCTGGTGGTCCACTAATTTGGTCACAGGTAGGATGGTGGCTTACATACTGTATGTAATCAGACATCCAGAGTGGAAAATGAGTATCATGCTGTACTTGAGCGGTTTCTACATGGTCACATAGTTTTCTGCTGATATTATTTAGCAGAAAACTGTTTTTCTGAGCTCTTTTCACTTGTTTAAAGTGGACTTCTGTCAGGAAAAGGTGATAACAGTTGGTGAGCTGTTTGATCACAGTCGATCACTTTTGATCAAACAACACACACAGTTAAAGTAGAGGTAGATTGTGAGTGTTTTTAAGTATAGATTTGTAGATTAGTGTTTTCATGTTCTTGGTTATGAGAAATGTTTGAGATGAAGTTTTAAGCTTAACAAATTGCCCACAGTGTTGGTTTGCTGAGTATGCAGGTATTACATTTATCTAACCAACATGTTAATGTGAAACACATGAAGGGTCAGGTCATGTTTCAGTTGTGACATAACCAACAACAGCCAACAAAAGCACTGAAATGAGCCATATTTATTGTTGAATTCTGCATCTAGCATCACTTTGTTATCTTTAGTCTAACTGAGGGGTTATATTTGTTGCATATGGATCTGGCTTGTTTCTCCATCAAAAATAACGCAAGGGCTGTTCTACTCTGCTGTGTGTATCAGATAAGAAGATATGAAGAAAATGAGCACCAGTCAAGACTTCATTTTGCAGTGCCTGGCTTGCCTGTATTAGTGCATCCTTCTCCTTATTACCCATAAAACCTTGCATTTGAGGGTGGTTTACTGCAGTTGGTTTGGACGTCATTCTCACTCTTTAACAACCTGTACCACAGCTCTCTTGGCAGAGGACTGACAGGCATTTCAACATGTTTATTTGCTGCTGCCGTGTTCCAGCACTGTTCCCACCAAATCACCCAAGGAAAAGGAGGATACACAGTGTAGGTCAAATAAACTATTCATGCTGGGTGTGAACACACACTGACTAACTGCATCAGTTTTTTTGGTCCACTGTTGAGCTGACACTGTAGCTCTTCAACATGGTAACCAGAGAGCAGGTTACATCCCCTCAATGTCTTGTTAAAATATCAACCATAATGCCATTGTGTCACGCCAAACCAAGGCTTGTAACTATGACAGTAGACAACTATGACACTTTACCCCCCCAACACCCCTACCAACCACAAACAAACTCAGAGAGTGAGCTCACAGTCTCTTAGCAACAGCTGAGTGGATCTACAGTAACAGTCCTGCTGGTAAAATCAGCGTTTGGGTGTGGATCCATATTGAGAGCAACATTACAAAATGGGATTTCATTCAACTCTGCATGTATGATCCCTCAGGGAGCCGCACTGAAAGACTTGGATGTCTGATTGAGAGCAGGTAAGAGAAGTCACAGAACTTAAAGCATTGTGGGAGAGTTGCTGAAAGGCAGTGTAATGAACTGTAACCCTAACCACTCACACATGCTTTCTGTTAAAACTCTGTTGATAACCCCGCTTGTCCAAGTCACTGAGACAAAACGGCTGAATCAGTTCCAGAGGTGGGTGCCTTCTGTTTTTCTTTAGATTGTGTCAGGCTGTTAAAATGGGCTTGTAAAGAGCGCTGTGTGAGCTGTACTGCAGGACAGAAGGAAATGTCTGCCTTATCCTCTTAAACTATGCACTTCTTCTACAGTCAGTTCAATACTGTGCTCACTCCTCTGGTTGGGATATATAAATGAGTCTGTGGGCTTCAGTCTCATTGTTTGCATTTCACGTTTGTTTGAAAAAATGCTCCGTTTATTTAAAACTGGAAAACTAATGATGATTAAATGATTAATGATTAAATCAGAGAGCATTATATACGATGAAAATGAGAAGAGAAGATAAAGAGATAAAAAGAAGATAAACTTCATTGATCACATGCAGGAAATTGAAGTACTTCACAACCAGCTAAACTGGGATGTTAAAACCATTAAGGTTAAGTACTGTCACAAGTACACAAATAAGTATAACTTGTCAAGCAATAAGTACATCTTCTTCAAAAGCATTTTTTGTCATTTTTATGAGTCTTTCCATTGAAAGTCTTTTGACCTTTTCTTTTATTTGCTGGCTCCACAGCTTGTCAGTGAGGGATAAAAACAGCCTGAACAGTGTTTAGAAAATCTGTTCAACGATAATTGGATTAAAATAGAGAGAACAGGGTCCTTTCTGTGTGCAATAAAGAGCTGAATATTTTATCAAGAAACTTGGTTTAGATATCCATGGTGAGCTAAGGATAAAAATGAATGTGTCTGGCCTCTCCTCCAGCAGGATAGATGTTTTCACTTATATTGAGAATTATCTGTACATGTGTATGGGCTGGCACAAACATGGTTCAGACATTCATGGTCCCCAGAGGATGAATCCGAATGACCTCAAATGCCTGCAAAACCAATGACTCTCCTGTCAGCTGTACTTAGTGCTAATTACCAACTTTAAGCATGCTATCATGCTCAACTAAGATGATAAACATTATACCTGCTTAACACCAGCATGTTACCATTGTCACTATAACCCTGTAGGCATGCGGATGTTAGCATTCAGCTAAAAACACAGCTGTCATGGCTGCTCTTAGGCTCAATGATTTGTATAGCTCTATTGCCTTTAATCATATTTCATTAATTATTTAAGTATTTATTCAAGAATTGTACATAAAGTTTTGTAGCCTCTGGTTATGACGACTCTGTGATTTACAGTGTTTTTTTCTCTCTTAATTATTTGGGTAGAAAGTTGCTGCATACGTATAGAAATACATCATCTACATATTGCTAATGCAGGAATAAACAAAGTTGTATTGAAGTGAACAGAATATTTGGTGGATCAAATGAGGGATGAAATTGTGTGTTTTAGTAAAAAAACAAAAATGCAGATAATTAACCATACTCAGTGTGGTCCCTGTGGTCCTCTCCTATTAATGTGACTACTCATAACCATCTATTATGTTTATTTATTACCATAAATTAATAAAGCTGTACTTTGCAAACAGACAAAGAGTTACAGAGGCAGCTGTACAGAACACACACATACTGAATGACTTATATTACGAAATGCCACAAATCATATTTGTTTAGATGAAAATGTTGATAATAACTGCTTCAAGCAATAATTCTCAACCAAAACCAGACATACATTTTTTGTTCTCGTCTTCAAGTCTGTACATCCAGTTCACAGTCATACGGCCTTATTTACCCCCACTGACCTCAAAACTGTTTTTATTGCCCTCAGACTTTATGGTGTGGCATTCATTTTCAGTCAGTTATTCTTTTAAAACAACCACCTACTTCTAATAGGGGGTCTAACATGATCAATCCTTGCGGCTACACTATATGGTGTGTAAACTCAGCAACCTTCCCTCAGCCACATATACTGTAAACTGCATTTACAATAAAGCTGCGGTAGACCTGAGAGATGCCCACAGTACATAAATACAGCCACTACTGTCAAATGGAAAACAAAAGCAATTGTTCCAACTTTACATTTTCATATGAAATGTATTTGTTTTTATGATTCAATTTTAAACACTATAAAAACTGGATTTTATAGATGACCATATTGAAATTTTAAATTTTTGAAAATAACTTTTGGTCATTTTTGTGCCTTTATTAGAGATTCTGGTGGCAGAGAGATGACAGAAAGAGAGATGTGGAATGACATGCAACAAAGGGCCCTGGACAGACTCGAAAATGTGCCACAAGGGAGGCAAGAAATTCAAAATCATGTGTGGGGAAAAGGAAAAAAAGGAAGAACATGCTCTACAACAGTGATTATTAACACCCCATCAGTGCTGACCCACTATCAATAATCACTGAGTGGTTTGAGAATGAAAATGATGAGAATCCTATGCGAAGGCCTTTACTGTTTCTAACCCATCTCAAAAAAAAAAAAAAAAGATTTTGGAGTGACAGGTTAGACAGCACTCTTCTCCACCATCAACATTAAAACACTACATTCCTTTGAATATCCTTTGAATAAATGATGGTCATCCCTACAGCTGCGTTACCAAGACAACATGTTGTTTTTTTCTTTCATCCTTTGTCACCCAACTGTATGTAAAAGCTCTACACACTGCAGATTTACCAGACAGAGCTTCCTGTACGCAGAGTAAGGAATATTCAGGCCAGGCCATGTGGTTGACACATTACATGAACATATTGAACCCAATGTAAATCCTGGTTTCACTTAGTGGACGCAAACAACAGAGCCAGATTTATTTAGGAATGTTTCAGCTCCATGGCAATAAATTCAATGCAGAATCTGGACAGATACTTTGAACTATTTTTCTTTATGTAATACATTCATCCCATATTTCCCATATATTAATGGGAACACCCGTTTATAAAATGACATCATCTGAAGGTCAGAAAACCATAGAAAAGCCTATAAAACTGGTGAATGTACTGCCTTTCAACTCGACAGTGCACACAAACTCATGAAATGTATTTATTGTGAGTCACGCAGCATTTGGTCACTTACAATACACTGACTGCGCACCATCTGTCCTTGCAGAAAAACATGTTGGATGCGTGATGAATGAGAGGAGGAAGCATCAAGCAGAGAGTGGTGCAGATGAAAGCATGCATGTCCACGGCGAGCAGAGGAGGAACTTTCCGTCCAAAGCCTTTCATGAAAGCACGCCGTTCGCTTTGCTCCCACCAAGACCACAGTCCTACACGAGGCTTTCCTCCAGAGGCTTTGAGCTGCTGGGCCTGCAGGGTGACCACCTGTCTGTCACTGTACCCTCACATGACCTGACATAGCTGTGGGATGTTGTGTCATTTTATGTCCTGACCTGCCTGTCAATTTTTTTTATGTTGTCTTGTGTTTTGTCATTTTATTCCTTGTCATTTCAAGTCGTGCCATTTAATTTAGTGTTGTGTCGTTTTATGTTGTGTCTGTTAATTTCGTGTCGTTTCAGTTCATGTCATGTTTTATCGTGTCATGTCGTTTCAAGCCATCAATTGATTTCTTGTTACGAGATGTAATTTCCTGCCATTTCCTTTTGCACTGTATCATTTTACTTTGTCGTGTGAATTTATGTTACATACATATCGTTTGTTATAGTACATCACGTCTTCTTCATGTATTAATGTGTCACTGTTACCATTGCTTGTTTTAGAGGTCAAAATCAATGTGGAAAAAGTGTAATCATCTCAGTATTTTTCTCATCATAGTGCAAGGGTTCTGCTGTCCCCTTCAGCAGAGGCCCAACAGTGGGAGGGTGACACACACAGACAGGGTGACACCAAAGAGCAGGGAGGGAGGAGATGCGAGACTGACACTTCTCAGCAGTCTCAAGGGAAGGTCCAGGACCAGGAGCAGACCTGAGACGGCTCCAGAAGTTGAAGCTCCCACTGTGAGCCATCACAGAGATCCAGTCTGTGAAACAGCAGGTGACAGCATATCCATGTATCCTCTGTCTGCTTCAGTATCAGTATCAGAATATGGAGTATCACTGTACAGCATGGACAGTACGACTTAGCCTGTTCATCATTTGTTCAAGTTCAAGAGACTCCCAATGTGATTTTTTGATTTGATTAGTTGCCAGATTTCGAGATCCATTTCCTTTTAATTATCCTTTCATCCTTATATTAGATCAATTTCCTCAACTTTGGAAAGTAAGGGTGTCAGTATGGTACAAACAAAGTGCTTGTAGGCTCAACATACAGTGTGAGAAAACTTCTACTGAGACACCTTTACACTGTTGGAATGGGGAGTGATGCATCTATCAATCTTTGGGACTTTCTGAAACTGACATTCCAGTTCACTCATGTCAGAGTGTATCACATGAAGCTCAGACTTTCAAGTCAAATCATGGATAACAAAATGAATCCATGCTTACTTGAGGAATCCAATCTACATATCTGATTAGAGTCAGTTTATATTAAGCTCACTTACAGAACAGCAGTGTAGTCCTCATCCATGCTCCAGTTACAGTCATTCAAACAAAGATCAGATCAGACTTTCGAGACAAAGTCATCTCTATTGTCCGGCTCTCTGGTATTAATATGGATACTTTTCACAACAGGGACTGAAGCTGCTGTTTACTCACACTGCTAACCACTTGAAAAGCCTTTTTGATCAATAGACACATGCACACACAAATACAACAGCTTCTATCTGCCTGCAAATCTTCATAATTGTATCCAGACAGCACGCATACATGAGCCCTCCTTCTGGCTTTGGGCAGGAACAGCTGTGACTCAAACAAATAATACAATTTCATTGCCAATTGACATGAAGGTTTCTCTGTTTTGCATTCTTTCTGTCATATTTGGACTGCGGGCAGTGTGTGTTTTTGCTGCAGTTTGGGTAATTGCCTTTTGGATATCCTCGAGTGATAAGCAGACACAGTTGTTCAGATGTAGTTATGCTTGATTTGTCATCCAGTCCCCGATCATGGTGCCTGGATTGTTGACAAGCTGGAAATGACATATGCGGCATAAATGAGCCTGAAGTCTAAACTGCATAACTGACCTTGACTTACTCTCTGAAACACATTCTCCTCCCAGAAACTCCCACAACCCCCTGCATCAGAGAGAGGCCGGCTCGTCATGAACAGCCCGGCGCCGCAAAAGTTTCGGAGCTCCATCTGTATCTGCCCTCATCGCTCTGTGATGATGAGGAGCAGGACGCCGAGGCAGAGGAGATGAGGTATGAGCTCTCGGTGGCGGTGTTTGGGGCGTGGTGCCCTTTGCGAGTCATAGGAGAGCAGCCATCTGCATCATTTTCATGAACTGTTCCTTGGACAATGTCTTTCACGTCACATCTGTGGTTTTCACCCTCCTTCCCAGAAAGTGGAACAGGGCTCCAAATCAGGTCTCAGAAGTGATGTCAGTTGGAGGGTGGGGAGGCAAAAAATATTTTCCCAAGCAATTTGAACAACTGCTGCGCATAAAGGCATGCCCACTGGGTCTAAGTGGGATCTGTTTTATCCATGGAATCATTTCGTGCAGCAGAAAAATCCAAAGAGGATTACTAGATGTTGTGTGTAAATGAGTCCTGTGAAATATCAGTGTATCCATGGATGGAGATACAGGGATGTTGTGGAGGAGGGTAAACACAAACCTTAATGAGTTCACCACTTTGATGAAGCTCCACTAATCAATATTTTTATATCTAAAGTGGATCAAAAGACTGTCTGTCATGTGAAAGGTGATGTCTGTAGTGACATTTCTGCAGTTCCTTCCCACTTTACAGAGCTTGTCGTGCCATTTAAGCTTATTATTTTGGTTTTCACGACCACAACTTCAGTCTCAGCACTCTCATTAACATCTGCTTTATGCAGTTTTGTACTCTACTTGCCCAGCACCAAACAGCAGACAAAGAGAAATGATCTGTAGTGAAGCTTTTAGCAGCTAAAGACACTAATAGATTTTATTTGGAGTTGGAATAATTGTCTTGTATTCATGAGGTGGACAAAGACTTGACATTTGTATCTGCTCGATGTGTATATAGGGAACTTTATGTCAGTGTTGTGTTTGCAGCTTGTTGCTTTACCTCTAAATGACAGTCAACATAAATGTTGATAGATATATTGTGATACTGTCATTGTGATGATCTCATTTTCATGCTTGCATTGCAGGAACTGACAAAGGAGTCAGTCCATCCCGTAGTACACACCTGTGGGTCAGCCTGCTGCATGTGGTGCATACTATACTGAAGGCTTGAAGCCGTGACAGACAGACAGACAGACAGACAGACAGACAGACAGACGGATGAACGTCCACTGTTTGAGAGCAAAACTGATAAAAATGTGTTTTAAATTGAAAACAAATTTTGAGGCACCTGAAGTTTTTTTTAATACTGATGAATATTTTTCACTTCACTAGTAAAGTTATTCCAAAGTTTAGAGACATGATGATTATATCACTGCATGTTGTGTCTCTGTGCGCCTTGCAGGACTTCAGCAGAGGGGACTGGCACTCAGGAATCTGAGGCCAAACCAAACAATCCAGACCCTCTAATGTCTCTCAGCCCGTCACACACCGATCAAGAGCAGCCAAACACAGCACTTCGGATGACATCACAGGAACAGTTGACATGTGAAGTACAGCGGACAGCAGAGCAGATGACAGACTGATCCAATTTTCCCCTAAAGAAGCTCCACATGGTCAGGACAGAGGCGAGCGATGGGGAAACAGGTCTCTGCTGATAAGGTCTGCAGCTGTCCACAGATGGAGACCACACACACTGGCTGAAAACACAGGGCTCCATAATGAGATGCTGGAGAGGCTAACCAAAATAAAAACTAGTTCCTGAAAATAAGCTCAAGGAAATAAGAGTGTGTATGACCTGCTGGGCTACTTGAAAAAACGAAGCAGTAATAAGATACCTGTGGAAAACTGTTGTGCTGGTACAACAGAAATGGGTCTTAGTGGAACAGGTGTTTTTGTTTCAAAGTAAAACTCACAAAGGAGGTATCTGCAGAGACAGGTCTGACACACAGTAGAGCAACCAAAAAGAAAATTCTATAAACATATCCGACCTCTAAGCCGTACAGATAAAGAACGTCACATGCAGAGACCATGGGAAAAGAAAGTAAAAGATATGCAGAGACCAAAATATTGCTAATATAACAAATATGACCAATGTGATAGATTTATTGAATAAATACAAAACATAGAATATCATATATTATCATATGGTATCAATGAAGAAAATCTAAACTCAGAAGGCTTTAGTTTGAGATGTGAATTTCCTTCCCAGTTTCTTTCCCAAACTGAAAATGAAGCAGGTCATGTTATTGAAAATAGGTTTTCTTATCAGAAGTGTCATTTTGTAAGATTTTACATTTTTGGTGATCAGTTTGTGTAGTGTTTTTTGCATGATGTGGAAAAATATTTAAATATTTCAAATGACCACAAAACAAAGAGATTATTATGCAAAACAACCAAACCCATCTTCATACACTGTAGTCAAGGTTTACAGAGTGCAAGCCTGTCACTTTCGGCAAGCTGAAAAACAAAGCCATGCTGACTCTGGGCCCTCCGTGGGACATGACACCTTCAGGTCAAAAAACTTGACACGTTGAGACTTCTTGCAGTGTCCCAGAGGTGTGCAGCTGCTCAGCGTTCAGTGTGTCATGTCTGTATAGTGTCTTCTGGCTGGCCTTCTCTCGGTACAGAGGTAGCAAATCATACACCACACACTGTGCTCTGGAGAGATCTGGACTCCACTGCTGCTCCGAAAAGGCCTCAGAGCACAGGAGCCTGTCAGGCAGAATGGAGGGCAGATGAAAGTCACATGAAAAATGAAGAGTAACTTATATATGTGGGTGGGTGGGTTTGCTGAGTGAGATAATAGCTGCTAAATTTGAAGGCTGGTCCATGGCTCTGTCCATCTGTGCAACACTTTGGTACATAATGAGGTGTGTCAAAAACTACTGGCCAAAATCTGCTTTAGCTGTTTATGGTTCCCAGAAAGTGGTGTAAGTATTCCAATCCTTTACTACATGCAGTTCTGCATCTGAAATGCTTGCTTGAAGAGTTATGGAGTTATCAGTAAAATGTATAGAGTAAAAAGTATGTCGAATGCCGCACGTCATTATATTTTATGTAGGATATTAATGTTGCAGTTAATTAAGATGGAGCTTAGTCAAACTATTTTACATACTTGTGGAAAGTCACATCATATTTTATTAGGTGATGATGATGTGATATATTAAATCCTAAATCTGCACACCAACTGTGAACTAGCTGTCTGACAAATGTAGCAGACAGCTAGTATTAAGAATAAAACACAAATATTGAAGTGCAATTACTTAAAAACTACTCTGTGGCTGTCCTCAGAGGATACATTCAAATAATTCAGATGACCCCGTGATCTTTCCTGTCATGCCATAAGATCCATCAGATTTCCATTTGAATATCATCATCATCAAACTCTTGTGGAGCAAGTTTAATGGCAATTAAGGCTTAATTACATTAAACTAGCTAAGCAAGAATTATTTTAATTTTAATTATCCCACATTCCTTTAACCCACTTTTTAACCTTTAACCTTTGAATGATGGTGTTAACGTATTCTGTTCTGTGCCCTGAAGTCTGTATCCATCTCCTTTGGCTCATGTCGAGGCACATTGTGATACAGAGCTTTTGGAAGGTGTTGTTTCTTACTTTTAATCCCACTACTGATGAGACTCTAAAGACTGTAAGGCCTAATTTTAACATTTAACATTTCTGGCATTATCTAGATGAATATAATCTAAAGCATTACCGAGGATTAAGTATGCAGCAGCACTGAGGGAAAGGATGATGAGGAAGATGGTGCCTAGACCCAGATCTCCCATGGCGCAGGCATTTGGACAAGCACAGGGGCTCTCCACCCAGATCTGCAGGGGCTCCTGGCTGCTGAAGCTCTGGTCCCGGATGAGGGAAGCGGACTGATTTGGATTACAGTGGTAATGCACGACTGTCAGCAGCTGCTCGTCATGAGCTGGAGCAGGAGAGAAAGAAGACTGAGTCACCACACTGCACTGACAAACTCATTGGTGCCATGAAACACGAGTGTTTGTGTTGGAGCTCACAAAAGTAGGAGACAGACAGCATCTTCAGGGTGTTGTTGTAGTGGAATTCATTCCCTTCGTGTCTTCCATAGTCGATATAGCGGCTAACGTATCTGTTGAGCCTGTGATACCTATTCACAAGGCAAAATATCAAAAAACAAGAATAAGGATGCTGTGAGCGGTTGAGATACCGGCTACATGAGGAAAGCAGACTAATGTGAGCATTTTCCTAAAGACGCAATCTTTACTTATAAACAAATGGATGGAGCTAAGTTTATGAATGGCCTAGTGCTCAATGCAAATCCACACAAATAGTACTCCCAATGATTTACATGATTTTTTATGTAAACTTTGAAATTAGCAAAATATTCATCACAATCAATTATAGTTAATGAAGAAACAAAGTTGTTAATACATCAGTATATGACCAGTATGGTTTCTTTAATATGTCAAATAATTCAAATATGACAAAAGCACAGAAGTCTTCACATGTTCAGTTTGTGTTTGGCTGCCCTCTAGTGGCCAAAGCCCCTCAACAGCTGCTTTGTTTCTCATAGTGAAATAAAGATAGCACAATTAAATCAAACAAGACTGGTGCAAATAAATATCACATTTAATAAATTGTTCATTAAGTCTTGTTAGGCTTTAACCACTTTATTCTAGAAATGTGGCACATAGTGACCTAACTATAATGATGAGTACAGCACGGTTAAAGAGAGTTTGAGCAGTAGAATTTATTTTATCGTAAAGAAGTATTTGAGCAGGGCAGCCATACAAGTCACATGAATCTGATGATTTAAAACTCTACCTTACAAACAAAAAAGAACAGAAAATAGTCACAGATGACCATGAACTTCACGTGGCTCGTGATGTGGTGTCACTTGAGTTATGAGAGGATTAAGAAGTGTAGACCTCCTGCTTTTGCCTTCACCTGGATTTAAGCCTTATGATTTAACCCTAGAACACTAACATATCAGTTAGTGACCATCTCTAACATTGGGTATATTTTACCCGATATAAGAAATACTTCTCATCAAAATATATTCAACAATACATACATTGTTTTCCCCTATGCAACGTCTGATTAAAAAAAAGGTATCATGGGGGACCCTATAAAAACTATAAAGACTACAATCGCGTGGGTGAAAATCACCCGACGTTAGTGTTCTAGGGTTAATAAAACGCCCAGATGCCATCTCTAAATCCAGAGAGGAAGAGGAAGTCAGAGCAGACAAACTGCTGGTTAAACAGCTCAACATGTCTATTAACACGTCCAATCAAAATGGGGAGTTTGCAGGAACCACCAGCCAGTCCGCGTTCTGGATCAGAAAGTACTGAAACAAAAGTAAGCTTGGAAACATATTTTTAAAAAACAGTTCTTTTGAGACAGTGTGAACTGTGCTTAGCAAAAAAAAAGCACACAAAAAAACAGGCTAACATCTGTACAAAAACCTATTTCAGACTTCAGCAGTAACATAGATGGCTGCTAATATCCTGTGATTTCCTTAGCTTTGTGTGTGGATCCAAATGTATGTACTATACAGCTACATTATTGTCCAAGTATGATCAAAACACATCAAGGGGCCAAACTGTTGAACTGGTAACATGTTCCTTCATCACCATGAACACACACTCTGGTTTATTTTGGCTCTAAGACTTGTTTGTGTGTGTTAATCCGCCACTTAAAGTTGTCCCCAAAAAACACGATTTCATCTCGACTTCTTTGAGAAAAAAAACTACAGTGACCAGTTGTTTTATGAAAATAACCAATAATAACCTTTTTTTTTTTAAATAGCTATTCAAAAGATTTATGTCTTCACTAGGAACCAATGAGCATGGAGCTGAGTGCCACAGAGGGAGGGAGTAAGAAAATACTGACTGACAGACTAGCACATTGTTGGTTTGGATCTTTTTTTGGAATTTGTGGACAACAAAAAATGAAATATTGCTGGCTTTTGACAAGGAAGTTAGCAGTTTATCAAAGAACTTCAGGTCATCAAATTTGGGGACACGAAGACATGTAGATGGAGGGGGAAGGTGTGACTGCATGCAGCTGCTTACGAGAGTAAAATGTGTCCACAAAGTCTTGCCTCAGTGTCGAGGCTGAAAAAGTCAGTGTCATTACAGGGTCATACATTGTGAGTCTTGTCTACTCTACCTGACGATGATGCATGTAGCCACGTTGGTACAGTCAGCTCTTGCCAGGTCCTCGGACTGTGAGAAGGGCAGGCAGGGGCTGAAGGAGAGGAGGATCTCTGCACTGACTGCCACGCTCTGTGCCGACACAGGCTTCAAACGCCCCAGGAAACCTTCTGCATCTCCCATAGCCTTCAGGTTTATCACCCCGCTGCCATCCTTCATGATGCATTTGCAGTTGTTGACTTTGAAGCAGCCTGACTTCTTAGCAGAGTTCAGATGAGAGCAGAGAGACGAGGACAACATGCTAAAACAAACTGAGAGCGTAAAGAGGACGGTTTGAGGGCTCATGGTGGTAATGTGCACCAGTGCAGAGGACGGCTGCGTTGTTGGGTAACCAAAGAGCAGCTGACAGCATGGTGATGGCAGGAAAGTAATTAGAATAAAGGTGACTGTCATTCTGGACATTCCTAAGGCCTGCCATGTTCAGACCAGCGTCCCTTCAAATGCAGGAAAACACGGACGTGCAGCCTGACTACACAAGGTAAGGACTCTGCAGAGTAACCAGGACTCTGTTCCTGAAGAAACATGACACACTTCAGTTGTGCCATTATTAGTTTTCCCTCTTCAGTAATGATACCTTAATATCTGACCTGGGTCTGGAAGTGACAAACAAACCTACCTTATCACGCATTAGTTTCTCATGGTGCAGCAGTCACTTGCTTCCTGTTCATCCCATTGTTCCCCATTTATCCTGTTTCAGATGCTACTGAGAGAAAATGTATTTTAAATTACTTTATACGATTACGCAATGTTCGTGAAAGTCCATCCCTCTCACTCACTGTGTCTTACCCTTCTGAAACAGATGATCTTAAGGTGTGAGGCTCCATCTTGACAGGCCCACACCCTAACAGGAGAGTTTCAGTGCAAGCAGAGCCAGCCCTACCCAATGTGGTGCCCTAGGTGAGATTTTATATGGCGCCCCCCTCCATCGGCGATTTACATACGCTTACAAAAGAAATCGAATAGCATTGTTTTTACCATTATCTTTAATTTATAAGTTAACATGTCACCCAATTAACATGCTTAACAACTTACATATAAATACCGTTACCGCAAAATAAAAACAGATATATAGATTGACTGCTTGAGGCTGCTGCATCCCTGGGCTCTTCTGAGGTGGAGGGGACAGAAGGAGCGCTTGATATCTGTTGATGGCCCAACATTTGCAGAGGCTGGATGTCTGAAGAGAGAAGAGGAGTGTTACAGCTATTATATAAAAATGATCATTCCTAGAAAAAACATGAAAAACCTAGATACATGTTGTCTACTATGCATGTATAATATTCAATGGATTTTCTTCTGATATGCATATTAGATTAGATACAACTTTATTGTCATTACACTGAAATGTTGATTAGCAGATGCAAAGATGTGGGAATGCTAAATTATGGAGAATTAATAATAATAATAATGTGTATTTTAACAGTGATGTAAAGTTTAAAACAATTAACATGCTTTAGACAATATGAACTGTAACACAACTAGGGTTAAAAATCTGATATTTAAAGAGGTGAAAAGGGAATTTTGATTGACTATTAAAAGCAAGGAAAAACGTTAGCTAGCCAGATGTAAATCAAACAAATAATAAAAGCGTAGATTAGGCCAATGTAGACACCTACTGAGTAGGTTTAATCTTTACAAATGATCCATAAAGTAAAGAGCCTCCATGCCGCCCAGCTACAGAAATATAAAACTGCTTATTTACTGATTAGCATGTTGAGGCTAATCGCTCAGAAGAAGTTATCAACTTCACAGTACACTGTGAGATAACTGATGCTTCATTTCATTACTGTGTCTTTACTTTACCTCTTTCTTTCTCCTGTTTTTCCTCCTCTTCTTCTTTTTTTTCTTCCCTGTGCTCCGGACAGTTCAGCTCGTTTTGACATTTTTACAAACTTCTCTGGTCACATCAATAAATCTGCCCCTCCCCCCACAGAGAGCGAGCAGGTACCATCAGCCGGAGGAGGGGGGGGCTTATTTGGTATTATCATTTGTAGTGATATTAATTGGGCATTGCTTTACATTTTAATCTATGTGAGCTTTTCCATGTTCAGACTTAAGAATAGTAATAACTAGTTTTAATATAATTATATTGAAGGTGAATTTTTTCCCGATTTCGTGGCGCCCCCTGGCGAAAAGTTTGGACTGGATTGAAGTGTGCTGCTCTCCTGTGGTGGGTTATCTGTTGAGCAGCTCTTTACATTTACATCAGCTGTTTAGTGGATCGATAGCGACACCTGCCACACCACACTGTGGTTTGAGAGAGCTGCAGCGAGGTTTCCAGTTCAACACTGATGAAACACACTAACTAAAGGGTAAACCATGTGACTATTATTGATTCATGACACCCCCTCTGCCAGCTTTGTTTCTCCTTGTATGACTTATAAATCAGGAAATCAAATTATCAGAAATGTAAAGGATTTTAAGTGGACTGAAAAATAATTTAGTCTGAAATGTCTGTTCCACTGGGTGAACAAAAAAAAAAAAAACAAACTACCGGATCTGTGAGAAGCCACTACAGAACAGCTTGTTTAAAAGACCTTCAACGTGCCAATACAAAGTTAATGACACCTTCACGTTGGGGGTTCCCTTTCACACACTGTGCACACAGGGCCATTGTCTAGTCCCCCCCCCCTCCTAGTACCTACTCGGCCGGGGTTCCAAGCGAGCTGAGTCGAGCCAAAAACGTCACTGATTAGCCAGGGCGTGACGTCACTAGATGCGTCGGGAGAGCGACTCGTTCATAAGAGTCAACCGCGCCATTTTTAAAACGCAATAACAACAACGAACACGATCAGAGATGCTGCTGCACAGAAATCAACCCGCGGAGCAACGACGAGGTGCAGACATTTCTTTGTCTGGTGGCCTCCATTGCTCCGTAGTCGTTTCGTGTTTGTGTCGCATAACAAATGACGTCGCTGGAGTTTCGGCCGCGTTGCCACGGACGACCCCACCCACGCTGAGGTGGTACTCTGTTGTAATGGAAAATGACCGAAACTGAGGCGAGGCGAGGCGAGCCGAGTAGGTACTAGTGGAAAAGGGCCATGTGTGTGATGATGTTTGAGGAGAACACCACATAACAGAGGACTCTTGTCTTTTACACAGATTTTATTTTGTCAATAGAAAAAGCCTTTAAGCTTTGACTGCAAATTTGCGGACTGAGTACAGAAGGTCTTTCCTCTGCTGTTTCTTGGTCCGCAGACTCTCTTCATGCTTGTTGAGCCGGCGGCGCAGAGCTCTGGTCTTCTTGGGTCTCAGATCCAGGGGCTTGTACTTTTTACCCTGAAAGAAATCAATACAACTTTCAGTAGAGCTGAAAAAACATCCTGTCAAAAAACTGATAAAACTGATGGACAGGAAAAGGTCCATCTCAAACTGATGTCAAGCTTTGCACAGGTTTGACACTCAGCTGGAGTATATTAGACTATAATATTGTATACAAATGCACACACTAAGATGCTGAGTATTTTCATGCATCTGTTTCAGAGCAGTGAACAGACAGCAGGCTTTACAGGTCAGTGTTACTTTAAACACTGTCACTACATTCAATGCTGGATTAAAAACATTCGTGTTAGTAGGCGGCCAGCTCTGGGCACATGACATGTGATGATGATGATCAGGAGATCACACTGTCATGGTGACTACGTTTACACAGACTGAACTCCTCCAACATTCCTCTGAATGGGAACATTTCTGAACTTTATGAAAATCGTATTACAGCTTGTGGAAATTTAACAACCAATCTGCAGAGATCCACTCCTCATATCATCCATTTTGTTTCATCTGTAAATGCCACAGCCAATAGTAACACTCATTTCCCTTGTGTCCATTTACTGAATGATATTCATCAAATTGGAAACCATCTTTATACATCATCTGTGATCTTAATGCACTCCTGCATCTACAGACAAACTGGATCAAAATAATATCCTGAGTGGAATTATTACAGTCTGTGTAAACATATTCATTAATTATGAGGAAGGTCATCTCAAGTCTCAGTCTTTTGGTAAGCAGTGTTGGATGCATCAGCAAAACATCAGCTCAACAAATATCATCTTTGACTAGAGAACCAAAACGGGAAACCTTTCAGTACCAAGCAGGCACGTCAGGGTGAGAGAGTGTGTGTGTGTTAGTATAAGCTGAGGCAGCTGCTTGCTCTCACCTTGTAGAACTTCCTCAGGTTCTCCTTCTGTGTCTGGTTGATTACAGTCAGGACTCTGGCGATGGACTTGCGGACAACGCGACTGTGAAAAGAAGAAAAAAACAAAGTCAGACACTTTTGTTTTCTCTGCAGATTTTGGAGTGATGGCAAATTAACCTGAACACATACAGCAGTGGATGTTATATCATAAATAAGAAGTGCCCAAGACAACTATTATACACGACTAGTCTGCTCCCTGACTGACTCTGAAAACTCTAAAATACTGCCTTTTTCTAAAACCATGTTCTTTCTTTGGAAAGTCCAATCCCACTAGCTACAATGGTTTGATGAACTTATAAAACACATAACGTTGTAACCAGCGCTAAATACATGAAATAAATATAACTGAGTTAAAATCAAAATACTTGATCCCAGCATGGTGTTCACACCATCAGACACCCCAACAGATTACCATGAGGTGTCTATGCAGCACCTGAACATGTCACCCTACATCATGAGCAGTCTACTGAGAAACTGTCTGTGTTGAATGGCTGTCATGCAGTCACGTTACGTACATCTTGGAGAGTTTGGAGGCAGCTCCGCCGGTGACTTTGGCCACACGGAGCTGGGACAGTTCATTTTTCAGGTCGTCCAGCTGCTTCAGCAGCTCTTCCTTCTTCTTGCCCCGCAGATCTCGTGCCTTGATCTTGGCCTGGACCACGACAGAAAACACACATTTGTTAGAAGCAGCTCGACATCAGCCCACAGACGCCATCTCAAGAGTCCGCACATACAGCCTCGGCACGGTTAAAGTCAGCCGAGCTAACAACATTTAATGTTAGCAGAGCTTTAAGGCATTACAACATTATTCAAACTGTCTGTCGCAAGCCTATACAAAGACTCACAGCCTGTGCAGGGTTGGTCATACAGCAGTATTATCCAGCGGGCTGTCGCTGGCTGCCATATTTTCATTAGCACAGTTAGCATATCGGCTCAGCGGCGGCAGCGCTCCTTAATTTAACACTTAATTCAGTCCCAGCAGCAGCCTGCTGATCAACGCCTGCACCAACAGTTGCCCGAGGAGCTTATGTGTCCGTATTAAACACATTTACTGCGCTCCAGTTGCGATAAATGTGAAAAATAACGAAAATTGTCGGACGGCTGTCGGTTCCTCACCATGTTCCCTCGCGCTGCCCTGTTGGAAAGGCCGGACGCACCGCGTGCTCAGAAAAAGTAGTTTCCGGAGAATTTCTTCTTCGTCGGTTTAAATGTCATGTTGACATCCTGCAAACAGCGCCACCACCGTGCTGGAAGACCGAACGAGCAACGACACAGGAAACGCAGAAGAAACGAGGTCTAACTCAAGACAGAAGTGTTTATTGCACGTCTGTCCGTCCCAGGGAGAGAAAAGGATCCCTCATCTGTGGCTCTTCCTCAGGTTTCTTCTTTTTCCCATAAAGGCTTTTTTGAAGTTTTTCCTGACCCGGTTCGAGGGTCTAAGGACAGAGGGTGTCACAACTGTACAGATTGTAAAGCCCTCAGAGGCAAACAATGTTTGTGATTTTGGGCTCTTAAATAAATAAATTTGAATTTTGAATTTGTTTCATTTAATGATCCCCGGGGATATGAAATCTAATTCTAATGGTAAAAATACATGACAATATGGGGCAATGTATGTATGTTGTATATTCTCTACATATTGCAGTGTTTTCACCCAAACTTAAAATAAAACAAAACACAGAAAATATGCTAAATTTGAAATGTTCCAATACATATAATATAGACAAAAGTTTTTAAAAAGTATGAATGAAGGCAGTGTTAGAAGTTAAAAAATGCAATATTTGTATAATTAGTGTTGCACTACATATTAAAAGAATGTGGGAAATGTAAGAAAGATTGATTTTTCCACCTAATATGCAGGACTTGGAGCCAGATGGCATGTTTTTATCATTTCAGATTTATTATTAATAAATGTGGGAAAGGAAACCTTTGTAGTGGCAGCGATCATTAAATCATAAAAAGCAAAAGACAGAAAAGCTCTAGTGATTGTACAGTTGTGTTTAAGGGTTTAACAGCAGAATCAATCAGGTTAAAAAGTGCATTCATTGTTTCTTTTGATTGAGACAGAAGATGACCCAGCAGAGTCTGGTGGCCACATCAGTTTGCTACCTGTCATTAGTAACACGAGACGATAACATTCATAGATGTACTCCTGCAGTCCAACATACATAGAATGTATTCAGAGCAGATGCAACTTCAAACACCACAAAAACATCAATCAGACCTAACATACAGTTTCCTTTTCTGGGACTGATAATCTTCTGCAGACAGCACCCAATATATTTCTGCTTTATAATGTTTGCATATTAGTGTGATGAATACAAATGCACAACCCTCTGGCCTTTAAAAATGAAGAGAATTGTAAAAGACTGACCAGGCTGCTTTAGAGATTCAACAATGCAGTTTAACCACAGACATGTAGATTCCCTGGGCTTTTCAGTGATGTTAACAAAAAAAAAAAACCGACCGTCCTCATGTTGTGACCGACATCAAACTGAGGGAGAGGGACAGTGATGGGCAGTGGGACAGAGTAAGAAACATGTACGGGCTCTGGTTAATGATGATAAATACTGCAAACTGATCACACACAAATCATTGACATCCATGGATTTATAAAGTTCTCAATGCATACAGTATGCACATATTTCTATATATAAATAGACATGTGGAATGTACTTCATTTACATTAGCAAAGGCAGGTAAAGGTAGAGCATATCTTCCAGTCATCATTTACAGAGCATTCACTTGTTTAATCAGATTGTTATAATCCAAATGGACAACTATAATCTAAATCATTCACATATTTGTGTTAAAGGACCCAAAACAGTCATGCAGATTGTATCAGCCGTGGCAGCCGTTTTTTTTTATCTTCCAGTAGTAGCAATTTAGGAGACTTTACTTTTTACCCTGACCTGAGCCTCCATGGCAGCACTTCCAAGGGATACCTATATGTGCCCACAACAAGCTCTGCTAGCTAAATGTTTTTGGTTATAGATGGTCTAAGTAGGGGCCATGGTTAGATTAAGGTCTGCCAATTCAGGTGACGAGGGAGTAAGGTCTGCTGGGAGGCTCAACTCATAGTAATAACAGTCCATGTGTCCGTGAGTCATTGAACTACAGCCCGGCTGGCTTCAGTGTCTACTTTATGTTGGCCAATAGGCAACAAGGAATGCCAAAGATACAGCGTGGGCTTCAGCATTTGAAAAAGCGTCACAGAATTTGTCCACCAGAGGGCAGTGAAGGGTTTATTTTACACTGTGTTACCCCCCTCCCCCCCTAATTCTTTATTAACTAAATTTAAGGGATCTTTATCAAAAGCTTTATTATGTTTACATGTAAACTGGTTGAAAATTGGTGGAAATATCTTTATGATACTTTTATAACTCTGTATATACAAATACTTTAATACTAGTATCAGCCTCAGATCAGTACCAGCCAGGCTCTAGCTCAGACCATGTTGTGGTGATTTCAATGACATAGTGTGAAGAAATATGATGAAAATGTCATTTTAAAGAGAAAAGAAAAATTACTTCTGATTATCTTAAATTCAACACGACTATTCATTAATCATCATAACTGGTTAACTGTCAGCATTCTCATTTCTTAAGAAAAGTCTGGAACTTAAGAGTGTTACTGAACAGAAACTTGGATTCCCTTGATTGTTCAAGGAGCTTTGTAAAGTAGCCTTACTTGTGCTAACTGTATTCCTTAACCATCAAACACAGACACATATTTCTTTCAATGCTGTCATAAATCTTTTGACTGATAAATAAAACAAATGAACTGCTCTAATGCCATTTTTATGAGATATCCAGAAAATGGGCTTCAAGCTCTACATGTAGACAAATTTAGATCCTTTGACACAAATGTGACCTATTCATGTCCATTTGATACTTTTACATAAACTGTCACTGATGCTGAAACCAAATCAGCTTTGGTATCCTATACAGGTCATTAAATGACACAATTTCATTAAGAAGCCCTCTGATTTAAAATTAAATATTTCATGACCAGCTAAAACGCCCTTCAGCAATCAAAGACTGTACCATTTATCCAGTGAAGACAGTCAAGTCATTCTGCTTTTTGTTCCAACACACGTGACTTGTGACTTCTGAATCAAGTTAAAAATGAGGCAGTTTCTAACAGTCAAGTCGGTCTGTTATTTCTTTCAGATATTGTGTCTTATTTTTCTACATGCTAACTTTCTGCTGTTTTCCTGGACTATAAAACTTCAGATTTGTGTCATATGCCAGGGAAGATTTAGACTTGAGACACTTAAAACTCCAGTGTGAATGTCAGTTTACCCTCGATATCATTCAGACAAAAGTCCATCTGCCTTAACCAAGACAAGAAAATAATGTCATTTTAAAATCAACAACTGATTATGAATAGGCCTGTATCCCTCAAACGTACTGCGCAGCCCTTCTCTGTCCCCACAGAGCAGAAAACAACAGTCCTTCCCACATGGAGCCAGAGAAAAATGTGGGAGGCTGTGTGAAGTTTAAAGCTAGAGTCCTGCTCAGTGATGGGAGCTGCAGAGGAAGGACTTCTTCCTCCTGGAGCAGGTCCTTTAGTTCCCTTCTCTCCATCACTTCAGCTCTTTCGGCTGCTCATCAACTCCAGTGAGTCGAAGCGCCTGAGATCGAAGGCCGGATGATGCCCTTTGGAGAAGGCTTGGATCCAAACCAGGACATCTAGACCACAAAACATAGCAGACAACAGGGTGGTCACTGTAACACCAGCTCAGTGAACATATATGGGAGTAAACAGACACCGGGCTTAACACAAGAACAAGAACCTGTAAGACCTGGAGCCATTGAAATCAATTAGTTACACTGTTGATGTAAAAAAAGAAAGAACAAAGAAATATGCTAATAAAATATAAATTAAAAAAGAACTTGTGTTTTCAAAACTCTTGTTAAATTGGCAACCATTATACATATCACATTTAGTCCAAATTCCTTCAGATTAAAGCATTCTAATTTCAAGATTAATTTTTTTTTGTACTCAAAAATGGTGTTCGATGTTGACCAATTGATACTATTCAGTTTCTATACTTGATGATATAAATGTTTGTGACTCTCCCACCCTGAAAAAGTTATAATCCCCTGATAAATGTGATCTTCTGACACAGACAGGATATCTAAAGCAATAGTGTGTTTTGCAGACTAAGACTGAATACAGTCTTTCTACCTTGTACTCCAGAGTCTGTTTCAACATGTCCTCTTCCTCACGAGTGAAGTTCAGCAGCACCGATACAGCTCGTATTAGCTGATATGCCTAACGGAATAAGACAGATTGGGTTTTTAACACTCATTTAGAATTTGGTTCATTCTTTTAGACTATGCAAGTGATGAACACTGACGATTTACCTCCGCCTCTCTGGATGACATAAATTTGAGGACGACATGTTTGAGATACTCAAAGTTGATTTCTCGTGAGTCGTTGAGGTCTGAGGTGTTGGTCACCGTAGTGTTGGAGGTCGGGGGGCTCGGGGTAGATGCTGGAGGCAGATCTGGACAAACCTTCTCTGGTTTTTCTGCTCGGCTTTCTGGCAACTTTTCCTTCCCTTCAGCCTCTGGCTCAGGCTTTAGTTTCTACAGAGCACATAGTAGGAAATGCATATAAAAAATAATCTTAATTTGCACTCAATGAGCATAAAAATATTAATCTCTGATCAATGTAGCACAACCCAATAAAATATTTATATCTATATATGAGTTGATTCCCCAGTTAGAACTGGGTATCATTTATTTTTCCTGCATGCCCCTGTGACGTGTAAACATTTGATAGCCAATCACCAGCATTATTAGATCTTGGTACTGATGTAATTTACTCCTTATGCATCGTATTGTATAGTACTGAAAGATTGTTGGGTTGTTCAGCAAAAAGGGAAGCAGAAAATTACAACTGCTTCTTACAATGAAATGCAAATTTAAAAAAAACTGAATTATTTTCTTGAGTATATTAAGATTAATCTATAGTTTGCCTACATTGTCCAATACAGAACAATTAAGTAATATGCACATGTTGTTAAATATTGTACAATTCCTTCATAGAAGGAAAACAATGGTGGTCTAATAGTTTCCACTCGTCAGACAAATGTTTCATGTAAATGAGTCATCTCTAACTTTAAAGTCGTGTTTATCTTGGAATTACTTCGATGTTTTAACTGGACTTAATGAGCACTAACAGCAGCTTTGTCTTGATGATAAGACTAAGTAAGAAAAGAAAAGTCAGGATGACATCCTCCAGATTAGAGATGGAAACTAATCACTTAGTGCTGTTAAGTTCAAAGATCAGTAGTCACTGACTGTGTAGTTCATTCACTTCTTTCATCACCATTCAAATGCACTTCAGTATGTCAGTAAGTGAGCACATCACCATTCATACAGCTGGACATGCAGTGCTGATTCTGACTTGATTCTGTGTTTAGTTCAGCACAAAGGATACGTTTAATAACTCAGCAGCCTCTGACTTACCCCTGAGTTATCAGATTAGGATGGTTTGTGTGGCCACTTTAGCCATCTTTTAATAAGGCTTTTAAGTAGCTTTTAAAAGATAAGGTACTCGGAATCACAGCTGAGCCCCATCACCAGTGAGGGGAGCTCCTATGCTGAAATCTACAGAAAAGCAGTGTGGACTAGTTCCCTCATTAAGAACTGTTCAGTTTGCAGACATATAGTCAAAACAAATGAAAACAGTAAAGACATGTTTTGATTGACCGGCTCACCAGTTCCTTCTGCAGCGTCCTCTTTAGTTCTGCTAGTCTCTGCTGCAGCTGCTTGATGGTCTGCAAAACATCGTCAATGCATTTTTTACATGTGGTGATGGGTGGATCTGCTGTTGTTGATATTGCATCAAAAGCCAGAGGACCAGTGCGGGTATAAAAAGTTAGCTGACCCTGTTCTTGTCACTGAGCTGCTGCTCCAGCTCTCTGTTGACCTTCTGAATGTGATCCAGATCATCCACCGTCACACTGCCGTTCTGAGCCTCCTCACACACTTCAGGGCTGTGAAGTTGTTCTGTCAAGGTTTCCACCTCAACCTCCAGATATGAGATCTGGATGACACGTACCAAACCACAAACATCATTAAGTCATGTTCGATTAGTAGCATGAGCTTCAGTTACCTCTTTGGGAGTGACCTAGCAAATAAAACACTGGCAGTAGAAAACCTAAGAGAAATTCAGGTTAAATTTTAGGTTAAACTTAAGTCTCAAGTTTGAGCTCCAAATATGGAATACTGGTCTTCTCTGGATGTTGTATGGTGAACAGGTCAGTCAAGAGCTGAGATGAAAGATTGGTAACTCACAGACCTCTGAGTAGTGTCAAAACTTGTGCATAAAACAAAGTCTAATGCAGCTACTAATTTTGCTTGTTGCATCACTACTGTATGTGTACCATATGTACGTTTCTGACTTTGTGTGTAGGTCCTAACCCGCGCCTGGCAGCCATCGAGCTGCTGTGTCTGGCTGAGCAGCTCCTCCCTCAGGCTCCTCAGCTGGGAGTCTTTGTCCAGCTCCATCTGCTCCAGCTGGGCTTTCTGTTGTTCGACTTCCTCCCGCAGCTGGACCAGTGATGCCTGCCGACACTGCACCTCTGCAACACACATGCACATATTTGATTGTTTTTCCTGTCCCAAAAATAGTAGAATAGGGGGTATCCACTTCTTTGTGTATTCATTTGAAATTGTGCAAAACCAATACATTACAGTTTTTGTTATACTGGCAGATGCTACAAAGTCACAGGCAGCCTCATATAGCCGACAAAGAGGTTTGCATCATTGTGGTTAGTAGTAGGGTAGTAAGTGTATTTGTGCATGTTACCATTCTGGAGTGTTTTGATGTCTTCCTCTCTCAATGCTAGCTTCTCTGTGACAGCAGACAGTTCCTGCTGTGAGGTCAGTAGAGATGTGGTCAGGTCTTCAACCTGAAAACAATCAAAGGCAAACACTCTCCTTTACACAGTACATGCTCCCACACTCACACACAGAATTTCACTGTCTTATAATCCACAAGTGATCTATAGTCCGGTCTTCCTTTCCTTCAATACAGATGTTTGTGACTGATCCAGGAGGAGGTTCTAGGGGATCATCATTTCATCATTTCTAGGTGACTGTGTGTTAGCTGTTGCTTTTTTATGACTGTTGCATGATGCGTGTTTGCCCACAGACCTGTGTTTGCAGCTCCTCCTTCTGACGTCTGGTTTCTTCTAGAGCTTTGGCAATTTCTGTACTCACTGTCTGCCGGCTGTTGAGCTCCGCCTGCAGGAACACAGCAAGACAGACACACTCTGTCATTAGGCCTTTGTGTTTCTGCTGAATCTGGATAATTTGGCTTTATAGTGTATAGCTTTTGGCTTTGTAGTATGGCTGTGACTGAGGCTGCATCACATTATGTGAAGAGTTCAACTGGATATAATGTGTAAGGTTGGAGGTTCATTATTTCTGCATACATTTACAGAATAAAGCATAACTTTTATATGACATCACAGCTTTTAAAAGTCGATTAAATGTCAGTTTGTGCTTTTAAAAGAAATCTGATGTGTAGCGGTTCTTACCCTGCACTGCTCCAGCTCTTCTGTCTGCTGGCTCAGAGTGGAGTTTGCCTCGGCCCTCTGCTTGTCCAGATTAGCCTAGCAAACAAGAAGAAGAAGAGGGAAGTAATAGTCAAACAGTGCTCTCTCCTTACTGCAACAAATGCATTTATATTAACCCATTAACCTGCACGGCTCAGTGTCACAGTATGGTTACTGCACACTGTGCGATTAAAAAAAAAAAAAGCTGAAAATGAGAAGCAGAACATACCACCCTGTCCTGCAGCATCTGTCTTTCTGTCTGTAAAGAGGTGATGTTTTCCTCCAATCGACTGGCCTTCTCCTGACTCTGCTGCTGTAACAAAGACACCTGCTGATCCAGAAAGGCTTTCTCTGCACTCAACTCTCCTTGCTGGACAAAACACATTAAAATGAACAGTTAAACATGAGCATTCAAAACCCACTTTAACCAGATTGAAAACCAACATTTCCCTTTAAATGGCTGGAGTGCACATGACAATGTCAGGTTTTATAGAGCAACATATCTTTCTTTTAATTGCTATTTTTACTTTCTGAGCCAAATTCCAACAGGATTTGATGTAAAACAAAGACAAGAAAAAAACGACTCTGGATTTTGACATTTGTTGTCTTCAAGTATTGGTGAATTGACAGTGGTGCTACACACAGAACGATTTTCAAAAAAAGGATTTCAGTGTCTGAATGTTGTATGCGTGTGTTGAATGTGTACATCACTGTCTGTCAGAGTGACATTCTTGATACTACCACCAGATGACACCAAAGCATGAAATAAGATCCTCCAAACTTTGGACTGATATATTTAATTCTGTCTGGCCATTTGTTGAGTAATGACATTTGGAGCATATCAGGCCTATTTCTGACTTATTTTCTGCTCTTGGCTGTTGTGGTACTCACCAGTTTATCCACGTGCTGCTGTTTCTCTGTAATCTGTAGCTCTGCGCTCTTCATTCTCTCACTGCTCTCATGGAGTTGCTGCTCCAAATTAGCTATCTGAAACAGAAAATAGTAAAATGATTGATTGTGACTGGACTCTCTGGACACTGTGAGAAATATAATCAGCAAGTGGACAGAAATCCATCATTTCCTATTAAGGTGAGGAACTAGTCTCATTAACGATAGCCCAGCCAGAATGTCGAGGTCACTGCCTAATTTTTCACTGCTGTCATTACTGTATGCTTCCTGGGACCTCATAGCCATGTGATTTGTTGATTAACCATGCTTTTAAAGGAACAGTTATCCTTTACATCCTCTAGGAACAGTCGTCATTCAAAGCTAGCCAGTTCTCGTGCTGATAATTAAACACTGATTAAACACTTAAACATCTCAAATAGGGTGTTTATAAATTAACCCTCATGTATCATTATGGACATTTTTGTCCATTTGAGCAAATTTTTCCTCTTGTTTTGGTCATCATTTTGGCATATGTTAGTGCATATGGCACATTTTTTGTGAGAAAGTCTCTCTCTAGATAAATTTTGGAATTCATATTTAATTTTGTGAAAAAATGACTGTGAGAAAAAATTACTACCCCCTTAAGTCACTTGAGGACAAAAATGTCCCATTAAGTCCCATTAAAACCCACATTTTTTTTCCATCTCATTGCCATTACAAAATATAATCATGCATTCTGTAATGTTAGGGTTTTATTTAAGAGAAATATAGTAATAATAGTAATAGTCATTTAATAACACAAGCACAAAAACGAATGAAATGATCGGCATGTTATGCATGGCAAAAATGGCTGATTTTAGTGGTGAACAGTAAAAATTACAAATTTTACTATTTTTCTCTTAAATAAAACCCTAACATTACAGAATGCATGACTATATTTTGTAATGGCAATGAGATTAAAAAAAATGTGGTTTTAATGGGACATTTTTGTCCTCAAGTGACTTAAGAGGGTAGTAAATTTTAAATCTGATGGTACACAAAAGCTAATAATGCATCATCAAAGTCAATATTTTTGCTAATCTTTTACATATCCAAGACTGAAAAAAAATCCCTCAGCCCCCCAACATTTGTTATATGGAAAATAACTCATTCTTTGTGTTTTTTCCATAAAAAATATTATCATGTAATCAAACTGGCATTTAAAAGGTTAAACTTCTGATAATTATTACATATTTGATAGTTTTTACCAGGACTGAAGTTGATCAAAAGACTTGACTCAAAAAAGCAGAAAACAATATTAGTCTGTACTATTTTTAGAGCAGTTTTTGGAAGTGGACATTTTTGTCCTTAATGACTTAAGAGGGTAGTAAATTTTCAATCTGATGCTACACAAAAACTAATAATACATCAAAGTCAATATTTTAGCTAATCTTTGACATATCCAAGACTGATTTAAAAGAAAAGCCCCCTAAAATTTGTTATATGGAAAATAACACATTTTTGTGTTTTTTCATAAATAACAACAGTGACATCATGTAATCAAACTGGCATTTAAGGGGTTAAAACCCTCAAAATGATTTAATGTTTTGTAGTTTTAAGCCAGGCTGAAGTGGTTTTTTGGAAGTGGACATTTTTGTCCTTAATGACTTAAGAGGGTAGTAAATTAAACTGACGACTGAATTTTCTATATTAACTGTGAAATCAAATGAATCACATGACTCTTTAGATGCTGGTGATATTTGGTGGTTGTGCCAACCAGTCAGTTGGTCAGCATTAAAGCACAGCTTTAACCTGCTTGAAACTGTGACTCAGATACATCATGGCAAGTTTGCTGTTCATGTTCCACAAAATATAATTGTCCAAACAATAAAAATTTATAAGAGGCACAATCCTCAATCTCGGTCTGAGGCAGAGCAGCCTGTCAACCAAGAGCATGGAGAAACAATATTGCTTTATTTACTGTTATTCTTGCAGTACGGTCTCAGTTTGCTTACTTGTGTGTCTGTTCTCTGTCTGTAGGCTCTGGAAGAGTCGTCTTTGTGTCGGAGAAGGGTCTGCAGATCAGTAATGTTGCAACTCATTTTGGATACCTGAAGTCAGACAGGAGAGACATGGTTGGAAGGGTATTCACTGACACTGATTTATTACTTTTGCCAAGAAAGCTTTTTCGTTTGACAAATGAGCCTGTTGTTTGAAAATCTGGAAGTTACACAGCAACATACTGTTTTTTTGTAAAAGCTTTGTAATGGTCTCTTTTTAGTCACCTGAAAGCTGCACCAGCATCAACTGATCTGTTTGTTAATTTAACAAAATGAGTAAATATAGCAGATATCATTCTACTTAATCCACAGAAATTATATCCTTTTATAATCACTGGTTTACAATTTTAGTGACAAAGAATAATAGGCAGAAGATGAAGGGACTTTACCGTAGGTACGATAGGGTTTAGTGAATAAATGCACTGGTGTACCTGTGCCTCCAGCGAGCTGACAGTATCAGCGTGGTTTGTCCGAACTTTCAGTAGCTCTGCTCTGGTCTCTTCCAGACTTTGCTCCAGGCTGGACTTCTGAAAAGGCAACAACTGCACTGATAAATAGGTGTTTTGGTTTCTATACAGTTCCCAACATTTCAATACAAGGGGCAAGACATAAACAACGTAATTCATGAAAAGGCTTCACATCATATCTGTTCGTTTTAATGCAGAATATGTATAACAGCAAAAACTACAATAAGATCAGGTGAAAAAAAAGGCTTGGAAGCTTCTATAAAAGACTTAACTGTACTGAATTTAATACGCAAACAAAAAGCAGATAACAACTAAATCTCATATCATGTTAAATGTTTGTTAATATAAATCCTGTTTGCAAAACCAGGAGTAAAAGTGGTAAAATGTAGAAATGATAATTGGTCTCAGCCCTATAGGTCAGTGGTCCCCAGCCTTTTTGCAGCGCAGACCAATTTGACACAAGACAGAAAGTCACGGACCGGGGGAGTATAATCGTATAATTAAACTAAATTGTACGACGATAATTAACCTGGGGACCTCTGCTATAGATGACTGAGGGAAGGTGACTATATGGGAAGGTACTATGGGAGGAAAGGTACTATATATACTATATACAGTACTTTTGTAAAAAAGCTGTCTTGACTGTTTCCTAAAAGGGTTTATCTCATATAAAATATAAAGTGTAAGGAATCCTTTAACATCTGCCACATAAAATAAGGTACAAGGCTCCGACTGACACTGGCCTAGTCTAAGCACTGCTCAGCTCTAGGTGTTCTTCACCTCTTGGAGAAGCTCCTGTAGATGCTCATCCTGGCTCAGGTTCCCCTGCAGCCGCCTCTCCAGAGAAGTCACTTTCTTCTGAAGCTCCATTATCAAGCGCTCCTTTTCCTCCTCTGTGACAGCAGCCTGATGATGTAAAGGAAAAACCTGAAACAGGCTTCCATCAAACTTGCTCTTAACTCAATTGTGAAGTGCGTTAATATTGTTCTAGTTTAATTGTGGTCCTGCACACTGTGGCCCTGATCTAACCCAGTTAACAAGGATAGTGATGATCACCTTGCTGATGTAAGTTAGTGGAAACTAGCAATAAATAATAAACGAGTAATCACAAGACAAAGCATGTGAAAAATATTGTGAGGCAAAGATGGAAAAATTATGGACCAATCTGGTCAACAACATCTAAATTTAGGACTTTGCTGTTCTGTTAGTTCTCATTCATCTGACTGAAAAGTGATTTGTTCTGTTTCCTGACTCCCAAGAGACAAGTCATTCACAATGTGGTGGTCAATTCTGGGCTGTGTATTGTAAAATATTTTGCATCTTTAGAAAATATAAAATTGAAGGAGAAGCCCGAGTTGGATGAAGTTCTGACCTTTTGTTGTTGCAACTTCAGAGAGTCATGTTCAATCTGTAAATCCTGGAGGGACTTCTCTAAAGTCAACACAATGGTCTGTGACTGAAAAAAAAACAATTCATACACTTAGTGCCTTGGCAAATTATTTATGAATAAACAGTGTAAATAACTTTATAAAGATGTAGTAGAGTGTAGCTTGATCATCTTGTGATCAGACCTGACCTTCTGGAAGTCTTCAGAGACCTGCTGGATGACGGTCTGCAGCTCCTGACACTTTCTCTCCAGCTCACTGATCTTCTTGTCTGCTTCCTCTCTGAGCAGCAGCAGCTCCTCTCTGAACAAATCCAGTGATAGATCAACAACAAATGCAAACTTATCAGGGTATACTACAATATGTATTTACTTTTTTCAATGTACTCGCTGAGGATATGCCTGGGGCATATGGTTTGTATTTTGTCAGATTTTCATTTTCCATAAACCTATGATTTTTCATCAGACTACTGAAGTAAGAATAAAAATGACATTTTGCTGCCCATTGCACTCCTTCTTACCGCTCAATTTCAAACTCAGAGTTGAGTCTGCAGCTCTCCTCGTGCTGCTTTTCCAGAGCCTGGAGTTTCCCCCGAGCCTCGGACAGCCCTCTCTTTGATGACTGAACTTCAGCCTCCTTCTGCTGGAGCTCCCGCTCCCGCTGGCTCAGCTGCTCCTCTTTTTTCAGCAACTGATGGACATCAATAAAAATAAATCATAATGACAGAATATACCATGCACTAAAGAAGGTGCTCCTATGAGCCCAGGTGAAATCAAATGCACTAAGTGCTTTCAAACACATTCAGTGGCAAAGAAACTCTGCTATCCTGCACTGAGATTCACAGACTTACTTATTCAAAAGAGCAGTTCTTTAAATCTTTCCCCATTTTTTTATTTAACCTCAACATGGCTAAAAGAGGTAAGGCACATGTACGCACCATATGTTTAAGTTTAGCAAGTTCTTGCTGCTGAAAGCCCTCCAGTTCATCCAGGTCATCTCTTTTCTGGAAGAGTGCTAAGCTTTGCTCCATCATCTCCTCTAGCCGGGCTGACAGGGCAGCCTTCTCCTAAACAAACATAACAGTTACATTATACCAGTGTACACATATGTATACCCATTTTCAGGTGATGTCAAGTTTGAAGAAGACAAACTGAAGTCTGCTTTCACACCTGTAGTTAATTTAGTATAATAAACAAAGTAGGAAACAAGCACAACATACCTCTGCTTTAACTCATTTTTACTTTCTGATCTATCAAGGAAATTACCATGGTGGCTATATGACCTTGCAGAAATACAGGCTAAACTTCATTTGGAAAGTAATCTTCTGGCCTATTGTATAAACAGTTTACAATCCAAAGACAGCTTTTGAAATCCTCGCTTTCACACCACCAAACCGAATCCATTCGACTGGAATCAGACAGTTTTCATGAAACAAACTTTTCGTGGGCTAAGGGGGTTTTACACCTGCACTACCAAACAAACTCTGGAGCAGTTTGGAGCATACTTCTGTCTGAGCTGAACGGCTAGCAGCTAGCTGTCGCTCCATGCTCAATTGCATAGCATGTTACCCTCACAGAAATATGTACTTGTCTGTTGGACCTTCTTCTTATATTTGATTTCTTGTTTTCTCTTCTTAAAAGCTTACCTTTTCCACAGCTGCCAACTTCTCCATCCATTCCTGCAGATAAAGGATAGAAAGGTAAGTACACAAGCCACAAGTCAGAGACTATAATAAGTGAGACCAAGAAGCATTTACCTGATCCTTCTTCTCCAGTGCTAAAGCCATTCCCTCTGCTATTTTGGCTCTGCTGGCCTGGTGAGACTCATTCTGGTCTTGAAGTTTCTTTATGGATGCTGGGCAGTGAAAGTGAGAGACAGAAAAAGAAAGGGAAAGATGGAAACCGCACAGAGAGGTTTGTATGCAACCAAAGGAAACAGAAATATTAAATAGCAGAGACAGTGGCACCGTTAGTAGCTGTGAAAAGTTAGAGTCAGATTACGAGGTGTGGTCACCCCAGAAGCAAAGACAGGCAAAGACAAGCGATGCATGGCAAAAAAAACAGTTTGTTAAAGCTAACACTGCAATATCTGTGTGTTAATGAAGAAAGAAGTCCACCCTAAAGTCTACGTGCCCTTAGAGCTGCTATTGTTGTGCTACTGACCTATTGTTAAACCTCACTAATCAATAGTTCTTTACCATGAACTAAACTCAGCTCTGAGGGGGAAAGCTGTTCCATCCATCCATTATCTTATCCTCACAAAAGGTCATGGAGGTGCCGGAGACTATCCCAGCTGAGACTGGGCGAGGAACAGGGTACACCCTAGACTGGTCGCCAGTCAATCACAGGGCCGACATGTAGAGACAAAAGACCACACTCACATTCACACCTATGGCCAAATTAAGGGTCATCAGTTAGCCCGATCTGCATGTCTTTGGATTGTGGGAGAAAGCCGGAGGATCTGCTAGAGAAAACCAACAAAGACAGGCACCAGTTGACTGATGGGTGCGAAACAAAGAACCCTCTACCTGTGAGGTGACAGTTCCAGCCACTGCACAACTGTGCCGCCCTGGGAATGAAACTCTAAAGGTTCATGGAATATTCTGATATATAATCTTAGATATTTTGAGAGAGAAGTTGCAATCTTGGCATGATGGCAGCACTACGGTGCTTAAAATTTCAAGGGAACCTGCCAACAACTCCTCATATCTATTGATGCTGGGCTACCACTCTGTAGTTCCATTGTGTGCTAGAAGCATTTTGGTAACATCTTCAAGTAGTTTATACCTTTGCAGCTAATTTATTACGGATGACGAAACAGATCTGTGACTTGTGGATCTTGTGGCTGTACTTTACCCATTTTAATTATGGAACACAGCACACAATCTTATCTTTTTCTTGTATTTCTACTTCCTGAATAGTATATATTTTATATATAGCGTGTATCCCCTTATGTGTCCAGTAGTATGGCATCCAATCTTCTCTGGCAGCCATGACAGAGATTGTGATATTTTTTTCACCAAAAAAAAAAAACCCCACAGGACCAGAAATACTACACTGTAATCCCGATAGTGTTGGACAGACAGTCAGACAATCAGACAATCAAACGTACTGGGACAAATCCATCTTAAGAGCCAGACATTCCAGTTTCCCCACTATAGTGAGTCCGAAAGATCAGAATGCTACACAGCTAGAAGGCATGTCGATATTTAAATAATGGGCGTGGCTGCATTCACAGCCCAAGTGTTCATAACCATAGCTAGTGAGCTTTACAGACATAGATCACCCAGCCAATGTTTTTTGTGTACATACAGGTTTTAGATTAAAAGGCAAAAGCATTCAGCGCACCCAAAGCAAACCTCTAAAGTGCAGAATATTAGCAAGTAGGATTAAAAAATTATTTTCACAGGAGGACTTGATGATTTGCTAGGTGATGGTTATTAAAGCCGACAGACAAATGAGAAAAAAGAAGGTAATCGGGAGGAGAATAGAGGTACGTACAATCCTGTTGCTTTTCTAATGCAATTTCAAGCTTGTCCTTCGTCTTCTGCATAATTCGTAGCTGCTCAGCGTAGTCTAGTGTTGGGAAGTAGGTTGATGGGATGGGGTATCAACAGTACATACATACACACACACACACACACACACACACACACACACACACACACACACACACACACACACACACACACACACACACACACACACACAAATACGCTAATACGCAACCACGCACACAAAACACAAACAAGGAGGAGGAACAGGCAGATGTTGGTAACGAGAGAGGCAGGGGAGAAAGTGAACAGAAAGAGAGGGAGAAAGCAAAAGGGAAAACATGATTGAGAAATAATGGAAGGTAAAACTATTAATGATTTTCTAATCTGAGAAAACCATAATGGTTAAAAGGCTGCATGAGAATGTGCCACCTTTAACCTTTTCTAGGGGGGGCAAAGTCACACAAGCCTCCCAAAGAAAAGAGGAGCCATTATACTGAGAAGAGAAGAAAAAAACCCACCCTATATGTACAAATATATTAGGACTCCCAAACATTCAAACAGAAACAAATGATCATATTTAGTCTGAGATATCAATATAATCACCATTAACGAGGAACATAATTGTTACATAATAATTACAGTCTGGGTCTCAGTATGTTTAACCAGCTGAACTGAACAAAACTTGAAACAATGCAGTCAGACTTATCAAGTCGTTGTAATTTTGTCACGCAAAGATTCAGTCCAGAAGTCCAGAAATCGTACTGCTCAGTGAAAGAGGCAGGACTGATGAACAGGAATTTGCTTTACACTACGAGAGTGAATCCAGCATGTACATACCCCAGTGTTCAAACTGGTTCCTGACAGCATCTAGTCACATTCCTTTAACAAATACAGTTTGGTTGATCTGCTGTTACCAGTCCCATTGAGGCATTCAAGTTACCACCAAGACAAGTGTTTTATACAGTACTTTGTCTATTATGTGTGTTATGCTTGTCTAGATATCTATTTTTTTTTTGTTTAGACAGATGCTTCAGATGGACAGTTGTGTGCAGTCAGAAATGCCTATCTGGTCTGGCAGTTTTACACTAAAATGATTTCATTTATTGTGGTGTGACAAAGAACCCTCTACCTGTGAGGTGACAGTTCCAGCCACTGCACAACTGTGCCGCCCTGGGAATGAAACTCTAAAGGTTCATGGAATATTCTGATATATAATCTTGGATAATCTTAGATACAAAGTGGTGTGACTTTGGTTTTCTTTGAAAAAAAAAAAGAGGCAGATAAAGTTCAATGTTTTTTGTTGTTTGGCCATCTTTTTTTGCCTTAAAGTGCAGTAGTCCAGTAGTCTGTTAACTGATAATTGTTTACATAATCAACAGGTAAAATAATACCATGTAAATATATATAACATTTTTGGCTTCTGCTTTTATGAGATGGATAATGAGCTGGCAAGTTGCCATTATTCTGATGTTAATAAGCTGCAATGATGATATATCACTTGGTCCTTTGCATCACTGGTACAAGCTGCACTTGGTTTACATTTCGGTAATTTATCTCTCCTGAGAGCTACAGGCAGAGTCACTCCAGCTGCTCAGCCTTAGTCTGACGTGTCCTACCTGACAGCCTGGCCTCCAGCTTCCGGATCTGATCATTTCTTCTGAGGAGCTGGACAGGCAGGTCGTCCCTGGAGCTGCTGCCATCAGAAGCCTGAAGATGCACACATACCATCTTACTATTCATCCTGCTCATAGTGGAGAATAGTGGAGAGTTTATCCACCAAAAAGTTGCTCTTTCACTGTCAGAAATCATCAAGTTGTGATGTCCAAAGCATCTCAGTGATAACATTTTATTTTCAATGCTGGAAACATCGCTCTACTGGCTATGCTTTTTATCTGGTGACTCATCACAAATATTGGAAACTTAGATATAAATTCCACATAACATTATCCTCGACGTTTCTGATGACAGAAAGAAGTTTTGTTATCACACTACACAATGATAGAGAAAAAAAAAAAAAAAAAATATATATATATATATATATATATATATATATATACACACACACACAAACAATATAACAAATGGATGCAGAAAGGAATGGAGCCACCAGTCAGCGTCATTCAAACAAGCTCTGTAAACTGTGGCTACGTATTCATTGTACCAGAAATACAATGTCACATATGAGCAGACCGTATCACTACTCAGCAGCTTCACTAAATAATTTAGCCAAGTGCAACAGAGACAGCACCTTAACCTCAGGAATCTGGCTTCCCTTGTGAGGGGTTATTCTCCCCCGTTTGATCCAATGAACACGGCTTTACCAGATTTTCTTTAGAAGCTACAGTATGAGACTGACATACAAAACACTTCTCTTGAAAACAATAAGAGAAAAGACGAACAAAACCCTAAAAATATCACTGAATGCAATGCAAAAGCCACTGAAACTGAACAAATGAACAGCCACAACCAAAAAGAAGAAACTCTGGAGTAAAATAAAGATAAAGTCAGGTCGAGTTCTGCAATGACAGACGACATGAATCAACAGGGATTCATGTTACGTTGGTTGGTTTTAACAATAGTAACACCGTATCCTGCATATGTGCAAACAGTAAAATAGAAACCAACCCACCAGGTCATCCCTGTTCTACAGTAATGTCAGTCACACCAAAACTGCCTGACTGGTGATTATTTTCAAAAGCCAGTTCCAATCAGAGCACTGACCTTAAATTGCAGGACATCTCTGTGATTTTCCAGAACTAACTTGGAGCGTTTGTATGATATGTGACAGATGGTATGACAGGAAAATCCATCCTTGATCACTGTTGTTTTTCAATCTATTTTCCATTACAGCTGGACTGACAACAGTGTAACGCAATCAATGCGTGAAAATAATAATCCAGCCATAATAAAAGCCATAGAAGCCATAATAAAAATAAAACCAACAGTTTTCTGTAAAATGGCCCATTCAAAAAACACTTACATTTAATGATTTTTTTTCACAGTGAATACCAAAAGACAAACTGTCAACAAAAAACAGCTTTCAGGCTTTTTATTAATTGCTGCAATTTCACTGCTTTTTAATTCTATCTTTATTGTTATTATTTATCTCTTATTGTGCAGCTGTTTATTCTGTGAACAGCATAGAAAGAAAAAAAAATCACAAATTTATGGCAGAAAATATACCTGGGGTCTTGCATGGTAAGTTGGATGCAAGATGCTTTCACTTGCACTATGGGCCATGCAGGAACTAGCCTTTCTGGAGCTTGACCCAAGAAAACTTCTGCACCTCTGTGTCAATTTTGAGAATTCTTTTTTTTTTTAGCATAGGGTAGCGACTGGTAATGATTACTGGTGATGTACTTACAAAGTCATCCCCGGAGTCTGCCCCCACTGAGGTGATGGATTCCTTGCTAATAGTGCGTGGTATACGAACACCACTCCGAGGCGCTGTGGCTGCCTCCTCTGCAATCTTCTTCTTCAACTTGGCAAACATGTCTGTCTTTTCAGTGTTTCTTTTTGGGTGAAAACTGTTTCTGGAGAATGAGTGACTTCACGACACATTGGAGTTTACGGCACCTCGTTCTGTGGACTGACACAGAGCCGTGTCGCTATGCAGTACCGCTGGGCTGGTGAATCCATTCTGCTACATCTGGAGGAAGGAAAAGAGTCAGTCACTGAGATGGCAGTCACTGAGATGCCAACACTGACAACAGAGGCTACTTGTCTGCAACAGTCACATGTCACATTGTTGTAATGAGCCCAGCAAAGAAATCAAGGCTCATTCTTTGTGGCATCCATCATCATCATAATACACTATTTTTAAATATCAATGACAGATGCTGACAGATTTTGGTGGCAGTTGTTTAGTCTGTTGACTCTATAGGCCACTTCTGCCAAAGAGTCTGGGTGTAATTCAGGAGTATTGCTGTAATGGATTAACGACATTTCAAACTCATATGTTTCTGTGGTCTTGAGGGACAAACTATTTCCCATATCAGTTCAATATTTTGTTGATCGTATTATTACTGAGATAAGAAGACAAACTTCAGAGTGACTGTTCTGTAACGAACACTACACTAAGACCTCAAATGATTTCCTGATTGACACATCTTTTACAAGACACTTGAACACAAAATCAGATGTTGAGTTAGTAACGAAATGTGTTCCCATGGCTTTAAGTCAAAGTGCTTTTGGCGAACGTGTGTAAGAGTAAGGTAACCAAAAAGTAAAAGCCCTTTCTGTTGGCTCTTAGCAGTGTTAATCACATTAAGAAAAGCACCATTACACTGTCAGACTGTGTTTTGACAGACAGCTAACCAGCTAGCTCTCCCAGCCACAACAATGAGAGTTAACGTTACCACCACCGGGGGGTGTTAGCTGCACTTAGCTTGCTCGTTCACCGCAGTCGCTTCTCTCTTACCTTCTCAGCTCCGGTAAAATATGTGTCGGACGTTTCTGGTGCTCTGTGCCCGTACACTCGCCCTCTCTCTGGGCACTCTCACAGAGGAGCTGTCGTTGTGGCAGTCGCTCTAAACTCGCGATGCTCGGTCTCGTCTGACAAACTAGCTGCTGCTGATGCTAGTTGGAGAGCTACACGTAATCTCCCTAACACAGATGACTGTCGACGTCACGCCGGCGCCGCTGCTCATTGGCTGGAAGAAGTGAGAGGCGTGGTGACGACATGCGCCACCTGGAGACAGGAGAGGGACGTGCAGCGGCGTGACACCGGCAGGTGGAGACAGACAGCATGTGTAGAGCTGCTTTCTGTGTCTGCGTCTGTGAAACTACTGAGATAGTTTCATTATACCAAACAACAAACATCTAAATACCTGATTATACCTGATTTGTCTCTTTGATGATCAAGAAATACCTCAACTAAAAACAAACATTTATCAGTTAATGACTCAACTACTCTCTAATGAACTGACAAACAAATATTGATTAGTTATTAAAACCTACATGTTTTGTATTAATAGTTTCACTACCTTCTCCTTACTTACCTGGAGCTTACTCCCTCATTTGGTGCCTATTTCTGCCACCACTGTCTCATGTGTGCTATTGGAACAGCTGAGTGAGCAAAATATTTAAGAATGTGATTCAACCATGGATCTATTGTAAGACATTCATACAAAACACCCAAGGCTTCAGCATATGCTTACTTTATTTTCCGAAGGATTATTGCAAAGTCTTAAGTAAACAGAAAGTGCTGATGGTAAATTACACCTAAAAGCTGAAGTACAGAATTTTCCAGTCTGAATCCTTTTTTAAGACTTAAGGCTATCTTAAGAGTCCAGTGAGAAAGTGGTCAGGTTTATGGATGTACATTTACTAACAAATATATGACCAAAGTGATAATAATTTCTTTCAAGGTGGACTGCCAAAACACACAGGACCTGCTTTAGTAGGAAAGATGGCAAAGTGCCATCTGCCACATTGTCAGTGCTCCAAGCAGTTAGGAGTTTGGACACCTCTGTAGTGCCCAGCTACTTGTCCACAGTCCATACTGCCGTCCTCTTACACCGGGTTTCAGCTGTACCTTAGTCATAAGTACTTGGCCCCATGGGATGTCACATGCTCTAATTGTCAAACAGCCAGTTTATTTATTCTAACCTTTTTTAAACAGGATATTATCTGTGGTCTAATGACGTGCCTCATCTCTGCCCTTATGTCACAGCTTATGCTCCTAAACAACCCTAAATACCCCCGTGGCCAGGTCAAATGCCACTCTGATGTGACCTCACTGCAAAATCACCCTCAGAAACTCCTCAGAAAGGCTGCACACCTCTGCTTCATACTGGACGCCTTTGAAAGACTTAAAGACTGGTTCCAAACATACCACTGTTGCCCCTGTGTGGTCGAGGACAGTTTGAGGACAGTCCTGATGATTGATTTAATATTGAGGTGAGTTAGCTGCTGTCTACTTTAACCTTTGTTCAACTGTACATGTGCAAAATAAATGCAAATATTTCTTCCTGAGAACTATCAAACTAACACAAACTGCTGTGTGAAAATGTGTTTTACTACCCAGTTTAATCACCCTCTGATTAAACGGTGTAATTTTTTGCACCCTCACCTAGGTTTGATATCTAACTAAACTTTACAATTACAATTTTTTGATTTCTTTATTTAAAAACAGTATGGTGACACACAGAAAAGGAATAATGACAGAGAATCGTATTATCTACCACAGGCTTAACAATACTGCAATTTCTCACAAACAGGTATCAAAGATTTTTACACAACTCTCAGGTGTACATGTATATTTCAAGGATCACATAATAACAGCAGGTGGGTATACTTTCACTGAAATTTAACAGTAGAGATAGTTTTGCTTTTTTTGCAGTGCTTTATTATCTACACCCAGCTTTAATACATTACTGTAACAAAATAAAATGACATTGTATACAACACTGCACCTGATATTTGCACAGCAGCGAATCTTTATTGTAAAGTAAAGCAGAGGCTTATAAATATGAACATTTTTCAAGGGTGAGTTGACTTCTGTGTCATTTTCTTCCTTCCTCTAAAACATTTCAACTGCACAGCAAGACTGCTGAACCAACTTACTTCCCTCTAATATTTCTATGTGATTTAGGTGTCAGAATAATGGCATAAAATGCCCGAGTGGGAATAACAATTGACAGTTGGCACCAAGAAATGCACTGTAAATACTCAAAATGTACTATACAAAATTCATATGTGTTCACAAGTGCTGATGCCACTGTCCCAGTCGGTACCTGTGCACTGAACAAATGGCTGCACTGCTTTAGCTGTGCTTACAGGAAATATGGTGTTGTCGTTCGGTGGGATAACCCGGTGGGATAACCCTTTCAGAGTCAGGCACTGCTCTGAAGAGTTTTGGCTCTCTCGTATTAGCGTCTTTAAAGACCATAATGGAAGCAATGTTTCCGCAGCGATAGCAGTAGTTAGGAGCCGACCACACGGTGACCAGCTTCTCGTCGAACATGAACTTGTAGCCTTCGTGGACAAGTTGATGTGCCCTGCAGATCAGCTTCAGGTTGTTGATGTGAACAAACTGGAGTTTTTTGGAAGACAGAAACAAAGAAAAGAAGGAGAGAGACAGAGAAAAAAAACCAAAAACAAACAATGAATACATATTCTAATGGCAGAGAGAGGCAACTGTAACTGAATGTTTGCCTCAAAGCGACTTCCAGTTCCTTTGTGAGTCTGGATATTCAAGTCAAACAGATTAACAGAATTCATTGCCAATCACTCTCGCTGTTGCAGCTTTTTATCATAGGCCTTTTCACAGAGTGAGCCATGACAGTGTGACGGTGAGCCAGCATGTAAAACAGAGAAAGCTGTAGGTAGTGCTTGTTACTAGCATTAATGAAATCTGCCAATCTTTAATTTCATTATGATTTCACCAATAAAGTTTGTGCAGTTTCAATATTACTTTTCCATGCATTTTGCCACTATGGCATTGCCAATCATGTCTATGTATGTTATGTATAGACAGTGTGTTGTTGTGATCACCTTTATCACTGTTACGCCCTGCCTTGAAATCATGATATAGCCAGTGACTCATCAATCCTTTGCCTGTAACTCATCATGTAATCAGTGACCTCATTTGCTGCTCAGTGACTGTCTCAACCTGGAGTACATTTGTCACACACGAAGTCTGTGAAGATCTATACCAGAGGATAGCACACAGACAGTGCCCTCCATGTTGTCAGGAGACACTGATCAATTCCCTCTCCAGTACTGATTTGTCATTTCTAAGTGAAGAAGATTGAAGATTAAACTGTTAGCCCAGAATAAATTCTGTTGAAGGCAGTTACAATAAAATACAGACCAAGTGAAGTAGTTTCAGTTTTCATTTGGTTTCATTTTTATGGTCACCCTTGTCTCTCTCTCCCTTATTATTTTTTTTAGTCTGCAGAATTTCTCTAAACATGTGTTTTTAGTGGTTTTATGAACTTTACCAAAGAACACCAGCACCTACCTCATTTGTGACCTTGGCACCAAAGAGCCAGCCAGCTCCTCTGGGGCTGATGGCCCAAGTGTCCACATCTTCTGGGTCAGACCACACCAGATCACAAAATGCTCCCTTGTGGGGGATCTCCTGGTTCCGCTCGATGGTTCGGATTTGATCTAGAGTTTTTATGTCTGGAGAAAGTCCTCCATGGACACACAGGATCTGCTCGTCCATCAGCTGACAGTAAATAACACAAAATACAAGTGTTAGGACATCATATGTAACCTGCTAATGGCTGTTATATAACAGGAACTAAGGAATATCAGTGAGAGACAGCGAAATGTGAGACTCATTTAAAGCTTTCAAAGCATGAAGAGCTGTCATTTAGCAGGCCACATAATAGGTCTTCTTACATCGGATGAACAGAAAGCACAAAAACGCTTTAATACTCACAGCTGCAACTGTTAACATATCGAAGACTTTGGTGCAATAACGCCAGGCATTTGCATTCCCATACTTGGTTTGGCACTCATCTGTAAGAAAAATAAAGTACTTTTTATTTCACACTGAAAGGTTTGATGAGTGTTCAGGAACTGAGATTAGTGACAGAGTGCAGCTAGCCAAAAACTGATCATCGTCCGCCAAAAATCACATCTCACCATAAAAGCCATAAACTTGAGTGATCTGTCTGCTCTCGTGGTTTCCCCGCAGAAGTGTGATGCGGTCGGGCCATTTAGCTTTCAGCACCAGCAGGTAGGTGAATGTTTCCAAACTGTAATATCCTCGGTCAACAAAGTCACCCTGCAGATGACAAAGGTTCATTATCAAAACTGTACCAAAACACCAGTTAAATATAATTAAGTGCCTCTAAAAAACTAACCAAAATTATTTCAATATACGAACCATAAATATGTAATTTGTGTCTGGAACCTGGCCGCCAGTCCGGAACAGTTCACAAAGATCATAAAACTAAGACACAAAGAGATCAAAACTTAGTATAGGTATTACATGTCACATGTACAACGCACCAATGTCAAGAAATACATGTAGAGGTCTCACATGCTGAGTAAAGCGCATGCTACACTCTATTAGGCAACACAAAGTGCTTGTTGTGCTACTCCTCCTGGTCTCAATCACTGGTTATTACCTGTCCGTGTATGTCACCACATACTGTTACAGGAGTGGAAACGGGCTGAACGTTGGACTCCTCCAGAAGAAGGTCACACACATAGTCACATAACCTCTGCATCGATGAAAACACAACACAAAGACACAAGGGGTCAGCTATCATTCAGAGCTGGTATTTAATACATTACAGAATAACAATTAGTCAGTGTTTCCCCTAAAAAAATCTTTTTCTTGTCAGGAGAAAGCTTCTGAGGCATTATTTAGTATACAGTGAAACACACTAGTGGTATTCTTTCAAGGTCACTGGCTCTGACAGTAATGCTCCACACCACAATGAAACTAAAACACACAATAATGCAACAAAACATGTTTGATCAAGAAAGCCAAACTTCAATCCATGGTTCCCAGAATGCAGCTGGTATATATAAGGTATAAATTTGTGATGTGACTAGGACAAACACTCAGGAGAGAGAGGACCTACTGCAGAGCCTAAAATCTCCCCTGGTGGCACTTACTTATCCTGTGCTGGGTAGATGACATTAGTGATATCATTGGCTCAGTTTGCCACAGCCTTTACGATGACTCTACTTTGGGTCATAGTGTCTATGACACAAAGTATGGAAAACCTTTTTGTATTGTATTGTTGACAACGAGTAACTGTGCTGCTCTGTGTGTGGATTAATATCTGAGTGTAATACTGATAAAACAATTTGTCGACCTGGGAGTTCACAGCACGGATAATTGTTACAGCCTTTTAGCCTTTTGTATACAACCCTGTCCCACTAAAAATTGTACAACTAAGGACCAGTTCATCAAAATTCTGACTGGTCCTTGGTTGACACACCTTCATATAGACTGTACTGTAAGTACTCCTGTGTAACTAACACATTAGAATCAGCCACTCACAGTAATAATAATAGTGCTTTATTTTTACCATACTGTCTGTATCAGATACTGCCTCTTACAAGAGAATCTGGCCAAATAAGAGTATTAACATCTGAAATGATACGTTTCCAACAACAAAGAGATTATTTGTGTGTAACATTTCAGCACAGCTCTCCCAAGACTATTTTTATGAATGAGACTGAATGCGTGTTTGACACCTGTCCCTGTCCAAGCTTTGTCTCAGTCTGACCATCAGTCAGAGGAAACCTCTTGACTGTTTCTGACATAAAGTCTCAGGTGTCATGCACTATCATTACACTCAGTTTGTATCAGCAGTTCTCCCTCTTCAGATGACACCTGAGATGTTATTTGGACATATATTTACCTACTGTAGCTGATCTTAACTATTTCGATTAACGGACTTGACTTCCTGACTAAGAGATGTCAGCAGGCTACTTGGTAACAAGCTAGCTGAAGCTAACGTTAGCTAATAACGCCGTTACAATGTAAAACAACAGTGAGCTGATGTTACCATCATAAGCTCCTTATTAAAAAAACAATTATGTAAAGTCACATTTACCTTGAGATCATTTTCTGGGAGGTATTTACACTGTTTCGCAATCTCTGCATATTTATCCAGGTCTAGAGGCGCCATTGTAGCTAGCTAGCTATGCTGCGCAACTTCCTATAACAGAGTTCCTGTTTACTTTCTACCGCCATCTACCGTCTGTAGATATATGAATAAATATGGATATAGATATGTATGTATGTATAGATATGTCATTGGGTTTAACTCCTGACAGCAACACAAACTGCAACACACTTTACAACGAATAAAGATATAAAGCATGTAACTGCAATTTTTGTTCCGCACTAATAAATGTGAGAATTGATGCCTGTTGCGGATGTTTTATTTTGGTAGTTTTCCCCGGAAGTGCCGGTGTGATGTCTCACTAGACACAAATGCACAGTCATCATTACTGTTTATTATGGCTATTATTATTATCATCATCAGCAGCATATATTATTATTGTTATTATTATTATTGTTACTTTTATCCTTATTATTATATATTATTATTATTATTATTATTATTATTATTATTAGTAGTAGTAGTAGTAGTAGTAGTATTGTTATTATGATTTGTTTGTTTGTTTGTTTTTATTATTAGTGTTCCTGTCCCGATGAAGAAAGGAAAAGCAACAGCAGAATAAATAATAATGTCGTTGAATAAATGAAGAAACTGAATATACTGACATTCAAAATAAAACTGCTGCATTTATCAGAGACATGACGACAGGAGGGTCGTGTGCACTGATTATAAACCACATTCACGCTCGTCCATTGAATATGTATAAATCTTTAAACACTGGTTAATTTTTATATTAATGAATCTATATACAAAGTTTATGATACCAAATATCAAATCTAGCAAACAGTAGCATACCAAACTTAAGGTGAAATAAAAACTAAATAAAACGTTCAAACACACAGTATCGTTACGCCCCATGACTGCTGGAGGAACATAAACACTCCTGACTACACTCTCATTATAACAACCATTACTGTACTGACTGTACATGAATAAATAAGTAAATAAATTACATACAGTCAATAGCAACGCTTTAACTTCACATACGTCAAGGCAGGCACGTAACATAACATCACTTCCGGTAAAAACATTCAAAATAAGAGTTTTAAAATTAAAAACATTTACGCAACGTTACGTGCGAATATGTGAATATGCGAATATACGCATTTCTATAGCGTTACAATAAGCACAAACATGTAATAAGACGTTTAGTAAACAACTAAAAACAAAAACCGTAGCAGAGATTGTAGATAAAACGTTTTGCGGTGTTTCACAACGGAAAAGGTGAAATAAGTAAAAATACAGCCAGCTGAGGGCTCTGTTTATTTCAACGAGTCATTAATCAAGATGTTGTTTTTTCTCTCTCTAAATGAGTGACTTCAGTATAGCTTCATACAGATACAGATGTTGGGAGCATTATTAGAGGCCGGTAATGGAGCTTTCACTACATCAATAATCCCACAGGCCACCCTGAGACATGTACAAGTACATGTACATGTACCTGCTGCTCTACAAACACTCTCTGACTCCATCTTACAGACACACTACCTCTACAGGATGTGTTCACTTTATGAATGGAAACCATCATGTTTTGCTAATTTCCAGAGGAGCGAGGCCGTCTGATCATTTACAAAAACATCACATTGCGTCTCCACAGTGACAGAGCGGTGTCCAACCAGCGCCCGGAGCCCTCCTTTCCCATTGGCTGCCCGGCCTGTCAGTCAGCGGACGCTCACGGTCGGTTGCGGAGCAGGTGAAGCGCTGCCTGTGGTTCATGGGGCAACGCACAGCAGCGTACACCGCCGGGGGGACATCAATGGTGGAGTACGCGTCCATTCAGGGAAAGGTCTGAGAGAGACCGTGACTGGGGCTTACATGGAGAGCTGAGAGCGAGCATGAGCTTCACGTCCTTAATGATGTACATATCTGCGCTCCTGATATTTATTTTCTATGTCTATACCGGATTCTCCGAAGCTGCACCCCGCATCAGCCCCTACGATGCGTCGCCTCTCTCCAGGACGCCCGACACCTGGGAGACCCTTCACGCCGACGACTGCCCCTCGTCCTGTCCCCGGGAGCAGAGCCGCTCCCGGGCCTGACCTAGCCGGACCCGCTCCGTCGGCTGTCCCCGGGAGCAGAGCCGCTCCCGGGCCTCTAGCCGGACCCGCTCCGTCCGGCTGCCATTGTCTCCGCCGGACCGGCAGCCACCGCAAGCCCCGTCTCCAAAACCGCAACCACCTTCCAGCCTCCGACCACAGACCCGACCACCACCACCACCGCCTCTACCACCACCTCTGCACCTGATACTGGCTTCGTTTCAGCCGCCGCCGGACGAACAGCGGCGGCCGCTCTCAGGCTGTCTGGCGCACGCAAACGCTCCACCGATGCACAGACATCACTTTACGGGCCGGAGAAGACGCTGCAGACCCTGGTGTCCATGGTGTCCATGGTGTCCCAGCGCACAGCCAACGACGCCTGGGCTGCTGATCCCATCGGCACCTCTGTTACCTCGATGGAGACCAGTCAAGGTGAGTGTCTGCGATCGAGATGGCCTCGAGGAGTAGAGAAAAACAAAAAAAAGAGATCAGACTGATGAGCGTTTGGGAAGGATGCTTTGAGATCTGACATAAAAAACAGACACTGGAGAAGGGGGGGTGGAGGTCTGGGCTTTATGTATTTTTTTTAGCACATTCATGTTGAGAAATCGAGCGTGTAGGAGAAGAGGAAGACTCCCATGTTTGATTTATGATGCTACGGGCGCTTTTGACGCAGAGAGCGAGCGAATAAACCAGATCGCAACAATGGGCAGACCCCTCTGGTTGCGTGGCGTACCCCTTCCCTTTAAATGATCAGGACATCACCACATCCTAACCTCATCCAAATAAAATCAACGCTATCCACGCACAATCAGTCCGGTGTGGATCGTGCTGTGCAGCCTGTGTTATATTCCAGAGGCCTTTTATTATAGGATGAGTGTGCCACATATCACAGTGGGCTGGAAGAGGAAGGGGGGGGCGCTGTGAGGGGGTGTAAGGTTGATCCTGTTGTTGTTCACACCATTTATCCAATGCATCAGTGCACATAGCATCCATGCAGAGCCTTTTTGTATGAGAGCAGAGGTGTTTAGCGTTGGTGGGGAATCACAAGGACCTGCTCAGTTAGCTGCTCCATCCCCTCTATTGTTGTTTGCATGGCATACACAGAACAAGGCCATCCAACCAAAATGGCCAGACAGGCCAAGCCATGAATGAGCAATGACAGTGGAGCCCCTCCTTCTCACACCTCTCAGCATCCATGTGGATGTGTTATTCTGCAGCCAGCAGCAGCAGGCTGAGGGATCCTGGCCAAAATGCTTCTTTAATGGTCGGGAAAGTACACTGAAGCCAAAGGTGTCTGTTTCACAGCACATCAGAGGATGTTCGCCCTCGCCACTAGGAGATAGAGCTCATTAATTCTTCCTACACAACATTTAGCTTTAATTTAAGGATGTGAAGAATACAACATGAAAACAGCTTCAGTGGCTTGTTCGCAATCTTCTTTTTTATTTTATCGTCTATCAGAACCTCACGTTTTCTCTCCAGAAAATGACTCAATCTTGTTGTTCTTTTATGATGCCCCCGAGCCATGATATAAAATCTGGACTGTTTTATTTCATATTCTGACTGATATTGGTCTTCACATCAGGGGTCCAGTCACTCATGTTTTTTACATTGACCCTTAGTTCTCTACCTTACTGACAGCATCAGAGGAGGATTAGAAAAACTGATCAAACAAGCTGGTGTTGGTGTACTACAGTCATGAGTGGCTCTAATATCTGGATAATGACTGGATAGTGGTTCTGAAGCAGGACCAGGGTTCAGATTGGTCTAATGGGAGCTTTCTCTGCATGGTTTACTCAGTTCAAAATGTTTCAAATTTAAACATCCAGATGTTGAGTGGAATATTTTTTTTTAAATGCTCGTGGATTGATTAGCATGATGTCTTTTTTATTTGGTGCTGCTTCCTTCTTAGCGGTTACATGAGCATTTCTTTCACTGTTGTTCTATTCGAGTCGTCTTAAAGTCTTTGGCACTCAAACAGAATTGCCTCAGGAGATAAAGAAATGTTTACAGAGGAGCAGAAAGAACAAAAAATTAATATGCAACTATTTAAGTAATTGGTTGAGCAATTAAGCCTTTTATTCTCATAAAAATGGCGTTGATGGTTTCCATCCTCTCAGTTGTGAAGGTTTGCTCCTTTTCTTTGTCCTGTGTGACAGTAAACTGAATGTGTCTGGGTTCTGGACTGCCGGTCGGATAAAACGAGAAATACGGAGACGCTGGGCTTCCGACAATTGTGACTGGCCAAACAATAAAACAGATGTATTGATAGATAATAAAAATTGTTGGTTGCAGCTCTAGTGTTACTCTAAATACTTCTATGAAGTCATGTGCCGTATTGTAGATGAGTTGTGTTAAAATGGTGGCATGTTGAATAATGTTGAAAGAAATTCCCTTAGTAAATCAGTCAGTGTTATTTATTGCCGTTGATTTGGACCCCAAAGTCAAAATGAAATCTGCCCCTTCACTGAGATCATCCATGAAAGCTTTCACCGTCACCATATTGAATGCATCTCCAGGAACCTAGGTACTCTCCATTGTTCTAGTCTAAAGGCCACTCGCATGATAATATCATGTCAACAAAGGCGTCACCTGAGTTCTCCTCCCCCCGTCTACCTACTTGTGTTCTCTGGCAGGGCAAGGGCCCTGCAGATAGATATAAGATGTGTTTTCACAGTATTTTCCTTCTTTGAAACGCGTCGCTGTACTTTCTGAAAGCTGATAACGTGGTTTGACGTTTGAACAGAGATAGCAAGTACAGTAATTGTTTCCGTGCATGGGTGCCTCCCACAGCTGTTGTTTTCTCCGTGGCAGCATAGACAGGCGAGTGCTGAATGAGGAAAGAGGAGTTTTGAGACATGACTTGTTCTGAACAGCCTGCCGCTGCCCGTGTCTGAATACCAGCCATGCTGTCACACCACTTTACAGCAGTCAGACAGATAGGACAGAGGTGAACTCGACCTCCCTTTTCCCCCTTTCTCTCTCCACCACACACAGGTCCAGTCCAATCTACATCAAACCCCGTGGCTCTACAGATCACCGTTATCCCACACGTAGAGGAAGCCCACTTTTAAGAATGAACCACATTATGTGTGTGTGTGTTTGTGTGTGTGTGTGTGTGATATGCATTCAATGGACCTCACACATTCTCAGCCGTGATCGGGGCCGACAGTTCTTCAGAGGACGTCACCATGGCAAAAGGTCTGACAGTATACTCCACAGGCCTGCATAACCACAGGCCTTTCTTAGTTACATAAAAGTCCAAGCAGTGGAAGAGGAGCACAATCTGAGTGGGACCCCAGGACAGGAATATATTGAAGTTAAGCTGTCCTCTCCTCTTTATCTGACTGCTGGCTGAAGAATTGTGTGCACTCTGTGTGTATGCCATATATGAGAGACTTTTTTATTTTACTCTCCCATCTCTTATCTATCAGTTTTCTTTATCTGACTGCCGAGCACCGAATGGAGACACATAGTCTGGCCTTCATTCGTCACTCATCACACCTAACTTGAGATCAGATGAATAATAGATTGCCTCTCTGTGCACTGCAGGGTCATCCACATGTCTGTCATTATATCCTCTGGCTCTGTAAAGTGCAGCAGTTTGAACTGTACAAAATGCTTCGCTGGCAACAGCAGGACTCAGTTTACCAGGTTTATCTTTTTGTTTTAGATTCACATAAGTCTCATTGAAATACCCCAAAACATCAAATAGTATAAAATTATTTTGACATGGTCTCTAATCATTTCAGTGAGCATTAATCATGCTACCTCGCAACAGCAGACATAGAAGCAGGCTCCTGACTGATATGGACACCTACTTAAATCCCCTGATTGATGAGGGAAGAGTGAAACACTCTCCCTACTCCTTTAGCACACTGTAGTGTGCAGCTCCCAGGGGCCAGAGAATCACAAATAATATGAATGAATGAAGCAGCTTTAATCAAATGATTGTTGAGGGGTATTTGCACTGGAGAGCTTCCACTGTTATTGCTTGTAGGTGTGGTCACAGCAGCCCAGCGTCCAATGAAATTTCAAATCACTCAGCCCCTGAAAAAGAATGTAATGTCACAGGTCTGGTGTGTATGATAAAGAAATCATATTGAGCAGTGATTGTAAGCAGTGCTCATGTGTCTGTGGGAGAAATGCTTCAGTTTGTAGTCTGGTAGGGTAAAATTGTACTTAAGAGGGGTTTTCAGCAAGCAAATGTCTATAACCTAGATGTATTTAATTTACAGTGATATTAAACAGAAAAGCAGCAAATGATCACATTTGAAAAGCTGAAATCATAGTATGTTTGCCATTTTTGCTTTATAAATTACTCAAATGAATCATTTGAATTTGTCTATCAGTTAATGGGCCAAATGTTTTAACCCTACTTGAATCCGCTGACACATCTCATGCAGTATTTCACATGTCTTGTCTCTCTCTTTCACCGTGACACCCCCCGTTCATCCACGCAGAGGGCCTTTGTAACTGCAGCAGTGGCGGTGAGGGGATTTTGGATCCGGACGAGTGCGATCAGAGCACCGGTCAGTGTTCGTGTCTGTCGGGCTACACCGGTCTGCAGTGTGAGGACTGCGAGGAGGGACACTTCACCAACGGCACCAGCGGCTGCCTGCCCTGTGCCTGCGACTCCTTCGGTGCAGTGAACCACCTCTGTGACAGGTGAGGTTCCCCTGCTTTCCCTAAGGTTTTCACTCGGAGTAACACACCCTCTGGCCATGCAGGAGGTCAATGTTTGTGCTGACGTTCATATCTGTGCTGTTTGCCTGGACATTTGTCTCAGCACTAGTACATTGGATTGAATTTGTATTTAATGTTACCTTGTTTAAATCAAACTATTGTATATGAGGAGTTAAACCTGCAGCCACATTTCACTCACATTTTTCAAATGACTGTGTTGTATGAAAGGGGTTACTTGTAGTGATGAACTCTCATAGAATTATTACTCTGTTTTGCTGTTTCGATCGGATCTACTTTAGCATCTCATGAGCTAAGTGTTTTACTTAACTTAGTTAGCTTGCAACTGTTTGATTCAGTTTCCAGCAGCTGTTTTAGTGCAAAAGCCCTGATAAACCCTCTGCCCAATACTTCAGCATACTCCAACAGCAGACAGTCAAAGTTAGTGACCAGCCGGTGGACATAGTGGAGCATTTAGCAGCTAAAGAGATGTTTTTATCAGGAGATGGTGGAGACTAAAACAGAGCTAAGATGACAGTAAACATTGGACTAAAAAATGACACCAAATGATTGCAAATGCTGCACCTTTTCTGCTGGATGGGTAAATAATAGTATTAATAGGCACGATGTTTACAGCTTGCTCCACAGTCCTTAAGTGACATGATTTGCATACAAAGCAAGTGATTGGGCTTGTTTCCAAGCACACAAGTACAAACACTCCCTGTTCACTCAGACTTCATGAGTAAAAAGAACCAGTGGGTTGTCCACCACACAGGGACTGCAGTTTATGACTGACAGCCCACCACCTCATTCTGCAGAGCATGAGAAAAACAAGACAGCTAATTGCGTCACTGTGCTCTAAACATGGAAACAAATCGTGTTTATCAGACAGTTGAGATTTATCAGTGAGTACTTTGAGGTGTCTTTCAAATGTAGCCTGCTTGTGTGCATTATATATGCCACAGGTTTTCATGACAAAGCCAGACATGGCCTCTGGAAGACGTGTGATGGTCCTGCAAAGTGGCTTCAGCTTTTTAAAGGAGTACTATCTTTAGCAGTAAAAGTACTACGGCCTGCCGAACTCAAACACACTGTCTTCTGTCAGTTAGTGTCGGTTATATCATAAAGATGGCGACAAGATGTTCTGGAGCTCATCTTTGCTCAGACATTATGTTCATAACACCACAGCTCTGCAGAATCACAGCGGACCTTGCATGCAGCTTCTCCGCAAGTCACAAGAGCTGTGACTTTGGAGAGAAGCTGTGTGTGTGGGTTAGGAACGCGGTAAAAATAGCGGCTCTGCTTTCTGCCTCTAACCATGAAAAGGAATGCTGCTGCTTTTCAAAAGCTTGAGTCAACGTCCACAGTGTGTGGAGGAAAAATACGTCACAGTATAGGCTTACATAAGCTAAATCCTACCAGGTGTAGTCCTTGGCTGGAAAAACACAATTTCTTTATCATGTTTAAGAATGCTAAACTGCTGTGTCTATGGCTTAGTGGGATGTAGGTGAAGGTGCAGGCAGGCAGGAGAGTCTTTTCAGGGTTTCGGGCTTTCACACAGTAACACAGCTAATACAGTCCTTCTCAGACAGTCTGAGCCAAGCCTGGCTACAGCTAACACTGCTAGCCTAGCCCCCCCTCCCCAATCAGGAGCTTATTACTGTGAGTTACAGAGATTAGCCAGCTTTCCTACCCCCCAGCCTGCTGCTTTAGGTATCTTTCCCATTAAGTAATTACAAGTCCAGCCAAGAAAGAGCCGGTCAGTGCTTTAGTTGTATCTACTGTCATGGGACACTTGAACAGAACACATTATATAGAGATTTAAATACGCTAGTGCGTATGTACAGAAGCTACACATCCAGCCAACGGGCTGCAGAGAGATGGAACACAGTGAGTTTTATTGTCTTCATCCTGCCTGAAAGATGCACTCAGTGACAAGGCCACTGTAGATGCCATCTATGAATGCCACAGTCAGTATATTATGACATCTCATCATACCTGGTTAAACCTGCTTCATGTCTCATGTCTTATTTTTAACAGTCCACGATCTATTTAGGATACTGTGGCTAAACCACAAACTACCACAACAGTAAACATAAGACAATACACTACTTGAGAAGTATGTGGACATTTTAACTCTACTGCCATGTCTGATTGTTGAACATGTCCTTCCAAAAGCATGGGCATCAGCAGACTAGTTTGACATTTTGAGACATTTTTAATTTGAGAAAAAGATTGGTAGCACTCCCATGTCTGTACTAAATTTGAGGTTGGAACAGTATAGCTGTAAATTGGGTTGGGTATCCATTCTGGCTATTGAACACATGATATTTGGATCATGTTACCTTAGGACAAAGCCAGACGAGCTGTTTCACTCTGTTTCCACTCATTATACTAAGTTAAGCCAACTTGCTGCAGGCTCCAGTTACACATAATATACAGATATGAGAGAGATATTGATCTTCTCATCAAACCCTCGGCTAGAAAGCAAATTGAGCCTCCATCCAAAATCTGGATCTGCTCCTTTAGTCTGCTGCATTACAGCCAAAGCTCTCTGCAAAACATTGCGACCTAGCTGCAGAGATTTGCTCCCATTTAGCTACAGAAGAACATTTGTGAGGTCCAAAGCTGATGATCAGTGATTTGGTCGGGCTTGGGATTGTAGTTTAACCTAAAGGTGTTAGATGGGGGTGAGGTCAGGGAGGTCTCTGTGCAGGTCAGTCAAGTTCTTTCACACCAAACTGAAAACCGTTCCTTTATGGAGCTGCTTTGAGACATTGTCATGTTGAAACAGCAAAGGGTTATCCCCAAACTACTGCCACAAAGTGTAAAGAGCACTGTAGTCTAAAGCATCATTGTGTCTTGTCACATTAAGATTCATCACTGTTCACTGGAACTTGCCCCAAACCAAAGTCCACGGGGCCTCAACAGGAGCTGGATAGCAGCAGCAGTCATAGGCTTCAGCAGCCTTTAAGTGCTGATACACTCCCCTCCAAAAGTATTGGAATAGTGAGGCCAATCCCTGTATTTGGTTTTGACATCAAAAGATGAATATGAAGACAAGAGATCAACATTTCAGCTTTTATTTCCAGCTATTTACATCTGGATCTGATAGCATTATTTGTAAAGGAAAACCACATTTTTAGGTGAGCAAAAGTATTGAAACAGACTTGAAATAGATTAAAGTGACTAAGACTTTTTGTCTGCCACTTTAAAGAAAGATGCAACCAAACTGATTAGGGGATCTTCATCGTGCAGCAAGATAACGACCCCAAACACACTGCGAAAACAACAAAGGAGTTCATCAGGGACAAGAAGTGGAAGGTTTTAGACTGGCCAAATCAATCTCCAGACTTAAACTCTATAGAGCGTGCGTTTTACCTGCTAAAGAGGAGACTGAAGGGAGTAACCCCCAAAACAAACAACAACTGAAAGAGGCTGTGGTGAAAGCCTGGGAAAGCATCACAAAAGAAGAATGCAAAAGTTTGGTGACGTCAGTGGGTCACAGGCTTGATGTAGTTACTGCAAGCAAAGGATTTGCAAACTAAATATTACAGTATCTCGCTAAAGTGAGTACACCCCTCACATTTTTGTAAATATTGTATTATATCTTTTCATGGGACAACACTGAAGATATGACACTTTGATACAATGTAGTCAGTGTACAGCTTGTATAACAGTGTAAATGTTGCTGTCCCCTCAAAATAACTCAACACACAGCCATTAATGTCTAAACCGCTGAAAACAAAAGTGAGTACAGCCCTAAGTGAAATTTATTATCTTGCTGCATGATGAAGATCCCCCAATCAGTTTGGTTGCATCTTTCTTTAAAGTGGCAGACAAAATGTTTCTGTAGACTTCTGACTTCATTTTGCTGCTGCCATCATGTGTTACATCATCAATGAAGATTAATGAGCCCGTCCCAGAAGAAGCCATGCAAGCCCGAGCCTATGACATCACTTCCACTGTATGTTTGGGATCATGAACAGATCCTTTCCAGTCACATGTTCCAATACTTTTGTTCACCTAAAAATGCAGTTTTCTGTTAGAAATAATGCTACCTCCTTCTTCGTGTATCAGATCCAGATGTAAATACCTGGAAATAAAAGCTGAAATGTTGATCTCTTGTCTCATATTCATCTTTTGATGTCAAACCTAAATGCTTCCTGTCTACAGAAAAAATACAGGAATTGGCCTCACTGTTCCAATACTTTTGGAGGGTAGTGCATGTACTTCAGCTGCGATTTCCTAATGTGACAGGCTAAATGAAAGGCCCTCTAATTTATACTCAGAGAAGAGCTGACTTTGCCAGTGTGCCCTCTTGATACCGCTCCAGCTCTCCTGCTGTGACAGACGCACTCTGGCAGAGGCAGGTTCACTTCCAGGTACCTGAGAGCTGATTGACAGCGTGGCACAAGCAACAAAGCTGGAACAGTTCAGAGCACAAACAATCATACACGCCTAACTCATTCTGAGCGGTTGTGAAGTGTTTGCTGTGACGAAGCAGTCCCACAGTTTGTCTGAGGCAGCGTTACATAACTGCAGTACAATATATAGCTCAAAGGCAGAGGCCTCTCTTCTAAAAGGTTCTTTTTTGGTGTGAAAACCCCAGATCTGGATTTGCACACAGTTTTGTCTGGGATGCTGCTACATACCGAACAAGAATGTCCCTTGCATTTTTGAGTCACCGCTGTGTAGTTGTGCATTTGTCTGGATATGGCCAAATATAGATGATGTGACATCACAGGGAGATATTTCCAGCAGCCAGGAGTGACTGTAATAGAATACTTATTTTCAGCTATCTGAAACATCAGTGTCAGAATTCTGCGTCAGCCTCTTCAAATCAAAGAGCAAGACCTTCTCTCGAGAGCAGTCTATAGCTTGCATAGTAATGCAGCAGTCTCACTTAAGTTGAAGATCGATTTGTTCTCTTGTAAAACTGAAAGAAGCAGAATGAACAGAGGCCGCAAGACATGTTGTATTTTGAAGAAAGATCTTTAAATATCCTCAAATTCTGAACCAGACTTGATTCACTTAGACATAAAACCTATTTAGCAACTTTATACTTATTTTCCATTCATAGCACAGATTGTAATTAATGTCAAGAAGAATAAGTTCAGTTATCAAAATGCTGTGCAGGAGCACTGCATTTGAAAAGGCTAAAAGACACTGGAACTCTTCAAATTGAATCAAATCTTTACCCTCAGATGACACTGGTTATTCTCAGTGCTGGAGTATGAAGTTGAGGCTGCTAAATGACGCGCAGTGCTCTTTAACAGCACAGATCCCAGCAGCTAAAATGGGGAAGCAGCCATCCAAACAAGCACGGAGCTGTCGGTTGTTGATTAACTCAACTTTCACAAGGATTGCTGATAATGGCGTGACCTATGCTCGCCACTTTGTTTGTGGAACTTCATCTGTAGCTAACAACAGTGCACTGTGTGGTGTGAACTCGTGTTCTGCCATACAGGGGGAAATGTACTTCTGGCAAAGAAAAGCTTGCTGTTACTGAGAGACTTTGATGTGCAGCTTTATCTCTGGGACTGATATCAAAGGCTTAAATTAGTTTTTTGGCGGCATTTATTTGTTGCTAAATGTAGATGTGTGTGTGTATATCTGTTTGGCACTTTATAATTCACGTCATTCACTGTGATATTCACAGTCGATCTCTTTCAGCACTCTATTTGAGTGAGCAGCCGTGGAGTCTCGTGCTACTTTACAGTTTACGTTGTAGATCTGAGTGTGATGGATGGGAGGAGTGAAGGCATAAAGCCATGGTTTGTGAAAATGAATGATGGCAAATGGATGATAAATACTCAACAGAATAGAATATAAACTAGTCTGTATAACGTGTTCTCTGATCACGTGAGAAATCAAAAAATCTTTAGCTGTTCTGTACGGCCACTCTCAAAGGCGGAAATAGACAGAAATAGTGGTATCAAATGTGAAAACAGTGCTTACAGAGAAGATCAAAGCCTGCGTACTGTGTGATGTGCAAATGTTGGATTGGTTGTTTCAGAAAGAAAACAGAAATTATTGGACGTAACACCCCCAATTCTGACGTCTGAAAAGTGTGCGTGCTCTGATGGAGTATACTGTCGCCCAGAGAGGCCAGCAGCTGTGTGAGGCTGTACTCAAGCACAGCAATGCTAAAAGCTAAATACTAACCTCAACATGCTAACATGACAACAGTGACGATGCTAACATGCTGATGTGCCACGTAATGTTTACCGTCTTCTTTTAGCATGCTAAGATATGCTAACTAGCATACAACACAGAGTGCAGCTGAGGCAGATGTGGAGTCATAAAGCAAAGTAACAGTCAGACATCAGCAACACGATCGCACTTCACACTGAGAGGAACATGAATGTCTGAACCACACAGAAATCCATCCAGCTCTTTAAAGCTAGGTGACTCTTATTGCATCTGTATTAAAAGTTCCTAACAATCCTAATGAGATTTCCTCCTCTTGACCTCACACAATGTGACCCGCAGTTGTTCTACAAATCATGTGATGTAAAATGGACGTACACTGTTACCCAGTTTGTTAGGTTACGTCATGCCAGTATTTGACAAAAAAGCCTTATTAACCACTTGTATCTGTCACAACAGTTATCAGGGAGTATTTGGGTCAGCTCCTGTGGGCGTTGTCTGTGAGACATTTCTTTTTACAATACTGTATGGAAGGCGCCACAGTCTGTAATGAAATATTGATTGTGGGTGCAGATGTTTCCGCCTCTGCATCATGTGTCACTGCAGTCGATGCCTCATTGCCATCAATGCATCTGTACTCTGCAGTGATTCTGTTTGATAATATTTCATTTGCTGTGATCAGAAACATGAGTACTGGGCAGTATTTTGTGCTGTATTTTAGTCTGTAGTTTAATTCACATAATCTTCAGGAAGCAGTGCTTTGGGTATATAAATGTTTTATAATGAATTGCTTATAAAACATTTACACTGAAAAAAAAAACCCTGAATTCATCATTTGTATGGTTGTTTTGGTTGAAATGTCTGTAAAATCCCTTTAAGGATCAAACATATGTCCTCCATAGCAGGTTACAGGAACTAGGTTAAAATGTAAAGACAGTACCCGTTTTCATTTGAACATTTGACTGAATGTGTGTTGCTGCCTAATCAAGTGGAAGCAGAGAGCTGATTCCCAGCATCCCGCTGTCATCAGAAAGCAGCAGTGGTCTGCAGGACTGCAGAGTTAGAGCCACATGCCTGAGTCCTGACTGATGGCCACACTCAGGAGACCTGCAGTCAGTGCTCGAATGCACTGCCCCATCTGTGGCTGCTGATACACTGATGTACATGATGTACAGCCCTTTGATGAAATGCCTCGTAGTTATGCATTTGTATGATTTTTCACTGATGTTTTTTGCACTTAATCATTTAGAGGACATTTTCTACCATTGAACAATGAATAGTCACATTGCCTTAAAGGAATACTAGAGTGAAGGAAAATGTGTTTGTTTGCTATGAGACACTTTAGTCCTGCACACAGATGGGACGTGTTTAGTTTTAGTTTTAAAGACCAGAAACAAAGAGACAACTGAGCTGTTCCAAAAGTGAAAAACTCTCCCCATTTCAGTAACTCCCAAGCTTTATGTTTGCATGTTGTATTTTTTTATATTCAGTTTGTATTGATTGTATCCATTAGAACTATTGAAGATTTCTATAAATAGAGATGTAAAAAGTAGATATTGTGGTTTTAGGAGCTTTTAGCATCAAATCTATTTATCGACCAACAAATGTTCTGTCCAGTGACTGCATGCACCATCTACTCCTGTTCACTCGCAGAAGGGTTGATGGGTTTGAGCTCTGTCATAACTCTACTGCCAACACAACCCAACCTTCTCTTGAATGGAGCGCAAAACACAACATGTGAATCTGTCAGGTTTGAAATATTTGGAAGGTCTTTTTTCCCTCTAAGAGTCAGCCTAGCAGTCTCCCCTTGCCTCCAGTCTGTATGCTAAGTTGCTAAGTTAAACTTTTCTTTGTAGTCCACTCCAAATCTGCTATATAATTACAATAAACAAGCTAGAGAACAGTACAGAGTTCACTTTGGACTGCATGGCTGGGAATGTTTTTAGCCTTTCCCTTGCAGACTGTCTCATTTACGCTCGTAAATGTCTTGACCTGTCCACACTTGTGTTGAGGACTGAGGCCAGCAGAGGCTGGCATGATCCAGGAACAGTGGAGAGGAGATCACAAGTCCTGCTGCTCTGACTCTTAACACACCCTTTCAGGATTTGGCTGCACACCCAGCAATGCAACTGAACCTGCTTAGTGTACTTCCCTGCTTATTTTTGCCAACCATTCACTTCTTGTTAATTAAGCTGGCAGTCACTTCCCCGTCGTGGAGAGGATGTTTGCGACCATCTTCTCTTATCCGACACACGTTACGGCCGACAGCCAGCGTTGCCGCGGCGGCAGCTGAATGGGGTTAAGCTTTGTCGCCCATGTAATACTGACCTACTTAACATGTAGATCTGACGCAGAGCGGCTGGGCCAGCACAGTGCAGTGAAATCACACCAAAACAATAACAACCCCCTCCTCCCAGCCAAAAGGGCACAAATTTACAGCAGGATTACTGATCACTGAGGGAGAAGGTTTCACAGGCAGCATCTCCGCACATCCACCATCATTTAATATTAATATCTGTCCTCCCTCTACTGGGGCGACAGGGGACCTGGTGGGTTTGCAGGTTGCATGTTAGATGACAAAAATCTTAATGTGTGAGCTGCTCACAGTCTAAGATGAAGGCTCAGCAGACACAGATGACAGATTGTGCTGCATTGCCACAGGTCAGTGTCTGACTGACTGCCAGCCAGTCAGAGCAGAGAACAGCTCCACGGCACTGCATTAAAGGACTGATCCAGCATCATTTATTTGGTGTTTTTGTTTGCCTTTATCTTATAGAGGTATTTGTTATTTTACAGCTAACAAACTGCTAACAAATAGCATACAGCTAACAGTCTTGATTTTGCAATTATATTACAGAGGCTGCATAGATAGGACTGATATGGGAGTTCATGATTTGCAAGCCTTTTTTCTCTTATTCATTCTTCCTCTCCACTCTTTCATTTGTCTAATTTGAAGCAGTTAAGCTTTAATGAAGTGAAATCAAACAGTTTTCCTCTGTCTCTGCAGAGATGAGATGCTATAGGTTACATGGGT